>CAKAJI010000525.1:132799-181315 GCA_916610255.1 Lasioglossum lativentre
GAAAATACCTTATAATATATAGTTGTTTATCATTGAAAATACCTTATAATATAACTTAATATGCAGTGTATCATTGAAAATACCTTATAATATAACGTAATATGCAGTGTATCATTGAAAATACCTTATAATATATCGTAATTTGTAGTGTATCAATGAAAATACCTTCTCATATAACGTAATATGCAGTGTATCATTGAAAATACCTTATAATATATCGTTATTTGTAGTGTATCTTTGAAAATACCTTATAATATAACGTAATATGCAGTGTATCATTGAAAATACCCTATAATATATAGTAGTTTATCATTGAAAATACCTTATAGTATAACGTAATATGCAGTGTATCATTGAAAATACCTTATGATATAACGTAATATGCAGTGTATCATTGAAAATACCTTAGAATATATGGTAATTCTAGTCTACCAATGAAAATACCTTATAATATAACGTAATATGCAGTGTATCATTGAAAATACCTTATAATATAACGTAATATGCAGTGTATCATTGAAAATACCTTAGAATAGATGGTAATTCTAGTCTATCAATGAAAATACCTTATAATATAACGTAATATGCAGTGTATCATTGAAAATACCTTATAATATAACGTAATATGCTGTGTATCATTGATAATACCTTATAATATAATGTAATATGCAGTCTATCATTGAAAATACCTAATAATGTAATGTAATATGCAGTGTATCATTGAAAATACCTGCTAATATAATGTAATATGCAGTGTATCATTGAAAATACATGCTAATATAACGTAATATGCAATGTATCATTGAAAATACCTCATAATATAACGTAATATGCAGTCTATCATTGAAAATACCTTATAATATAATGTAATATGCAGTCTATCATTGAAAATACCTTATAATATAACGTAATATGCAGTGTATCATTGAAAATACCTCATAATATAACGTAATATGAAGTCTATCATTGAAAATACCTTATAATATAATGTAATATGCAATCTATCATTGAAAATACCTTATCATATAACGTAATATGAAGTGTATCATTGAAAATACCTTATAATATAATGTAATATGCAGTCTATCATTGAAAATACTTTATAATATAACGTAATATGCAGTGTATCATTGAAAATACCTCATAATATAACGTAATATGCAGTCTATCATTGAAAATACCTTATAATATAATGTAATATGCAGTCTATCATTGAAAATACCTTATAATATAATGTAATATGCAGTGTATCATTGAAAATACCTGCTAATATAACGTAATATGCAGTGTATCAATGAAAATACCTTATAATATAACGTAATATGCAGTGTATCATTGAAAATAGTTTATAATATAATGTAATATGCAGTGTATCATTGAAAATACCTTAAAATATAACGTAATGTGCACTGTATCATTAAAATACCTTATAATATAATGTAATATGCAGTGTATCATTGAAAATACCTTATAATATAACTTAATATGCAGTGTATCAATGAAAATACCTAATAATATAACGTAATATGCAGTGTATCATTGAAAATACCTTATAATATAACGTAATATGCAGTGATTCATTGAAAATAGTTTATAATATAACGTAATATGCAGTCTATCATTGAAAATACCTTATAATATAATGTAATATGCAGTGTATCATTGAAAATACATGCTAATATAACGTAATATGCAGTGTATCATTGAAAATACCTTATAGTATAACGTAATATTTGCAGTCTATCATTGAAAATACCTTATAATATAACTTAATATGCAGTGTATCAATGAAAATACCTTATAATATAATGTAATATGCAGTCTATCATTGAAAATACCTTATAATATAACGTAATATGCAGTGTATCATTGAAAATACCTCATAATATAACGTAATATGCAGTCTATCATTGAAAATACCTTATAATATAATGTAATATGCAGTGTATCATTGAAAATACCTCATAATATAACGTAATATGCAGTGTGTCATTGAAAATACCTTATAATATATCGTTATTTGTAGTGTATCATTGAAAATACCTTATAATATAACGTAGTATGCAGTGTATCATTGAAAATACCTTATAATATAACGTAATATGCAGTGTATCATTGAAAATACCTTATAATATAACGTAATATGCAGTGTATCATTGAAAATACCTTCCCATATAACGTAATATGCAGTGTATCATTGAAAATACCTTAGAATATATGGTAATTCTAGTCTATCAATGAAAATACCTTATAATATAACGTAATATGCAGTGTATCATTGAAAATACCTTCCCATATAACGTAATATGCAGTGTATCCTTGAAAATACCTTATAATATATCGTTATTTGTAGTGTATCTTTGAAAATACCTTATAATATAACGTAATATGCAGTGTATCATTGAAAATACCTTATGATATAACGTAATTTGTAGTGTATCATTGAAAATACCTTATAATATAACGTAATATGCAGTGTATCATTGAAAATACCTTATAATACGTAGTAGTTTATCATTGAAAATACCTTATAATATAACGTAATATGCAGTTTATCATTGAAAATACCTTCCCATATAACGTAATTTGTAGTGTATCATTGAAAATACCTTATAATATAACGTAATATGCAGTGTATCATTGAAAATACCTTATAATATAACGTAATATGCAGTGTATCATTGAAAATACCTTAGAATATATGGTAATTCTAGTCTACCAATGAAAATACCTTATAATATAACGTAGTATGCAGTGTATCATTGAAAATACCTTATAATATAACGTAATATGCAGTGTATCATTGAAAATACCTTATAATATAACGTAATATGCAGTGTATCATTGAAAATACCTTCCCATATAACGTAATATGCAGTGTATCATTGAAAATACCTTAGAATATATGGTAATTCTAGTCTATCAATGAAAATACCTTATAATATAACGTAATATGCAGTGTATCATTGAAAATACCTTCCCATATAACGTAATATGCAGTGTATCATTGAAAATACCTTATAATATATAGTAGTTTATCATTGAAAATACCTGATAATATAACTTAATATGCAGTGTATCATTGAAAATACCTTATAATATAACGTAATATGCAGTGTATCATTGAAAATACCTTAGAATATATGGTAATTCTAGTCTACCAATGAAAATACCTTATAATATAACGTAATATGCAGTGTATCATTGAAAATACCTTATAATACGTAGTAGTTTATCATTGAAAATACCTTATAATATAACGTAATATGCAGTTTATCATTGAAAATACCTTCCCATATAACGTAATTTGTAGTGTATCATTGAAAATACATGCTAATATAATGTAATATGCAGTGTATCATTGAAAATACATGCTAATATAACGTAATATGCAATGTATCATTGAAAATACCTCATAATATAACGTAATATGCAGTCTATCATTGAAAATACCTTATAATATAATGTAATATGCAGTCTATCATTGAAAATACCTTATAATATAACGTAATATGCAGTGTATCATTGAAAATACCTCATAATATAACGTAATATGAAGTCTATCATTGAAAATACCTTATAATATAATGTAATATGCAATCTATCATTGAAAATACCTTATCATATAACGTAATATGAAGTGTATCATTGAAAATACCTTATAATATAATGTAATATGCAGTCTATCATTGAAAATACCTTATAATATAACGTAATATGCAGTGTATCATTGAAAATACCTCATAATATAACGTAATATGCAGTCTATCATTGAAAATACCTTATAATATAATGTAATATGCAGTCTATCATTGAAAATACCTTATAATATAATGTAATATGCAGTGTATCATTGAAAATACCTGCTAATATAACGTAATATGCAGTGTATCATTGAAAATACCTCATAATATAACGTAATATGCAGTCTATCATTGAAAATACCTTATAATATAATGTAATATGCAGTCTATCATTGAAAATACCTTATAATATAACGTAATATGCAGTGTATCATTGAAAATACCTCATAATATAACGTAATATGCAGTCTATCATTGAAAATACCTTATAATATAATGTAATATGCAGTCTATCATTGAAAATACCTTATCATATAACGTAATATGCAGTGTATCATTGAAAATACCTTATAATATAATGTAATATGCAGTCTATCATTGAAAATACCTTATAATATAATGTAATATGCAGTGTATCATTGAAAATACCTCATAATATAACGTAATATGCAGTGTGTCATTGAAAATACCTTATCATATAACGTAATATGCATTGTATCATTGAAAATACCTTATAATGTAATGTAATATGCAGTGTATCATTGAAAATACCTTATCATATAACGTAATATGCAGTGTATCATTGAAAATACCTTATAATATAAGGTAATATTTGCAGTCTATCATTGAAAATACCTTATAATATAACTTAATATGCAGTGTATCATTGAAAATACCTTATAATATAACGTAATATGCAGTGTATCATTGAAAATAGTTTATAATATAATGTAATATGCAGTGTATCATTGAAAATACCTTAAAATATAACGTAATGTGCAGTGTATCATTAAAATACCTTATAATATAATGTAATATGCAGTGTATCATTGAAAATACCTTATAATATAACTTAATATGCAGTGTATCAATGAAAATACCTTCCCATATAACGTAATTGTAGTGTATCATTGAAAATACATGCTAATATAACGTAATATGCAATGTATCATTGAAAATACCTCATAATATAACGTAATATGCAGTCTATCATTGAAAATACCTTATAATATAATGTAATATGCAGTCTATCATTGAAAATACCTTATAATATAACGTAATATGCAGTGTATCATTGAAAATACCTCATAATATAACGTAATATGAAGTCTATCATTGAAAATACCTTATAATATAATGTAATATGCAATCTATCATTGAAAATACCTTATCATATAACGTAATATGAAGTGTATCATTGAAAATACCTTATAATATAATGTAATATGCAGTCTATCATTGAAAATACCTTATAATATAACGTAATATGCAGTGTATCATTGAAAATACCTCATAATATAACGTAATATGCAGTCTATCATTGAAAATACCTTATAATATAATGTAATATGCAGTCTATCATTGAAAATACCTTATAATATAATGTAATATGCAGTGTATCATTGAAAATACCTGCTAATATAACGTAATATGCAGTGTATCATTGAAAATACCTCATAATATAACGTAATATGCAGTCTATCATTGAAAATACCTTATAATATAATGTAATATGCAGTTTATCATTGAAAATACCTTATAATATAACGTAATATGCAGTGTATCATTGAAAATACCTCATAATATAACGTAATATGCAGTCTATCATTGAAAATACCTTATAATATAATGTAATATGCAGTCTATCATTGAAAATACCTTATCATATAACGTAATATGCAGTGTATCATTGAAAATACCTTATAATATAATGTAATATGCAGTCTATCATTGAAAATACCTTATAATATAATGTAATATGCAGTGTATCATTGAAAATACCTCATAATATAACGTAATATGCAGTGTGTCATTGAAAATACCTTATCATATAACGTAATATGCATTGTATCATTGAAAATACCTTATAATGTAATGTAATATGCAGTGTATCATTGAAAATACCTTATCATATAACGTAACATGCAGTGTATCATTGAAAATACCTTATAATATAAGGTAATATTTGCAGTCTATCATTGAAAATACCTTATAATATAACTTAATATGCAGTGTATCAATGAAAATACCTTATAATATAACGTAATATGCAGTGTATCATTGAAAATAGTTTATAATATAATGTAATATGCAGTGTATCATTGAAAATACCTTAAAATATAACGTAATGTGCAGTGTATCATTAAAATACCTTATAATATAATGTAATATGCAGTGTATCATTGAAAATACCTTATAATATAACTTAATATGCAGTGTATCAATGAAAATACCTAATAATATAACGTAATATGCAGTGTATCATTGAAAATACCTTATAATATAACGTAATATGCAGTGATTCATTGAAAATAGTTTATAATATAACGTAATATGCAGTCTATCATTGAAAATACCTTATAATATAATGTAATATGCAGTCTATTATTGAAAATACATGCTAATATAACGTAATATGCAGTGTATCATTGAAAATACCTTATAGTATAACGTAATATTTGCAGTCTATCATTGAAAATACCTTATAATATAACTTAATATGCAGTGTATCAATGAAAATACCTTATAATATAATGTAATATGCAGTCTATCATTGAAAATACCTTATAATATAACGTAATATGCAGTGTATCATTGAAAATACCTTATAATAAACGTAATATGCAGTCTATCATTGAAAATACCTTATAATATAACGTAATATGCAGTGTATCATTGAAAATACCTTATAATATAACGTAATATGCAGTGTATCATTGAAAATGCCTTCCCATATAACGTAATATGCAGTGTATCATTGAAAATACCTTAGAATATATGGTAATTCTAGTCTATCAATGAAAATACCTTATAATATAACGTAATATGCAGTGTATCATTGAAAATACCTTCCCATATAACGTAATATGCAGTGTATCCTTGAAAATACCTTATAATATATCGTTATTTGTAGTGTATCTTTGAAAATACCTTATAATATAACGTAATATGCAGTGTATCATTGAAAATACCTTATGATATAACGTAATTTGTAGTGTATCATTGAAAATACCTTATAATATAACGTAATATGCAGTGTATCATTGAAAATACCTTATAATACGTAGTAGTTTATCATTGAAAATACCTTATAATATAACGTAATATGCAGTTTATCATTGAAAATACCTTCCCATATAACGTAATTTGTAGTGTATCATTGAAAATACCTTATAATATAACGTAATACCCAGTGTATCATTGAAAATACCTTATAATATAACGTAATATGCAGTGTATCATTGAAAATACCTTAGAATATATGGTAATTCTAGTCTACCAATGAAAATACCTTATAATATAACGTAGTATGCAGTGTATCATTGAAAATACCTTATAATATAACGTAATATGCAGTGTATCATTGAAAATACCTTATAATATAACGTAATATGCAGTGTATCATTGAAAATACCTTCCCATATAACGTAATATGCAGTGTATCATTGAAAATACCTTAGAATATATGGTAATTCTAGTCTATCAATGAAAATACCTTATAATATAACGTAATATGCAGTGTATCATTGAAAATACCTTCCCATATAACGTAATATGCAGTGTATCATTGAAAATACCTTATAATATATAGTAGTTTATCATTGAAAATACCTGATAATATAACTTAATATGCAGTGTATCATTGAAAATACCTTATAATATAACGTAATATGCAGTGTATCATTGAAAATACCTTAGAATATATGGTAATTCTAGTCTACCAATGAAAATACCTTATAATATAACGTAATATGCAGTGTATCATTGAAAATACCTTATAATACGTAGTAGTTTATCATTGAAAATACCTTATAATATAACGTAATATGCAGTTTATCATTGAAAATACCTTCCCATATAACGTAATTTGTAGTGTATCATTGAAAATACCTTATAATATAACGTAATACCCAGTGTATCATTGAAAATACCTTATAATATAACGTAATATGCAGTGTATCATTGAAAATACCTTAGAATATATGGTAATTCTAGTCTACCAATGAAAATACCTTATAATATAACGTAATATGCAGTGTATCATTGAAAATACCTTATAATATAACGTAATATGCAGTGTATCATTGAAAATACCTTATAATATAACGTAATATGCAGTGTATCATTGAAAATACCTTCCCATATAACGTAATATGCAGTGTATCATTGAAAATACCTTAGAATATATGGCAATTCTAGTCTATCAATGAAAATACCTTATAATATAACGTAATATGCAGTGTATCATTGAAAATACCTTCCCATATAACGTAATATGCAGTGTATCATTGAAAATACCTTATAATATATAGTAGTTTATCATTGAAAATACCTTATAATATAACTTAATATGCAGTGTATCATTGAAAATACCTTATAATATAACGTAATATGCAGTGTATCATTGAAAATACCTTAGAATATATGGTAATTCTAGTCTACCAATGAAAATACCTTATAATATAACGTAATATGCAGTGTATCATTGAAAATACCTTATAATATATCGTAATATGCAGTGTATCATTGAAATACCTTAGAATATATGGTAATTCTAGTCTATCAATGAAAATACCTTATAATATAACGTAATATGCAGTGTATCATTGAAAATACCTTCCCATATAATTAATATGCAGTGTATCCTTGAAAATACCTTATAATATATCGTTATTTGTAGTGTATCTTTGAAAATACCTTATAATATAACGTAATATGCAGTGTATCATTGAAAATACCTTATGATATAACGTAATTTGTAGTGTATCATTGAAAATACCTTATAATATAACGTAATATGCAGTGTATCATTGAAAATACCTTATAATACGTAGTAGTTTATCATTGAAAATACCTTATAATATAACGTAATATGCAGTTTATCATTGAAAATACCTTCCCATATAACGTAATTTGTAGTGTATCATTGAAAATACCTTATAATATAACGTAATACCCAGTGTATCATTGAAAATACCTTATAATATAACGTAATATGCAGTGTATCATTGAAAATACCTTAGAATATATGGTAATTCTAGTCTACCAATGAAAATACCTTATAATATAACGTAGTATGCAGTGTATCATTGAAAATACCTTATAATATAACGTAATATGCAGTGTATCATTGAAAATACCTTATAATATAACGTAATATGCAGTGTATCATTGAAAATACCTTCCCATATAACGTAATATGCAGTGTATCATTGAAAATACCTTAGAATATATGGTAATTCTAGTCTATCAATGAAAATACCTTATAATATAACGTAATATGCAGTGTATCATTGAAAATACCTTCCCATATAACGTAATATGCAGTGTATCATTGAAAATACCTTATAATATATAGTAGTTTATCATTGAAAATACCTGATAATATAACTTAATATGCAGTGTATCATTGAAAATACCTTATAATATAACGTAATATGCAGTGTATCATTGAAAATACCTTATAATATAACGTAATATGCAGTGTATCATTGAAAATACCTTCCCATATAACGTAATATGCAGTGTATCATTGAAAATACCTTAGAATATATGGTAATTCTAGTCTATCAATGAAAATACCTTATAATATAACGTAATATGCAGTGTATCATTGAAAATACCTTCCCATATAACGTAATATGCAGTGTATCATTGAAAATACCTTATAATATAACGTAATATGCAGTGTATCATTGAAAATACCTTCCCATATAACGTAATATGCAGTGTATCATTGAAAATACCTTATAATATAATGTAATATGCAGTCTATCATTGAAAATACCTTATAATATAACGTAATATGCAGTGTATCATTGAAAATACCTTATAATATAACGTAATATGCAGTGTATCATTGAAAATACCTTCCCATATAACGTAATATGCAGTGTATCATTGAAAATACCTTAGAATATATGGTAATTCTAGTCTATCAATGAAAATACCTTATAATATAACGTAATATGCAGTGTATCATTGAAAATACCTTCCCATATAACGTAATATGCAGTGTATCCTTGAAAATACCTTATAATATATCGTTATTTGTAGTGTATCTTTGAAAATACCTTATAATATAACGTAATATGCAGTGTATCATTGAAAATACCTTATGATATAACGTAATTTGTAGTGTATCATTGAAAATACCTTATAATATAACGTAATATGCAGTGTATCATTGAAAATACCTTATAATACGTAGTAGTTTATCATTGAAAATACCTTATAATATAACGTAATACCCAGTGTATCATTGAAAATACCTTATAATATAACGTAATATGCAGTGTATCATTGAAAATACCTTAGAATATATGGTAATTCTAGTCTACCAATGAAAATACCTTATAATATAACGTAGTATGCAGTGTATCATTGAAAATACCTTATAATATAACGTAATATGCAGTGTATCATTGAAAATACCTTATAATATAACGTAATATGCAGTGTATCATTGAAAATACCTTCCCATATAACGTAATATGCAGTGTATCATTGAAAATACCTTAGAATATATGGTAATTCTAGTCTATCAATGAAAATACCTTATAATATAACGTAATATGCAGTGTATCATTGAAAATACCTTCCATATAACGTAATATGCAGTGTATCATTGAAAATACCTTATAATATATAGTAGTTTATCATTGAAAATACCTGATAATATAACTTAATATGCAGTGTATCATTGAAAATACCTTATAATATAACGTAATATGCAGTGTATCATTGAAAATACCTTATAATATAACGTAATATGCAGTGTATCATTGAAAATACCTTCCCATATAACGTAATATGCAGTGTATCATTGAAAATACCTTAGAATATATGGTAATTCTAGTCTATCAATGAAAATACCTTATAATATAACGTAATATGCAGTGTATCATTGAAAATACCTTCCCATATAACGTAATATGCAGTGTATCCTTGAAAATACCTTATAATATATCGTTATTTGTAGTGTATCTTTGAAAATACCTTATAATATAACGTAATATGCAGTGTATCATTGAAAATACCTTATGATATAACGTAATTTGTAGTGTATCATTGAAAATACCTTATAATATAACGTAATATGCAGTGTATCATTGAAAATACCTTATAATACGTAGTAGTTTATCATTGAAAATACCTTATAATATAACGTAATATGCAGTTTATCATTGAAAATACCTTCCCATATAACGTAATTTGTAGTGTATCATTGAAAATACCTTATAATATAACGTAATACCCAGTGTATCATTGAAAATACCTTATAATATAACGTAATATGCAGTGTATCATTGAAAATACCTTAGAATATATGGTAATTCTAGTCTACCAATGAAAATACCTTATAATATAACGTAGTATGCAGTGTATCATTGAAAATACCTTATAATATAACGTAATATGCAGTGTATCATTGAAAATACCTTATAATATAACGTAATATGCAGTGTATCATTGAAAATACCTTCCCATATAACGTAATATGCAGTGTATCATTGAAAATACCTTATAATATAATGTAATATGCAGTCTATCATTGAAAATACCTTATAATATAATGTAATATGCAGTGTATCATTGAAAATACCTGCTAATATAACGTAATATGCAGTGTATCATTGAAAATACCTCATAATATAACGTAATATGCAGTCTATCATTGAAAATACCTTATAATATAATGTAATATGCAGTCTATCATTGAAAATACCTTATAATATAACGTAATATGCAGTGTATCATTGAAAATACCTCATAATATAACGTAATATGCAGTCTATCATTGAAAATACCTTATAATATAATGTAATATGCAGTCTATCATTGAAAATACCTTATCATATAACGTAATATGCAGTGTATCATTGAAAATACCTTATAATATAATGTAATATGCAGTCTATCATTGAAAATACCTTATAATATAATGTAATATGCAGTGTATCATTGAAAATACCTCATAATATAACGTAATATGCAGTGTGTCATTGAAAATACCTTATCATATAACGTAATATGCATTGTATCATTGAAAATACCTTATAATGTAATGTAATATGCAGTGTATCATTGAAAATACCTTATCATATAACGTAATATGCAGTGTATCATTGAAAATACCTTATAATATAAGGTAATATTTGCAGTCTATCATTGAAAATACCTTATAATATAACTTAATATGCAGTGTATCAATGAAAATACCTTATAATATAACGTAATATGCAGTGTATCATTGAAAATAGTTTATAATATAATGTAATATGCAGTGTATCATTGAAAATACCTTAAAATATAACGTAATGTGCACTGTATCATTAAAATACCTTATAATATAATGTAATATGCAGTGTATCATTGAAAATACCTTATAATATAACTTAATATGCAGTGTATCAATGAAAATACCTTCCCATATAACGTAATTTGTAGTGTATCATTGAAAATACATGCTAATATAACGTAATATGCAATGTATCATTGAAAATACCTCATAATATAACGTAATATGCAGTCTATCATTGAAAATACCTTATAATATAATGTAATATGCAGTCTATAATTGAAAATACCTTATAATATAACGTAATATGCAGTGTATCATTGAAAATACCTCATAATATAACGTAATATGAAGTCTATCATTGAAAATACCTTATAATATAATGTAATATGCAATCTATCATTGAAAATACCTTATCATATAACGTAATATGAAGTGTATCATTGAAAATACCTTATAATATAATGTAATATGCAGTCTATCATTGAAAATACCTTATAATATAACGTAATATGCAGTGTATCATTGAAAATACCTCATAATATAACGTAATATGCAGTCTATCATTGAAAATACCTTATAATATAATGTAATATGCAGTCTATCATTGAAAATACCTTATAATATAATGTAATATGCAGTGTATCATTGAAAATACCTGCTAATATAACGTAATATGCAGTGTATCATTGAAAATACCTCATAATATAACGTAATATGCAGTCTATCATTGAAAATACCTTATAATATAATGTAATATGCAGTTTATCATTGAAAATACCTTATAATATAACGTAATATGCAGTGTATCATTGAAAATACCTCATAATATAACGTAATATGCAGTCTATCATTGAAAATACCTTATAATATAACGTAATATGCATTGTATCATTGAAAATACCTTATAATGTAATGTAATATGCAGTGTATCATTGAAAATACCTTATCATATAACGTAACATGCAGTGTATCATTGAAAATACCTTATAATATAAGGTAATATTTGCAGTCTATCATTGAAAATACCTTATAATATAACTTAATATGCAGTGTATCAATGAAAATACCTTATAATATAACGTAATATGCAGTGTATCATTGAAAATAGTTTATAATATAATGTAATATGCAGTGTATCATTGAAAATACCTTAAAATATAACGTAATGTGCAGTGTATCATTAAAATACCTTATAATATAATGTAATATGCAGTGTATCATTGAAAATACCTTATAATATAACTTAATATGCAGTGTATCAATGAAAATACCTAATAATATAACGTAATATGCAGTGTATCATTGAAAATACCTTATAATATAACGTAATATGCAGTGATTCATTGAAAATAGTTTATAATATAACGTAATATGCAGTCTATCATTGAAAATACCTTATAATATAATGTAATATGCAGTCTATCATTGAAAATACATGCTAATATAACGTAATATGCAGTGTATCATTGAAAATACCTTATAGTATAACGTAATATTTGCAGTCTATCATTGAAAATACCTTATAATATAACTTAATATGCAGTGTATCAATGAAAATACCTTATAATATAATGTAATATGCAGTCTATCATTGAAAATACCTTATAATATAACGTAATATGCAGTGTATCATTGAAAATACCTCATAATATAACGTAATATGCAGTCTATCATTGAAAATACCTTATAATATAATGTAATATGCAGTGTATCATTGAAAATACCTTATAATATAACGTAATATGCAGTGTATCATTGAAAATGCCTTCCCATATAACGTAATATGCAGTGTATCATTGAAAATACCTTAGAATATATGGTAATTCTAGTCTATCAATGAAAATACCTTATAATATAACGTAATATGCAGTGTATCATTGAAAATACCTTCCCATATAACGTAATATGCAGTGTATCATTGAAAATACCTTATAATATATCGTTATTTGTAGTGTATCTTTGAAAATACCTTATAATATAACGTAATATGCAGTGTATCATTGAAAATACCTTATGATATAACGTAATTTGTAGTGTATCATTGAAAATACCTTATAATATAACGTAATATGCAGTGTATCATTGAAAATACCTTATAATACGTAGTAGTTTATCATTGAAAATACCTTATAATATAACGTAATATGCAGTTTATCATTGAAAATACCTTCCCATATAACGTAATTTGTAGTGTATCATTGAAAATACCTTATAATATAACGTAATATGCAGTGTATCATTGAAAATACCTTATAATATAACGTAATATGCAGTGTATCATTGAAAATACCTTAGAATATATGGTAATTCTAGTCTACCAATGAAAATACCTTATAATATAACGTAATATGCAGTGTATCATTGAAAATACCTTATAATATAACGTAATATGCAGTGTATCATTGAAAATACCTTATAATATAACGTAATATGCAGTGTATCATTGAAAATACCTTCCCATATAACGTAATATGCAGTGTATCATTGAAAATACCTTAGAATATATGGTAATTCTAGTCTATCAATGAAAATACCTTATAATATAACGTAATATGCAGTGTATCATTGAAAATACCTTCCCATATAACGTAATATGCAGTGTATCATTGAAAATACCTTATAATATATAGTAGTTTATCATTGAAAATACCTGATAATATAACTTAATATGCAGTGTATCATTGAAAATACCTTATAATATAACGTAATATGCAGTGTATCATTGAAAATACCTTAGAATATATGGTAATTCTAGTCTACCAATGAAAATACCTTATAATATAACGTAATATGCAGTGTATCATTGAAAATACCTTATAATACGTAGTAGTTTATCATTGAAAATACCTTATAATATAACGTAATATGCAGTTTATCATTGAAAATACCTTCCCATATAACGTAATTTGTAGTGTATCATTGAAAATACCTTATAATATAACGTAATACCCAGTGTATCATTGAAAATACCTTATAATATAACGTAATATGCAGTGTATCATTGAAAATACCTTAGAATATATGGTAATTCTAGTCTACCAATGAAAATACCTTATAATATAACGTAGTATGCAGTGTATCATTGAAAATACCTTATAATATAACGTAATATGCAGTGTATCATTGAAAATACCTTAGAATATATGGTAATTCTAGTCTACCAATGAAAATACCTTATAATATAACGTAATATGCAGTGTATCATTGAAAATACCTTATAATACGTAGTAGTTTATCATTGAAAATACCTTATAATATAACGTAATATGCAGTTTATCATTGAAAATACCTTCCCATATAACGTAATTTGTAGTGTATCATTGAAAATACCTTATAATATAACGTAATACCCAGTGTATCATTGAAAATACCTTATAATATAACGTAATATGCAGTGTATCATTGAAAATACCTTAGAATATATGGTAATTCTAGTCTACCAATGAAAATACCTTATAATATAACGTAGTATGCAGTGTATCATTGAAAATACCTTATAATATAACGTAATATGCAGTGTATCATTGAAAATACCTTATAATATAACGTAATATGCAGTGTATCATTGAAAATACCTTCCCATATAACGTAATATGCAGTGTATCATTGAAAATACCTTAGAATATATGGTAATTCTAGTCTATCAATGAAAATACCTTATAATATAACGTAATATGCAGTGTATCATTGAAAATACCTTCCCATATAACGTAATATGCAGTGTATCATTGAAAATACCTTATAATATATAGTAGTTTATCATTGAAAATACCTTATAATATAACTTAATATGCAGTGTATCATTGAAAATACCTTATAATATAACGTAATATGCAGTGTATCATTGAAAATACCTTAGAATATATGGTAATTCTAGTCTACCAATGAAAATACCTTATAATATAACGTAATATGCAGTGTATCATTGAAAATACCTTATAATATATCGTAATATGCAGTGTATCATTGAAAATACCTTAGAATATATGGTAATTCTAGTCTATCAATGAAAATACCTTATAATATAACGTAATATGCAGTGTATCATTGAAAATACCTTATAATATAACGTAATATGCTGTGTATCATTGAAAATACCTTATAATATAACGTAATATGCAGTGTATCATTGAAAATACCTTCCCATGTAACGTAATATGCAGTGTGTCATTGAAAATACCTTCCCATATAACGTAATATGCAGTGAATCATTGAAAATACCGTATAGTACAACGTAATATGCAGTGCATCATTGAAAATACCTTATAATATAACGTAATATGCAGTTTATCATTGAAAATACCTTATAAAATAACGTAATATGCAGTGTATCATTGAAAATACCTTATAATATATCGTAATTTGTAGTGTATCATTGAAAATACCTTATAGTATAACGTAATATGCAGTGTATCATTGAAAATACCTTATAATATAACGTAATATGCAGTGTATCATTGAAAATACCTTAGAATATATGGTAATTCTAGTCTATCAATGAAAATACCTTATAATATAACGTAATATGCAGTGTATCATTGAAAATACCTTATAATATAACGTAATATGCTGTGTATCATTGAAAATACCTTATAATATAACGTAATATGCAGTGTATCATTGAAAATACCTTCCCATGTAACGTAATATGCAGTGTGTCATTGAAAATACCTTCCCATATAACGTAATATGCAGTGTATCATTGAAAATACCTTATAATATATCGTAATTTGTAGTGTATCAATGAAAATACCTTCTCATATAACGTAATATGCAGTGTATCATTGAAAATACCTTATAATATATCGTTATTTGTAGTGTATCTTTGAAAATACCTTATAATATAACGTAATATGCAGTGTATCATTGAAAATACCCTATAATATATAGTAGTTTATCATTGAAAATACCTTATAGTATAACGTAATATGCAGTGTATCATTGAAAATACCTTATGATATAACGTAATTTGTAGTGTATCATTGAAAATACCTTATAATATAACGTAATATGCAGTGTATCATTGAAAATACCTTATAATACGTAGTAGTTTATCATTGAAAATACCTTATAATATAACGTAATATGCAGTTTATCATTGAAAATACCTTCCCATATAACGTAATTTGTAGTGTATCATTGAAAATACCTTATAATATAACGTAATACCCAGTGTATCATTGAAAATACCTTATAATATAACGTAATATGCAGTGTATCATTGAAAATACCTTAGAATATATGGTAATTCTAGTCTACCAATGAAAATACCTTATAATATAACGTAATATGCAGTGTATCATTGAAAATACCTTATAATATAACGTAATATGCAGTGTATCATTGAAAATACCTTAGAATAGATGGTAATTCTAGTCTATCAATGAAAATACCTTATAATATAACGTAATATGCAGTGTATCATTGAAAATACCTTATAATATAACGTAATATGCTGTGTATCATTGATAATACCTTATAATATAATGTAATATGCAGTCTATCATTGAAAATACCTAATAATGTAATGTAATATGCAGTGTATCATTGAAAATACCTGCTAATATAATGTAATATGCAGTGTATCATTGAAAATACATGCTAATATAACGTAATATGCAATGTATCATTGAAAATACCTCATAATATAACGTAATATGCAGTCTATCATTGAAAATACCTTATAATATATGTAAGTCTGTATTCAAGACTTCACCAATTAAGGAATCGGATTTGGAGGTTATTAAATCGGCACTCGTTGATGCAGAAAAACAACTGTATTAAAAATACACATATTTACAAATTAGCTCAAGGCTAATAACCTATTTACAATGCGATAAATTTCTACCATACCTGAATCAATACAATAGTCCTTAATAACCCTCAACAATTAGTAGTGTTCCTGAAGCACGTGTCTTTATCTTACGTTCTCTCATCTCTCCCGTCGCGCGTCGCCTCGCGAGACATTGTAGCTGGTCGTGTGACCGCCAGAGTCAGACGACCAAGTTTGGCGCGTAAGTACAAACTTACATCCCCCCTTTATCTGACCGAGGGCTACTTTGTTACCGAGTATGGAACTAACTTGCTGGCGTGAAATAAATTTGACTCATTCTTCTTAAACCCGCCATTAATAACATATATTGAATCAGATCTTTTTTCCTTTATTTTGAATGGTCCTGTTCTGACCACATCCAATTTTCTTCTGTTTAATTTATTACTGTTTTGGACATAAACCAGATCTCCTATATTATATTCTAACTTCTTTACCTTTTTATCATAATAAATCTTGTTCTTATCATGTACTTTCTTTGAATTTTCATAAGCTATTTCTCTGTTCTTTTTTAAATTTAACTTGTTATTTTCATCCAACTGTTCAGGTAAGATAGAGTTGTCTATTCCAGTTAGCAGATAATTTGGAGTAAAACCTGTGGAACTATGTATGGTGTTATTATATTCCTTGATACATTCTTCTGCTATCACTGGCCATGGTTTGTTTCTATTCTCATAGATTTTACATCTTATTCTGTTAACTATTGTTTGATTTGTCCTTTCATTCAAGCCATTCGAAAAAGCGCAATCAACTGCTGTGAGGATTAACGCTATCTCTTGTTTCTTTAAATATTGCTTAAATTCACCAGAATTTATGCCAGCGTATTGGTCAGCTAGTAATATTTCAATTTTTTCCTCTTTTTCTTTTTCTACTTTTTTCATTAGCTTAATAAAGTCTTTGGCTACTTGTGTTGTTGATGTGCTTATAAAAGCGTATCTTGTGAAGTGATCAATGATTAAATGTAGGTATTTCTTAGTACTCTTGTTAGCTTTAAAACCTCCTATCGTATCCAAAGACATAATTTCAAATGGTCTTTTCGCTGGACCTAACTGTGACAGAGGCGCTTTGAAACAACCAATTCTTGACTTGTTTTTTATACATGTTTCACAAGAGCGGCAGATATTTTTAATATGTTTGTACATATTTTTAAAATAGAATTTATATCCAATTGTTACATTTAATTGTTTGGTCCCAATGTGACCCTGTTTTTTGTGAACTTCTTTGATAAGTGATATTCCATATTCTTCTGTAATCCAAATTTTTTTCCTATTATTTAGTGTTTTATATATAACGTTATTTTCAGTGTCATATTTATTATCCAATGGTAAAAACTTTTGGTTCTTTTGTATTTCTTCTATTCTTACTACATTTGTTGTTTTTATTTTCGAATTTTCTTCTTCTTGTTCGATCGGTTCTAATACCGGGTTTCGAGATAGACAGTCCGCTTCCAGGTTATCTTTTCCTGGGTTATATACTATTTCAAACTCGAATTGTGATATATAGTTCAAAATTTGTAGCAACTCTGGATCATCACTTTTCTTTATATTAAAATTTTCTATTGGTCTGTGGTCTGTAAATACAATAAATTTTTTTCCTATTAGATAATACTGCCAGTATAAAATGGCTTCTTTTATAGCTAAGCATTCAATAAATATAGCTCTTTTTGTTTTCTGAGTTTTTGTCAGTTTTCTGGAGAAATAAAATACTGGTTTTAGTTCTTTGTTCTCTTGTGGCTGTTTCAAAATCGCTCCAACTCCATCTATACTTGCATCTGTAAAAATATATATAGGTCCTCCTGGATCGAAAATTGCTAACACTGGAGCTGAGCATAAGTGCTCTTTTATTTTTTCAAAGTGAACTTGACATTTATTTGACCAGCAAAACTCCACATTTTTCCTCAATAAATTGTGTAATGGCTCTAATAATATAGTATGCTTCGGAATATATTGTAGATAGAAATTTACTTTGCCCAGAAATTGCCTTACATGTTTTCTTGTTTCAGGTATAGGGAATTTTTTTATTGCCACCAGATTATCACTTAATGGTCTTACGTAATTTTCACCTATTTCATGACCCAGATAAATAATTTTTCTCTGTGCAAATTTGCATTTTACTTTATTCAATTTGAAACCTGCTTCTAGCAGTGCTTTCAATGTTATTTGAACGTGTTTTAGATGCTCCTCATACGTTTTTGAATATATTAACACGTCATCGATGTAATTTACAGCAAAATTACCCAGACCATGTTTTCTTAAAATACTAGATAAAACTCTTTGGAAAATCGCTGGTGAGGATTTTAGGCCAAATGGTAGGCACTTCCATTGCCAATGACCATTATGTGTCACGAATGCTGTTTTATATCTGTCTTTTTCGCGCACTGGTATCGACCAGAACGCCGAATTTACATCCATTTTTGTGAAGAATTTACAATCTCTAGCATGGACTGTTAAGTCGTCAATCCTGGGAAACGGTTGACTCTCTGGTACAAGTAATTTATTTAATTCTCTATAGTCGATGCATAAACGTGATTTTTTTCCTTCTTCTTTTTTATATACCAGTGTGACTGGAGCTGCATACGGGCTGCATGATTCTTCTATCAGATCTGCTTTTAATAACTCACAAATTTGCTTTTCAATTTCCATTTTGTCTTGAAATGACGTTCTATAAGGTTTTTTCGCAATATATCTAACTTGCGTCAATTTAATTGATGCTTCATAGTCTTTTGTAATTCCTATGTCGAATTTTGAGTTTGCGAATATTTGTTCATTTTCCTTCAGTATTGTATCTATTACTACCTGTGTCTTATTTACAGTCAAAATGTCCTCCTTTTTGATGTTCGCGATTGTTGAATTTTCATTTTTATCTATTTCACTTTTTTGTGATATTCGCAAATTTTCATCCTGACACAGTTTAAATTTTTTTATCAAATCTAGACCTAACAACAGATCTTCCTTAAAGGTATTACTTTTTATAATGAAAAAAGGAAAATTTTCTCTTATATTGCCAATTTCAACTAACAAGGTTACCGTGCCTTCCGACTTTGTTATTCCTGTTAATCCTTTTATATTCTCACCTCCACTTATCGTTTTCTTACTCACATTATTCTTTTCCCAAAACTCGTAGTTTATTAGAGATATATTAGATCCTGAATCATAAAGACCAATCGCAGGATTTTTATTTATTAATACTTTAAGTTTGATAAGTGGGGTGACTATGCGTTTTTTGCTTCTGCCGAGCTAGCTATAATTTCTTGAATTTCTGTGTTGTTCACAATTTTAATGTTTTCATTTTTTTGTTTATTCATTTTTTGAGTTTTCAATCTGCATAGACTTTCAGGATGAAACCTGTTTGCATAGCCTAATTTTTCACAAAATGCACATGGTGCTTTTGTAGTTAGGAGCTTTTGAGTCTCTCCCTTTTTTTCATTGAACTGACCTATTTGTTTTAACTTAGACATTAAATCTTCAATATTAACTAAACTTTTTTTTTCTAATTTATTTTGAATCATTCTTGGCAGATTAATAACAATTAGATTAATTTGGGTATTTACGGAAATATCTTCATCTGTCTCCAATAGTAGATTTCTTTTCTTTAATGCGTATTCTAATAAAGAGCCATTTAAAAATCTAAAATTATATGCGTAGGCTATCTCAGCCCAAGATTGTGCAGAAAAGGTTTCTAGAAATGAATTATTCCAAACTTCCCAATTATTAACCAAAGACTGCTCCTTCATACAACTATTAAACCATTCTAGAGCAGATTTTTCTAAAAATAGTCTTAGGGTCTCAGCATACTGCTCTTGTGTGATGCTCACTCTTTTACATTCTTGTATAAATAATTTCAGCCATGTATTTGCCTTGAAGTTCTCACCATTAAACTTCTCTAGAATGATATCCTTAGCTTTTGACCGACTAGATTTTTCTGTTGAATTAGCTTGTGCGTTGGTAGGTATTGGTGGAGCCTCCTCTAAATACTCATCATGGAAGATCACATTTCCTTCTTCATCCAAATAAATAGATTCGAGCTCCTTAGATAAAGTTACCACCACCTTTCTAAATCTATTACGTGTTTTTAAACTTCTCACCACGCCTTTTACGATCTCATTTTTAAATAATTGTACGTGTTGCGCCTCGGTTTGCTTATCTCTGGGAAGAGCAAAAATTTCCGGTTGATCCAACCTCTGGATGGTTTTCACTTTCACCACAGTGCTCCTGGAATCTGCTCCGGCTTCAGAGGCAAAGTGCAATTTCACTTTGATTAAATCCATTGTATTGATTTGTAAGTCTGTATTCAAGACTTCACCAATTAAGGAATCGGATTTGGAGGTTATTAAATCGGCACTCGTTGATGCAGAAAAACAACTGTATTAAAAATACACATATTTACAAATTAGCTCAAGGCTAATAACCTATTTACAATGCGATAAATTTCTACCATACCTGAATCAATACAATAGTCCTTAATAACCCTCAACAATTAGTAGTGTTCCTGAAGCACGTGTCTTTATCTTACGTTCTCTCATCTCTCCCGTCGCGCGTCGCCTCGCGAGACATTGTAGCTGGTCGTGTGACCGCCAGAGTCAGACGACCAAGTTTGGCGCGTAAGTACAAACTTACATATAATGTAATATGCAGTCTATCATTGAAAATACCTTATAATATAACGTAATATGCAGTGTATCATTGAAAATACCTCATAATATAACGTAATATGAAGTCTATCATTGAAAATACCTTATAATATAATGTAATATGCAATCTATCATTGAAAATACCTTATCATATAACGTAATATGAAGTGTATCATTGAAAATACCTTATAATATAATGTAATATGCAGTCTATCATTGAAAATACCTTATAATATAACGTAATATGCAGTGTATCATTGAAAATACCTCATAATATAACGTAATATGCAGTCTATCATTGAAAATACCTTATAATATAATGTAATATGCAGTCTATCATTGAAAATACCTTATAATATAATGTAATATGCAGTGTATCATTGAAAATACCTGCTAATATAACGTAATATGCAGTGTATCATTGAAAATACCTCATAATATAACGTAATATGCAGTCTATCATTGAAAATACCTTATAATATAATGTAATATGCAGTCTATCATTGAAAATACCTTATAATATAATGTAATATGCAGTCTATCATTGAAAATACCTTATCATATAACGTAATATGCAGTGTATCATTGAAAATACCTTATAATATAATGTAATATGCAGTCTATCATTGAAAATACCTTACAATATAATGTAATATGCAGTGTATCATTGAAAATACCTCATAATATAACGTAATATGCAGTGTGTCATTGAAAATACCTTATCATATAACGTAATATGCATTGTATCATTGAAAATACCTTATAATATAACGTAATATGCAGTGTATCATTGAAAATAGTTTATAATATAATGTAATATGCAGTGTATCATTGAAAATACCTTAAAATATAACGTAATGTGCAGTGTATCATTAAAATACCTTATAATATAATGTAATATGCAGTGTATCATTGAAAATACCTTATAATATAACTTAATATGCAGTGTATCAATGAAAATACCTAATAATATAACGTAATATGCAGTGTATCATTGAAAATACCTTATAATATAACGTAATATGCAGTGATTCATTGAAAATAGTTTATAATATAACGTAATATGCAGTCTATCATTGAAAATACCTTATAATATAATGTAATATGCAGTCTATCATTGAAAATACATGCTAATATAACGTAATATGCAGTGTATCATTGAAAATACCTTTTAGTATAACGTAATATTTGCAGTCTATCATTGAAAATACCTTATAATATAACTTAATATGCAGTGTATCAATGAAAATACCTTATAATATAATGTAATATGCAGTCTATCATTGAAAATACCTTATAATATAACGTAATATGCAGTGTATCATTGAAAATACCTCATAATATAACGTAATATGCAGTCTATCATTGAAAATACCTTATAATATAATGTAATATGCAGTCTATCATTGAAAATACCGTATCATATAACGTAATATGCAGTGTATCATTGAAAATACCTTATAATATAATGTAATATGCAGTGTATCATTGAAAATACCTTATAATATATCATAATTTGTAGTGTATCAATGAAAATACCTTCTCATATAACGTAATATGCAGTGTATCATTGAAAATACCTTGTAATATATCGTAATTTGTAATGTATCATTGAAAATACCTTATAGTATAACGTAATATGCAGTGCATCATTGAAAATACCTTATAATATCACGTAATATGCAGTGTATCATTGAAAATACCTTATAATATATCGTAATTTGTATTGTATCATTGAAAATACCTTATAGTATAACGTAATATGCAGTGCATCATTGAAAATACCTTATAATATCACGTAATATGCAGTGTATCATTGAAAATACCTTATAATATAACGTAATATGCAGGGTATCATTGAAAATACCTTATAATATATCGTAATTTGTAGTGTATCAATGAAAATACCTTCTCATATAACGTAATATGCAGTGTATCATTGAAAATACCTTATAATATAACGTAATATGCAGGGTATCATTGAAAATACCTTATAATATATCGTAATTTGTAGTGTATCAATGAAAATACCTTCTCATATAACGTAATATGCAGTGTATCATTGAAAATACCTTATAGTATAACTTAATATGCAGGGTATCATTGAAAATACCTTATAATATATCGTAATTTGTAGTGTTTCATTGAAAATACCTTATAATATATCGTAATATGCAGTGTATCATTGAAAATACCTTATAATGTTATGTAATATGCAGTCTACCATTGAAAATACCTTAGAATATATGGTAATTCTAGTCTATCAATGAAAATACCTTATAATATAACGTAATATGCAGTGTATCATTGAAAATACCTTATAGTATAACTTAATATGCAGGGTATCATTGAAAATACCTTATAATATATCGTAATTTGTAGTGTTTCATTGAAAATACCTTATAATATATCGTAATATGCAGTGTATCATTGAAAATACCTTATAATGTTATGTAATATGCAGTCTACCATTGAAAATACCTTAGAATATATGGTAATTCTAGTCTATCAATGAAAATACCTTATAATATAACGTAATATGCAGTGTATCATTGAAAATACCTTATAATATATAGTAGTTTATCATTGAAAATACCTTATAATATAACGCAATATGCAGTGTATCATTGAAAATACCTTATAATATAACGTAATATGCAGTGTATCATTGAAAATACCTTATAACATATAGTAGTTTATGATTGAAAATACCTTATAATATAACGTAATATGCTGTGTATCATTGAAAATACCTTATAATATAATGTAATATGCTGTGTATCATTGAAAATACCTTATAATATATCGTAATTTGTATTGTATCATTGAAAATACCTTCTCATATAACGTAATATGCAGTGTATCATTGAAAATACCTTATAATATATCGTAATTTGTAGTGTATCTTTGAAAATACCTTATAATATAACGTAATATGAAGTGTATCATAGAAAATACCTTATAATATAACTTAATATGCAGGGTATCATTGAAAATACCTTATAATATATCGTAATTTGTATTGTATCATTGAAAATACCTTATAGTATAACGTTATATGCAGTGCATCATTGAAAATACCTTATAATATCACGTAATATGCAGTGTATCATTCAAAATACCTTATAATATATCGTAATTTGTAGTGTATCAATGAAAATACCTTCTCATATAACGTAATATGCAGTGTATCATTGAAAATACCTTATAATATATCGTAATTTGTAGTGTATCTTTGAAAATACCTTATAATATAACGTAATATGCAGTGTATCATAGAAAATACCTTATAATATAACTTAATATGCAGGGTATCATTGAAAATACCTTATAATATATCGTAATTTGTAGTGTATCATTGAAAATACCTTAGAATATATGGTAATTCTTGTCTATCAATGAAAATACCTTATAATATAACGTAATATGCAGTGCATCATTGGAAATACGTTATAATATATCGTAATTTTTTAGTGTATCATTGAAAATACCTAATAATATAACGTAATATGCAGTGTATCATTGAAAATACCTTAGAATATATGGTAATTCTTGTCTATCAATGAAAATACCTTATAATATAACGTAATATGCAGTGTATCATTGAAAATACCTTATAATATATAGTAGTTTATCATTGAAAATACCTTATAATATAACGCAATATGCAGTGTATCATTGAAAATACCTTATAATATAACGTAATATGCAGTGTATCATTGAAAATACCTTATAACATATAGTAGTTTATCATTGAAAATACCTTATAATATAACGTAATATGCTGTGTATCATTGAAAATACCTTATAATATATAGTAGTTTATCATTGAAAATACCTTATAGTATAACGAAATATGCAGTGCATCATTGAAAATACCTTATAATATCACGTAATATGCAGTGTATCATTCAAAATACCTTATAATATATCGTAATTTGTAGTGTATCAATGAAAATACCTTCTCATATAACGTAATATGCAGTGTATCATTGAAAATACCTTATAATATATCGTAATTTGTAGTGTATCATTGAAAATACCTTAGAATATATGGTAATTCTTGTCTATCAATGAAAATACCTTATAATATAACGTAATATGCAGTGTATCATTGAAAATACCTTATAATATATAGTAGTTTATCATTGAAAGTACCTTATAATATATCGTAATTTGTAGTGTATCATTGAAAATACCTTAGAATATATGGTAATTCTTGTCTATCAATGAAAATACCTTATAATATAACGTAATATGCAGGGTATCATTGAAAATACCTTATAATATATCGTAATTTGTAGTGTATCATTGAAAATACCTTATAATATAACGTAATATGCAGTGTATCATTGAAAATACCTTATAATATAACGTAATATGCAGTGCATCATTGGAAATACGTTATAATATATCGTAATTTTTAGTGTATCATTGAAAATAAATAATAATATAACGTAATATGCAGTGTATCATTGAAAATACCTTAGAATATATGGTAATTCTTGTCTATCAATGAAAATACCTTATAATATAAAGTAATATGCAGTGCATCATTGAAAATACCTTATAATATAACGTAATATGCAGTGTACCATTGAAAATACCTTATAATATAACGTAATATGCCGTGTATCATTGAAAATACCTTATAATATATAGTAGTTTATCATTGAAAATACCTTATAGTATAACGTAATATGCAGTGCATCATTGAAAATACCTTATAATATCACGTAATATGCAGTGTATCATTCAAAATTCCTTATAATATATCGTAATTTGTAGTGTATCAATGAAAATACCGTCTCATATAACGTAATATGCAGTGTATCATTGAAAATACCTTATAATATATATTAATTTGTAGTGTATCATTGAAAATACCTTACAATATATGGTAATTCTTGTCTATCAATGAAAATACCTTATAATATAACGTAATATGCAGTGTATCATTGAAAATACCTTATAATATATAGTAGTTTATCATTGAAAGTACCTTATAGTATAACGTAATATGCAGTGCATCATTGAAAATACCTTATAATATCACGTAATATGCAGTGTATCATTCAAAATACCTTATAATATATCGTAATTTGTAGTGTATCAATGAAAATACCTTCTCATATAACGTAATATGCAGTGTATCATTGAAAATACCTTATAATATATCGTAATTTGTAGTGTATCATTGAACATACCTTAGAATATAAGGTAATTCTTGTCTATCAATGAAAATACCTTATAATATAACGTAATATGCAGTGTATCATTGAAAATACCTTATAATATATAGTAGTTTATCATTGAAAGTACCTTATAATATAACGTAATATGCAGGGTATCATTGAAAATACCTTATAATATATCGTAATATGTAGTGTATCATTGAAAATACCTTATAATATAACGTAATATGCAGTGTATCATTGAAAATACCTTATAATATAACGTAATATGCAGTGCATCATTGGAAATACGTTATAATATATCGTAATTTTTTAGTGTATCATTGAAAATAAATAATAATATAACGTAATATGCAGTGTATCATTGAAAATACCTTAGAATATATGGTAATTCTAGTCTATCAATGAAAATACCTTATAATATAAAGTAATATGCAGTGCATCATTGAAAATACCTTATAATATAACGTAATATGCAGTGTATCATTGAAAATACCTTATAATATAACGTAATATGCTGTGTATCATTGAAAATACCTTATAATATATAGTAGTTTATCATTGAAAATACCTTATAGTATAACGTAATATGCAGTGCATCATTGAAAATACCTTATAATATCACGTAATATGCAGTGTATCATTCAAAATACCTTATAATATATCGTAATTTGTAGTGTATCAATGAAAATACCTTCTCATATAACGTAATATGCAGTGTATCATTGAAAATACCTTATAATATATCGTAATTTGTAGTGTATCATTGAAAATACCTTAGAATATATGGTAATGCTTGTCTATCAATGAAAATACCTTATAATATAAAGTAATATGCAGTGCATCATTGAAAATACCTTATAATATAACGTAATATGCAGTGTACCATTGAAAATACCTTATAATATAACGTAATATGCTGTGTATCATTGAAAATACCTTATAATATATAGTAGTTTATCATTGAAAATACCTTATAGTATAACGTAATATGCAGTGCATCATTGAAAATACCTTATAATATCACGTAATATGCAGTGTATCATTCAAAATTCCTTATAATATATCGTAATTTGTAGTGTATCAATGAAAATACCGTCTCATATAACGTAATATGCAGTGTATCATTGAAAATACCTTATAATATATATTAATTTGTAGTGTATCATTGAAAATACCTTACAATATATGGTAATTCTTGTCTATCAATGAAAATACCTTATAATATAACGTAATATGCAGTGTATCATTGAAAATACCTTATAATATATAGTAGTTTATCATTGAAAGTACCTTATAGTATAACGTAATATGCAGTGCATCATTGAAAATACCTTATAATATCACGTAATATGCAGTGTATCATTCAAAATACCTTATAATATATCGTAATTTGTAGTGTATCAATGAAAATACCTTCTCATATAACGTAATATGCAGTGTATCATTGAAAATACCTTATAATATATCGTAATTTGTAGTGTATCATTGAACATACCTTAGAATATATGGTAATTCTTGTCTATCAATGAAAATACCTTATAATATAACGTAATATGCAGTGTATCATTGAAAATACCTTATAATATATAGTAGTTTATCATTGAAAGTACCTTATAATATAACGTAATATGCAGGGTATCATTGAAAATACCTTATAATATATCGTAATTTGTAGTGTATCATTGAAAATACCTTATAATATAACGTAATATGCAGTGTATCATTGAAAATACCTTATAATATAACGTAATATGCAGTGCATCATTGGAAATACGTTATAATATATCGTAATTTTTTAGTGTATCATTGAAAATAAATAATAATATAACGTAATATGCAGTGTATCATTGAAAATACCTTAGAATATATGGTAATTCTAGTCTATCAATGAAAATACCTTATAATATAAAGTAATATGCAGTGCATCATTGAAAATACCTTATAATATAACGTAATATGCAGTGTATCATTGAAAATACCTTATAATATAACGTAATATGCTGTGTATCATTGAAAATACCTTATAATATATAGTAGTTTATCATTGAAAATACCTTATAGTATAACGTAATATGCAGTGCATCATTGAAAATACCTTATAATATCACGTAATATGCAGTGTATCATTCAAAATACCTTATAATATATCGTAATTTGTAGTGTATCAATGAAAATACCTTCTCATATAACGTAATATGCAGTGTATCATTGAAAATACCTTATAATATATCGTAATTTGTAGTGTATCATTGAAAATACCTTAGAATATATGGTAATTCTTGTCTATCATTGAAAATACCTTATAATATAACGTAATATGCAGTGTATCATTGAAAATACCTTATAACATATAGTAGTTTATCATTGAAAATACCTTATAATATAACGTAATATGCTGTGTATCATTGAAAATACCTTATAATATATAGTAGTTTATCATTGAAAATACCTTATAGTATAACGTAATATGCAGTGCATCATTGAAAATACCTTATAATATCACGTAATATGCAGTGTATCATTCAAAATACCTTATAATATATCGTAATTTGTAGTGTATCAATGAAAATACCTTCTCATATAACGTAATATGCAGTGTATCATTGAAAATACCTTATAATATATCGTAATTCTTGTCTATCAATGAAAATACCTTATAATATAACGTAATATGCAGTGTATCATTGAAAATACCTTATAATATATAGTAGTTTATCATTGAAAGTACCTTATAATATATCGTAATTTGTAGTGTATCATTGAAAATACCTTAGAATATATGGTAATTCTTGTCTATCAATGAAAATACCTTATAATATAACGTAATATGCAGGGTATCATTGAAAATACCTTATAATATATCGTAATTTGTAGTGTATCATTGAAAATACCTTATAATATAACGTAATATGCAGTGTATCATTGAAAATACCTTATAATATAACGTAATATGCAGTGCATCATTGGAAATACGTTATAATATATCGTAATTTTAAGTGTATCATTGAAAATAAATAATAATATAACGTAATATGCAGTGTATCATTGAAAATACCTTAGAATATATGGTAATTCTTGTCTATCATTGAAAATACCTTATAATATAACGTAATATGCAGTGCATCATTGAAAATACCTTATAATATCACGTAATATGCAGTGTATCATTCAAAATACCTTATAATATATCGTAATTTGTAGTGTATCAATGAAAATACCTTATAATATAACGTAATATGCAGGGTATCATTGAAAATACCTTATAATATATCGTAATTTGTAGTGTATCATTGAAAATACCTTATAATATAACGTAATATGCAGTGTATCATTGAAAATACCTTATAATATAACGTAATATGCAGTGCATCATTGGAAATACGTTATAATATATCGTAATTTTTTAGTGTATCATTGAAAATAAATAATAATATAACGTAATATGCAGTGTATCATTGAAAATACCTTAGAATATATGGTAATTCTTGTCTATCAATGAAAATACCTTATAATATAAAGTAATATGCAGTGCATCATTGAAAATACCTTATAATATAACGTAATATGCAGTGTATCATTGAAAATACCTTATAATATAACGTAATATGCTGTGTATCATTGAAAATACCTTATAATATATAGTAGTTTATCATTGAAAATACCTTATAGTATAACGTAATATGCAGTGCATCATTGAAAATACCTTATAATATCACGTAATATGCAGTGTATCATTCAAAATACCTTATAATATATCGTAATTTGTAGTGTATCAATGAAAATACCTTCTCATATAACGTAATATGCAGTGTATCATTGAAAATACCTTATAATATATCGTAATTTGTAGTGTATCATTGAAAATACCTTAGAATATATGGTAATTCTTGTCTATCATTGAAAATACCTTATAATATAACGTAATATGCAGTGTATCATTGAAAATACCTTATAACATATAGTAGTTTATCATTGAAAATACCTTATAATATATAGTAGTTTATCATTGAAAATACCTTATAATATAACGTAATATGCAGGGTATCATTGAAAATACCTTATAATATATCGTAATTTGTAGTGTATCATTGAAAATACCTTATAATATAACGTAATATGCAGTGTATCATTGAAAATACCTTATAATATAACGTAATATGCAGTGCATCATTGGAAATACGTTATAATATATCGTAATTTTTTAGTGTATCATTGAAAATAAATAATAATATAACGTAATATGCAGTGTATCATTGAAAATACCTTAGAATATATGGTAATTCTTGTCTATCAATGAAAATACCTTATAATATAAAGTAATATGCAGTGTATCATTGAAAATACCTTATAATATAACGTAATATGCAGTGTATCATTGAAAATACCTTATAATATAACGTAATATGCAGTGTATCATTGAAAATACCTTATAATATATAGTAGTTTATCATTGAAAATACCTTATAATATAACGTAATATGCAGTGCATCATTGGAAATACGTTATAATATATCGTAATTTTTTAGTGTATCATTGAAAATACCTAATAATATAACGTAATATGCAGTGTATCATTGAAAATACCTTAGAATATATGGTAATTCTTGTCTATCAATGAAAATACCTTATAATATAAAGTAATATGCAGTGCATCATTGAAAATACCTTATAATATAACGTAATATGCAGTGTATCATTGAAAATACCTTATAATATAACGTAATATGCTGTGTATCATTGAAAATACCTTATAATATATAGTAGTTTATCATTGAAAATACCTTATAGTATAACGTAATATGCAGTGCATCATTGAAAATACCTTATAATATCACGTAATATGCAGTGTATCATTCAAAATACCTTATAATATATCGTAATTTGTAGTGTATCAATGAAAATACCTTCTCATATAACGTAATATGCAGTGTATCATTGAAAATACCTTATAATATATCGTAATTTGTAGTGTATCATTGAAAATACCTTAGAATATATGGTAATTCTTGTCTATCATTGAAAATACCTTATAATATAACGTAATATGCAGTGTATCATTGAAAATACCTTATAACATATAGTAGTTTATCATTGAAAATACCTTATAATATATAGTAGTTTATCATTGAAAATACCTTATAGTATAACGTAATATGCAGGGTATCATTGAAAATACCTTATAATATATCGTAATTTGTAGTGTATCATTGAAAATACCTTATAATATAACGTAATATGCAGTGTATCATTGAAAATACCTTATAATATAACGTAATATGCAGTGCATCATTGGAAATACGTTATAATATATCGTAATTTTTTAGTGTATCATTGAAAATAAATAATAATATAACGTAATATGCAGTGCATCATTGAAAATACCTTAGAATATATGGTAATTCTTGTCTATCAATGAAAATACCTTATAATATAAAGTAATATGCAGTGCATCATTGAAAATACCTTATAATATAACGTAATATGCAGTGTATCATTGAAAATACCTTATAATATAACGTAATATGCTGTGTATCATTGAAAATACCTTATAATATATAGTAGTTTATCATTGAAAATACCTTATAGTATAACGTAATATGCAGTGCATCATTGAAAATACCTTATAATATCACGTAATATGCAGTGTATCATTCAAAATACCTTATAATATATCGTAATTTGTAGTGTATCAATGAAAATACCTTCTCATATAACGTAATATGCAGTGTATCATTGAAAATACCTTATAATATATCGTAATTTGTAGTGTATCATTGAAAATACCTTAGAATATATGGTAATTCTTGTCTATCATTGAAAATACCTTATAATATAACGTAATATGCAGTGTATCATTGAAAATACCTTATAACATATAGTAGTTTATCATTGAAAATACCTTATAATATAACGTAATATGCTGTGTATCATTGAAAATACCTTATAATATATAGTAGTTTATCATTGAAAATACCTTATAGTATAACGTAATATGCAGTGCATCATTGAAAATACCTTATAATATCACGTAATATGCAGTGTATCATTCAAAATACCTTATAATATATCGTAATTTGTAGTGTATCAATGAAAATACCTTCTCATATAACGTAATATGCAGTGTATCATTGAAAATACCTTATAATATATCGTAATTCTTGTCTATCAATGAAAATACCTTATAATATAACGTAATATGCAGTGTATCATTGAAAATACCTTATAATATATAGTAGTTTATCATTGAAAGTACCTTATAATATATCGTAATTTGTAGTGTATCATTGAAAATACCTTAGAATATATGGTAATTCTTGTCTATCAATGAAAATACCTTATAATATAACGTAATATGCAGGGTATCATTGAAAATACCTTATAATATATCGTAATTTGTAGTGTATCATTGAAAATACCTTATAATATAACGTAATATGCAGTGTATCATTGAAAATACCTTATAATATAACGTAATATGCAGTGCATCATTGGAAATACGTTATAATATATCGTAATTTTAAGTGTATCATTGAAAATAAATAATAATATAACGTAATATGCAGTGTATCATTGAAAATACCTTAGAATATATGGTAATTCTTGTCTATCAATGAAAATACCTTATAATATAACGTAATATGCAGTGCATCATTGAAAATACCTTATAATATCACGTAATATGCAGTGTATCATTCAAAATACCTTATAATATATCGTAATTTGTAGTGTATCAATGAAAATACCTTATAATATAACGTAATATGCAGGGTATCATTGAAAATACCTTATAATATATCGTAATTTGTAGTGTATCATTGAAAATACCTTATAATATAACGTAATATGCAGTGTATCATTGAAAATACCTTATAATATAACGTAATATGCAGTGCATCATTGGAAATACGTTATAATATATCGTAATTTTTTAGTGTATCATTGAAAATAAATAATAATATAACGTAATATGCAGTGTATCATTGAAAATACCTTAGAATATATGGTAATTCTTGTCTATCAATGAAAATACCTTATAATATAAAGTAATATGCAGTGCATCATTGAAAATACCTTATAATATAACGTAATATGCAGTGTATCATTGAAAATACCTTATAATATAACGTAATATGCTGTGTATCATTGAAAATACCTTATAATATATAGTAGTTTATCATTGAAAATACCTTATAGTATAACGTAATATGCAGTGCATCATTGAAAATACCTTATAATATCACGTAATATGCAGTGTATCATTCAAAATACCTTATAATATATCGTAATTTGTAGTGTATCAATGAAAATACCTTCTCATATAACGTAATATGCAGTGTATCATTGAAAATACCTTATAATATATCGTAATTTGTAGTGTATCATTGAAAATACCTTAGAATATATGGTAAATCTTGTCTATCATTGAAAATACCTTATAATATAACGTAATATGCAGTGTATCATTGAAAATACCTTATAACATATAGTAGTTTATCATTGAAAATACCTTATAATATATAGTAGTTTATCATTGAAAATACCTTATAGTATAACGTAATATGCAGGGTATCATTGAAAATACCTTATAATATATCGTAATTTGTAGTGTATCATTGAAAATACCTTATAATATAACGTAATATGCAGTGTATCATTGAAAATACCTTATAATATAACGTAATATGCAGTGCATCATTGGAAATACGTTATAATATATCGTAATTTTTTAGTGTATCATTGAAAATAAATAATAATATAACGTAATATGCAGTGTATCATTGAAAATACCTTAGAATATATGGTAATTCTTGTCTATCAATGAAAATACCTTATAATATAAAGTAATATGCAGTGTATCATTGAAAATACCTTATAATATAACGTAATATGCAGTGTATCATTGAAAATACCTTATAATATAACGTAATATGCTGTGTATCATTGAAAATACCTTATAATATATAGTAGTTTATCATTGAAAATACCTTATAATATAACGTAATATGCAGTGCATCATTGGAAATACGTTATAATATATCGTAATTTTTTAGTGTATCATTGAAAATAAATAATAATATAACGTAATATGCAGTGTATCATTGAAAATACCTTAGAATATATGGTAATTCTTGTCTATCAATGAAAATACCTTATAATATAAAGTAATATGCAGTGTATCATTGAAAATACCTTATAATATAACGTAATATGCAGTGTATCATTGAAAATACCTTATAATATAACGTAATATGCTGTGTATCATTGAAAATACCTTATAATATATAGTAGTTTATCATTGAAAATACCTTATAGTATAACGTAATATGCAGTGCATCATTGAAAATACCTTATAATATCACGTAATATGCAGTGTATCATTCAAAATACCTTATAATATATCGTAATTTGTAGTGTATCAATGAAAATACCTTCTCATATAACGTAATATGCAGTGTATCATTGAAAATACCTTATAATATATCGTAATTTGTAGTGTATCATTGAAAATACCTTAGAATATATGGTAATTCTTGTCTATCATTGAAAATACCTTATAATATAACGTAATATGCAGTGTATCATTGAAAATACCTTATAACATATAGTAGTTTATCATTGAAAATACCTTATAATATATAGTAGTTTATCATTGAAAATACCTTATAATATAACGTAATATGCAGGGTATCATTGAAAATACCTTATAATATATCGTAATTTGTAGTGTATCATTGAAAATACCTTATAATATAACGTAATATGCAGTGTATCATTGAAAATACCTTATAATATAACGTAATATGCAGTGCATCATTGGAAATACGTTATAATATATCGTAATTTTTTAGTGTATCATTGAAAATAAATAATAATATAACGTAATATGCAGTGCATCATTGAAAATACCTTAGAATATATGGTAATTCTTGTCTATCAATGAAAATACCTTATAATATAAAGTAATATGCAGTGCATCATTGAAAATACCTTATAATATAACGTAATATGCAGTGTATCATTGAAAATACCTTATAATATAACGTAATATGCTGTGTATCATTGAAAATACCTTATAATATATAGTAGTTTATCATTGAAAATACCTTATAGTATAACGTAATATGCAGTGCATCATTGAAAATACCTTATAATATCACGTAATATGCAGTGTATCATTCAAAATACCTTATAATATATCGTAATTTGTAGTGTATCAATGAAAATACCTTCTCATATAACGTAATATGCAGTGTATCATTGAAAATACCTTATAATATATCGTAATTTGTAGTGTATCATTGAAAATACCTTAGAATATATGGTAATTCTTGTCTATCATTGAAAATACCTTATAATATAACGTAATATGCAGTGTATCATTGAAAATACCTTATAACATATAGTAGTTTATCATTGAAAATACCTTATAATATAACGTAATATGCTGTGTATCATTGAAAATACCTTATAATATATAGTAGTTTATCATTGAAAATACCTTATAGTATAACGTAATAAGCAGTGCATCATTGAAAATACCTTATAATATCACGTAATATGCAGTGTATCATTCAAAATACCTTATAATATATCGTAATTTGTAGTGTATCAATGAAAATACCTTCTCATATAACGTAATATGCAGTGTATCATTGAAAATACCTTATAATATATCGTAATTTGTAGTGTATCATTGAAAATACCTTAGAATATATGGTAATTCTTGTCTATCAATGAAAATACCTTATAATATAACGTAATATGCAGTGTATCATTGAAAATACCTTATAATATATAGTAGTTTATCATTGAAAGTACCTTATAATATATCGTAATTTGTAGTGTATCATTGAAAATACCTTATAATATAACGTAATATGCAGTGTATCATTGAAAATACCTTATAATATAACGTAATATGCAGTGTATCATTGAAAATACCTTACAATATATAGTAGTTTATAATTGAAAGTACCTTATAATATAACGTAATATGCAGGGTATCATTGAAAATACCTTATAATATATCGTAATTTTTTAGTGTATCATTGAAAATAAATAATAATATAACGTAATATGCAGTGTATCATTGAAAATACCTTAGAATATATGGTAATTCTTGTCTATCAATGAAAATACCTTATAATATAAAGTAATATGCAGTGCATCATTGAAAATACCTTATAATATAACGTAATATGCAGTGTATCATTGAAAATACCTTATAATATAACGTAATATGCTGTGTATCATTGAAAATACCTTATAATATAACGTAACATGCTGTGTATCATTGAAAATACCTTATAATATATAGTAGTTTATCATTGAAAGTACCTTATAATATAACGTAATATGCAGGGTATCATTGAAAATACCTTATAATATAACGTAATATGCAGTGCATCATTGGAAATACGTTATAATATATCGTAATTTTTTAGTGTATCATTGAAAATAAATAATAATATAACGTAATATGCAGTGTATCATTGAAAATACCTTAGAATATATGGTAATTCTTGTCTATCAATGAAAATACCTTACAATATAAAGTAATATGCAGTGCATTATTGAAAATACCTTATAATATAACGTAATATGCAGTGTATCATTGAAAATACCTTATAATATAACGTAATATGCTGTGTATCATTGAAAATACCTTATAATATATAGTAGTTTATCATTGAAAATACCTTATAGTATAACGTAATATGCAGTGCATCATTGAAAATACCTTATAATATCACGTAATATGCAGTGTATCATTCAAAATACCTTATAATATATCGTAATTTGTAGTGTATCAATGAAAATACCTTCTCATATAACGTAATATGCAGTGTATCATTGAAAATACCTTATAATATATCGTAATTTGTAGTGTATCATTGAAAATACCTTATAATATAACGTAATATGCAGTGTATCATTGAAAATACCTTATAATATAACGTAATATGCAGTGCATCATTGGAAATACGTTATAATATATCGTAATTTTTAGTGTATCATTGAAAATAAATAATAATATAACGTAATATGCAGTGTATCATTGAAAATACCTTAGAATATATGGTAATTCTTGTCTATCAATGAAAATACCTTATAATATAAAGTAATATGCAGTGCATCATTGAAAATACCTTATAATATAACGTAATATGCAGGGTATCATTGAAAATACCTTATAATATATCGTAATTTGTAGTGTATCATTGAAAATACCTTATAATATAACGTAATATGCAGTGTATCATTGAAAATACCTTATAATATAACGTAATATGCAGTGCATCATTGGAAATACGTTATAATATATCGTAATTTTTAGTGTATCATTGAAAATAAATAATAATATAACGTAATATGCAGTGTATCATTGAAAATACCTTAGAATATATGGTAATTCTTGTCTATCAATGAAAATACCTTATAATATAAAGTAATATGCAGTGCATCATTGAAAATACCTTATAATATATCGTAATTTGTAGTGTATCAATGAAAATACCTTCTCATATAACGTAATATGCAGTGTATCATTGAAAATACCTTATAATATATCTTAATTTGTAGTGTATCATTGAAAATACCTTAGAATATATGGTAATTCTTGTCTATCAATGAAAATACCTTATAATATACCGTAATATGCAGTGTATCATTGAAAATACCTTATAATATATAGTAGTTTATCATTGAAAGTACCTTATAGTATAACGTAATATGCAGTGCATCATTGAAAATACCTTATAATATCACGTAATATGCAGTGTATCATACAAAATACCTTATAATATATCGTAATTTGTAGTGTATCAATGAAAATACCTTCTCATATAACGTAATATGCAGTGTATCATTGAAAATACCTTATAATATATCGTAATTTGTAGTGTATCATTGAACATACCTTAGAATATATGGTAGTTTATCATTGAAAGTACCTTATAATATAACGTAATATGCAGGGTATCATTGAAAATACCTTATAATATAACGTAATATGCAGTGCATCATTGGAAATACGTTATAATATATCGTAATTTTTTAGTGTATCATTGAAAATAAATAATAATATAACGTAATATGCAGTGTATCATTGAAAATACCTTAGAATATATGGTAATTCTTGTCTATCAATGAAAATACCTTACAATATAAAGTAATATGCAGTGCATTATTGAAAATACCTTATAATATAACGTAATATGCAGTGTATCATTGAAAATACCTTATAATATAACGTAATATGCTGTGTATCATTGAAAATACCTTATAATATATAGTAGTTTATCATTGAAAATACCTTATAGTATAACGTAATATGCAGTGCATCATTGAAAATACCTTATAATATCACGTAATATGCAGTGTATCATTCAAAATACCTTATAATATATCGTAATTTGTAGTGTATCAATGAAAATACCTTCTCATATAACGTAATATGCAGTGTATCATTGAAAATACCTTATAATATATCGTAATTTGTAGTGTATCATTGAAAATACCTTATAATATAACGTAATATGCAGTGTATCATTGAAAATACCTTATAATATAACGTAATATGCAGTGCATCATTGGAAATACGTTATAATATATCGTAATTTTTAGTGTATCATTGAAAATAAATAATAATATAACGTAATATGCAGTGTATCATTGAAAATACCTTAGAATATATGGTAATTCTTGTCTATCAATGAAAATACCTTATAATATAAAGTAATATGCAGTGCATCATTGAAAATACCTTATAATATAACGTAATATGCAGGGTATCATTGAAAATACCTTATAATATATCGTAATTTGTAGTGTATCATTGAAAATACCTTATAATATAACGTAATATGCAGTGTATCATTGAAAATACCTTATAATATAACGTAATATGCAGTGCATCATTGGAAATACGTTATAATATATCGTAATTTTTTAGTGTATCATTGAAAATAAATAATAATATAACGTAATATGCAGTGTATCATTGAAAATACCTTAGAATATATGGTAATTCTTGTCTATCAATGAAAATACCTTATAATATAAAGTAATATGCAGTGCATCATTGAAAATACCTTATAATATAACGTAATATGCAGTGTATCATTGAAAATACCTTATAATATAACGTAATATGCAGTGTATCATTGAAAATACCTTATAATATAACGTAATATGCAGTGTATCATTGAAAATACCTTATAATATATAGTAGTTTATCATTGAAACTACCTTATAATATATCGTAATTTGTAGTGTATCATTGAAAATACCTTAGAATATATGGTAATTCTTGTCTATCAATGAAAATACCTTATAATATAACGTAATATGCAGTGTATCATTGAAAATACCTTATAATATATCGTAATTTGTAGTGTATCATTGAACATACCTTAGAATATATGGTAGTTTATCATTGAAAGTACCTTATAATATAACGTAATATGCAGGGTATCATTGAAAATACCTTATAATATAACGTAATATGCAGTGCATCATTGGAAATACGTTATAATATATCGTAATTTTTTAGTGTATCATTGAAAATAAATAATAATATAACGTAATATGCAGTGTATCATTGAAAATACCTTAGAATATATGGTAATTCTTGTCTATCAATGAAAATACCTTACAATATAAAGTAATATGCAGTGCATTATTGAAAATACCTTATAATATAACGTAATATGCAGTGTATCATTGAAAATACCTTATAATATAACGTAATATGCTGTGTATCATTGAAAATACCTTATAATATATAGTAGTTTATCATTGAAAATACCTTATAGTATAACGTAATATGCAGTGCATCATTGAAAATACCTTATAATATCACGTAATATGCAGTGTATCATTCAAAATACCTTATAATATATCGTAATTTGTAGTGTATCAATGAAAATACCTTCTCATATAACGTAATATGCAGTGTATCATTGAAAATACCTTATAATATATCGTAATTTGTAGTGTATCATTGAAAATACCTTATAATATAACGTAATATGCAGTGTATCATTGAAAATACCTTATAATATAACGTAATATGCAGTGCATCATTGGAAATACGTTATAATATATCGTAATTTTTAGTGTATCATTGAAAATAAATAATAATATAACGTAATATGCAGTGTATCATTGAAAATACCTTAGAATATATGGTAATTCTTGTCTATCAATGAAAATACCTTATAATATAAAGTAATATGCAGTGCATCATTGAAAATACCTTATAATATAACGTAATATGCAGGGTATCATTGAAAATACCTTATAATATATCGTAATTTGTAGTGTATCATTGAAAATACCTTATAATATAACGTAATATGCAGTGTATCATTGAAAATACCTTATAATATAACGTAATATGCAGTGCATCATTGGAAATACGTTATAATATATCGTAATTTTTTAGTGTATCATTGAAAATAAATAATAATATAACGTAATATGCAGTGTATCATTGAAAATACCTTAGAATATATGGTAATTCTTGTCTATCAATGAAAATACCTTATAATATAAAGTAATATGCAGTGCATCATTGAAAATACCTTATAATATAACGTAATATGCAGTGTATCATTGAAAATACCTTATAATATAACGTAATATGCAGTGTATCATTGAAAATACCTTATAATATAACGTAATATGCAGTGTATCATTGAAAATACCTTATAATATATAGTAGTTTATCATTGAAACTACCTTATAATATATCGTAATTTGTAGTGTATCATTGAAAATACCTTAGAATATATGGTAATTCTTGTCTATCAATGAAAATACCTTATAATATAACGTAATATGCAGGGTATCATTGAAAATACCTTATAATATATCGTAATTTTTAGTGTATCATTGAAAATACCTTATAATATAACGTAATATGCAGTGTATCATTGAAAATACCTTATAATATAACGTAATATGCAGTGCATCATTGGAAATACGTTATAATATATCGTAATTTTTAGTGTATCATTGAAAATAAATAAATAATAATATAACGTAATATGCAGTGTATCATTGAAAATACCTTAGAATATATGGTAATTCTTGTCTATCAATGAAAATACCTTATAATATAAAGTAATATGCAGTGCATCATTGAAAATACCTTATAATATATCGTAATTTGTAGTGTATCAATGAAAATACCTTCTCATATAACGTAATATGCAGTGTATCATTGAAAATACCTTATAATATATCTTAATTTGTAGTGTATCATTGAAAATACCTTAGAATATATGGTAATTCTTGTCTATCAATGAAAATACCTTATAATATAACGTAATATGCAGTGTATCATTGAAAATACCTTAGAATATATGGTAATTCTTGTCTATCAATGAAAATACCTTATAATATAAAGTAATATGCAGTGCATCATTGAAAATACCTTATAATATAACGTAATATGCAGTGTATCATTGAAAATACCTTATAATATAACGTAATATGCAGTGTATCATTGAAAATACCTTATAATATAACGTAATATGCAGTGTGTCATTGAAAATACCTTATAATATATAGTAGTTTATCATTGAAACTACCTTATAATATATCGTAATTTGTAGTGTATCATTGAAAATACCTTAGAATATATGGTAATTCTTGTCTATCAATGAAAATACCTTATAATATAACGTAATATGCAGGGTATCATTGAAAATACCTTATAATATATCGTAATTTTTAGTGTATCATTGAAAATACCTTATAATATAACGTAATATGCAGTGTATCATTGAAAATACCTTATAATATAACGTAATATGCAGTGCATCATTGGAAATACGTTATAATATATCGTAATTTTTAGTGTATCATTGAAAATAAATAATAATATAACGTAATATGCAGTGTATCATTGAAAATACCTTAGAATATATGGTAATTCTTGTCTATCAATGAAAATACCTTATAATATAAAGTAATATGCAGTGCATCATTGAAAATACCTTATAATATATCGTAATTTGTAGTGTATCAATGAAAATACCTTCTCATATAACGTAATATGCAGTGTATCATTGAAAATACCTTATAATATATCTTAATTTGTAGTGTATCATTGAAAATACCTTAGAATATATGGTAATTCTTGTCTATCATTGAAAATACCTTATAATATAACGTAATATGCAGTGTATCATTGAAAATACCTTATAATATAACGTAATATGCTGTGTATCATTGAAAATACCTTATAATATATAGTAGTTTATCATTGAAAATACCTTATAGTATAACGTAATATGCAGTGCATCATTGAAAATACCTTATAATATCACGTAATATGCAGTGTATCATTCAAAATACCTTATAATATATCGTAATTTGTAGTGTATCAATGAAAATACCTTCTCATATAACGTAATATGCAGTGTATCATTGAAAATACCTTATAATATATCGTAATTTGTAGTGTATCATTGAAAATACCTTATAATATAACGTAATATGCAGTGTATCATTGAAAATACCTTATAATATAACGTAATATGCAGTGCATCATTGGAAATACGTTATAATATATCGTAATTTTTAGTGTATCATTGAAAATAAATAATAATATAACGTAATATGCAGTGTATCATTGAAAATACCTTAGAATATATGGTAATTCTTGTCTATCAATGAAAATACCTTATAATATAAAGTAATATGCAGTGCATCATTGAAAATACCTTATAATATAACGTAATATGCAGTGTATCATTGAAAATACCTTATAATATATCGTAATTTGTAGTGTATCATTGAAAATACCTTATAATATAACGTAATATGCAGTGTATCATTGAAAATACCTTATAATATAACGTAATATGCAGTGCTTCATTGGAAATACGTTATAATATATCGTAATTTTTTAGTGTATCATTGAAAATAAATAATAATATAACGTAATATGCAGTGTATCATTGAAAATACCTTAGAATATATGGTAATTCTTGTCTATCAATGAAAATACCTTATAATATAAAGTAATATGCAGTGCATCATTGAAAATACCTTATAATATAACGTAATATGCAGTGTATCATTGAAAATACCTTATAATATAACGTAATATGCTGTGTATCATTGAAAATACCTTATAATATATAGTAGTTTATCATTGAAAATACCTTATAGTATAACGTAATATGCAGTGCATCATTGAAAATACCTTATAATATCACGTAATATGCAGTGTATCATTCAAAATACCTTATAATATAACGTAATATGCAGTGTATCATTGAAAATACCTTATAATATAACGTAATATGCAGTGCATCATTGGAAATACGTTATAATATATCGTAATTTTTAGTGTATCATTGAAAATAAATAATAATATAACGTAATATGCAGTGTATCATTGAAAATACCTTAGAATATATGGTAATTCTTGTCTATCAATGAAAATACCTTATAATATAAAGTAATATGCAGTGCATCATTGAAAATACCTTATAATATAACGTAATATGCAGTGTATCATTGAAAATACCTTATAATATATAGTAGTTGATCATTGAAAGTACCTTATAATATATCGTAATTTGTAGTGTATCATTGAAAATACCTTAGAATATATGGTAATTCTTGTCTATCAATGAAAATACCTTATAATATAACGTAATATGCAGGGTATCATTGAAAATACCTTATAATATATCGTAATTTGTAGTGTATCATTGAAAATACCTTATAATATAACGTAATATGCAGTGTATCATTGAAAATACCTTATAATATAACGTAATATGCAGTGCATCATTGGAAATACGTTATAATATATCGTAATTTTTAGTGTATCATTGAAAATAAATAATAATATAACGTAATATGCAGTGTATCATTGAAAATACCTTATAATATATAGTAGTTTATCATTGAAAGTACCTTATAATATATCGTAATTTGTAGTGTATCATTGAAAATACCTTAGAATATATGGTAATTCTTGTCTATCAATGAAAATACCTTATAATATAACGTAATATGCAGGGTATCATTGAAAATACCTTATAATATATCGTAATTTGTAGTGTATCATTGAAAATACCTTATAATATAACGTAATATGCAGTGTATCATTGAAAATACCTTATAATATAACGTAATATGCAGTGCATCATTGGAAATACGTTATAATATATCGTAATTTTTAGTGTATCATTGAAAATAAATAATAATATAACGTAATATGCAGTGTATCATTGAAAATACCTTATAATATATAGTAGTTTATCATTGAAAGTACCTTATAGTATAACGTAATATGCAGTGCATCATTGAAAATACCTTATAATATCACGTAATATGCAGTGTATCATTCAAAATACCTTATAATATATCGTAATTTGTAGTGTATCAATGAAAATACCTTCTCATATAACGTAATATGCAGTGTATCATTGAAAATACCTTATAATATATCGTAATTTGTAGTGTATCATTGAACATACCTTAGAATATATGGTAATTCTTGTCTATCAATGAAAATACCTTATAATATAACGTAATATGCAGTGTATCATTGAAAATACCTTATAATATATAGTAGTATATCATTGAAAGTACCTTATAGTATAACGTAATATGCAGTGCATCATTGAAAATACCTTATAATATCACGTAATATGCAGTGTATCATTCAAAATACCTTATAATATATCGTAATTTGTAGTGTATCAATGAAAATACCTTCTCATATAACGTAATATGCAGTGTATCATTGAAAATACCTTATAATATATCGTAATTTGTAGTGTATCATTGAACATACCTTAGAATATATGGTAATTCTTGTCTATCAATGAAAATACCTTATAATATAACGTAATATGCAGTGTATCATTGAAAATACCTTATAATATATAGTAGTATATCATTGAAAGTACCTTATAATATAACGTAATATGCAGGGTATCATTGAAAATACCTTATAATATATCGTAATTTGTAGTGTATCATTGAAAATACCTTATAATATAACGTAATATGCAGTGTATCATTGAAAATACCTTATAATATAACGTAATATGCAGTGCATCATTGGAAATACGTTATAATATATCGTAATTTTTTAGTGTATCATTGAAAATAAATAATAATATAACGTAATATGCAGTGTATCATTGAAAATACCTTAGAATATATGGTAATTCAAGGGGCACGCAGTGGCTCAGTGGGTAGAGCGCGCGACTACGGACTTCGTGGTCCGCGAGTTCGATCCCCGACGCCGGCACCTCTGGAAATACTCCATGTGCTATGTAAACTGTGGTGCCCAAGGTGGTTCGGAACCCACCTCATAAAAACTGTAGGTCCCGTCGCGAAATAATTCCTGAAGGAATTCACGTCGACGTAAAATAAGAAAAAAAAAAAAAAAAAAAAAAAAAAAAAATATGGTAATTCTTGTCTATCAATGAAAATACCTTATAATATAAAGTAATATGCAGTGCATCATTGAAAATACCTTATAATATAACGTAATATGCAGTGTATCATTGAAAATACCTTATAATATATAGTAGTTTATCATTGAAAGTACCTTATAGTATAACGTAATATGCAGTGCATCATTGAAAATACCTTATAATATAACGTAATATGCAGTGCATCATTGAAAATACCTTATAATATCACGTAATATGCAGTGTATCATTCAAAATACCTTATAATATATCGTAATTTGTAGTGTATCAATGAAAATACCTTCTCATATAACGTAATATGCAGTGTATCATTGAAAATACCTTATAATATATCGTAATTTGTAGTGTATCATTGAACATACCTTAGAATATATGGTAATTCTTGTCTATCAATGAAAATACCTTATAATATAACGTAATATGCAGTGTATCATTGAAAATACCTTATAATATATAGTAGTTTATCATTGAAAGTACCTTATAATATAACGTAATATGCAGGGTATCATTGAAAATACCTTATAATATATCGTAATTTGTAGTGTATCATTGAAAATACCTTATAATATAACGTAATATGCAGTGTATCATTGAAAATACCTTATAATATAACGTAATATGCAGTACATCATTGGAAATACGTTATAATATATCGTAATTTTTTAGTGTATCATTGAAAATAAATAATAATTTTAACGTAATATGCAGTGTATCATTGAAAATACCTTAGAATATATGGTAATTCTTGTCTATCAATGAAAATACCTTATAATATAAAGTAATATGCAGTGCATCATTGAAAATACCTTATAATATAACGTAATATGCAGTGTATCATTGAAAATACCTTATAATATAACGTAATATGCAGTGCATCATTGGAAATACGTTATAATATATCGTAATTTTTTAGTGTATCATTGAAAATAAATAATAATAATAACGTAATATGCAGTGTATCATGAAAATACCTTAGAATATATGGTAATTCTTGTCTATCAATGAAAAATACCTTATAATATAAAGTAATATTGCAGTGCATCATTGAAATACCTTATAATATACGTAATATGCAGTGTATCATTGAAAATACCTTATAATATAACGTAATATGCTGTGTATCATTGAAAATACCTTATAATATATAGTAGTTTATCATTGAAAATACCTTATAATATAAAGTAATATGCAGTGCCTCATTGAAAATACCTTATAATATAACGTAATATGCAGTGTATCATTCAAAATACCTTATAATATAACGTAATATGG
>CAKAJI010000526.1:0-32815 GCA_916610255.1 Lasioglossum lativentre
CTGCATATTACGTTATATTATAAGGTATTATCAAAGATACACTACAAATTACGATATGTTATAAGGTATTTTCAATGGTACACTGCATATTACGTTATATTACATGGTATTTTCAATGATACACTGCATATTACGTTATATTATAAGGTATTTTCAATGATACACTGCATATTACGATATGTTATAAGGTATTTTCAATGATACACTGTATATTACGTTATATTATAAGGTATTTTCAATGATACACTGCATATTACGTTATATTATAAGGTATTTTCAATGATAAACTACGATATATTAGAAGGTATTTTCAATGATACACTGCATATTACGTTATATTATAAGGTATTTTCAATGATACACTGCATATTACGATATGATATAAGGTATTTTCAATGATACACTGCATATTACGTTATATCGTAAGGTATTTTCAATGATACACTGCATATTACGTTATATCGTAAGTTATTTTCAATGATACACTGCATATTACGTTATATTATAAGGTATTTTCAATGATACACTGCATATTACGTTATATTATAAGGTATTTTCAATGATAAACTACGATATATTAGAAGGTATTTTCAATGATACACTGCATATTACGATATGTTATAAGGTATTTTCAATGATACACTGTATATTACGTTATATTATAAGGTATTTTCAATGATACACTGCATATTACGTTATATTATAAGGTATTTTCAATGATAAACTACGATATATTAGAAGGTATTTTCAATGATACACTGCATATTACGTTATATTATAAGGTATTTTCAATGATACACTGCATATTACGATATGATATAAGGTATTTTCAATGATACACTGCATATTACGTTATATCGTAAGGTATTTTCAATGATACACTGCATATTACGTTATATTATAAGGTATTTTCAATGATACACTGCATATTACGTTATATTATAAGGTATTTTCAATGATACACTGCATATTACGTTATATTACCAGGTATTTTCAATGATACAATGCATATTACGTTATATTATAAGGTATTATCAAAGATACACTACAAATTACGATATGTTATAAGGTATTTTCAATGGTACACTGCATATTACGTTATATTACATGGTATTTTCAATGATACACTGCATATTACGTTATATTATAAGGTATTTTCAATGATACACTGCATATTACGATATGTTATAAGGTATTTTCAATGATACACTGTATATTACGTTATATTATAAGGTATTTTCAATGATACACTGCATATTACGTTATATTATAACGTATTTTCAATGATAAACTACGATATATTAGAAGGTATTTTCAATGATACACTGCATATTACGTTATATTATAAGGTATTTTCAATGATAAACTACGATATATTAGAAGGTATTTTCAATGATACACTGCATATTACGTTATATTATAAGGTATTTTCAATGATAAACTACGATATATTAGAAGGTATTTTCAATGATACACTGCATATTACGTTATATTATAAGGTATTTTCAATGATAAACTACGATATATTAGAAGGTATTTTCAATGATACACTGCATATTACGTTATATTATAAGGTATTTTCAATGATACACTGTATATTACGTTATATTACATGGTATTTTCTATGATACACTGCATATTACGTTATATTATAAGGTATTTTCAATGATACACTGCATATTACGATATGATATAAGGTATTTTCAATGAAACACTGCATATTACGTTATATCGTAAGGTATTTTCAATGATACACTGCATATTACGTTATATTATAAGGTATTTTCAATGATACACTGCATATTACGTTATATTACCAGGTATTTTCAATGATACAATGCATATTACGTTATATTATACGGTATTATCAAAGATACACTACAAATTACGATATGATATAAGGTATTTTCAATGATAAACTACGATATATTAGAAGGTATTTTCAATGATAAACTACGATATATTAGAAGGTATTTTCAATGATACACTGCATATTACGTTATATTATAAGGTATTTTCAATGATAAACTACGATATATTAGAAGGTATTTTCAATGATACACTGCATATTACGTTATATTATAAGGTATTTTCAATGATAAACTACGATATATTAGAAGGTATTTTCAATGATACACTGCATATTACGATATGTTATAAGGTATTTTCAATGATACACTGTATATTACGTTATATAATAAGGTATTTTCAATGATACACTGCATATTACGTTATATTATAAGGTATTTTCAATGATAAACTACGATATATTAGAAGGTATTTTCAATGATACACTGCATATTACGTTATATTATAAGGTATTTTCAATGATACACTGCATATTACGATATGATATAAGGTATTTTCAATGATACACTGCATATTACGTTATATCGTAAGGTATTTTCAATGATACACTGCATATTACGTTATATCGTAAGTTATTTTCAATGATACACTGCATATTACGTTATATTATAAGGTATTTTCAATGATACACTGCATATTACGTTATATTATAAGGTATTTTCAATGATACACAGGATATTACGCTATATTAGAAGGTATTTTCAATGATACACTGCATATTACGTTATATTATAAGGTATTTTCAATTATAAACTACGATATATTAGAAGGTATTTTCAATGATACACTGCATATTACTTTATATTATAAGGTATTTTCAATGATAAACTACGATATATTAGAAGGTATTTTCAATGATACACTGCATATTACGTTATATTATAAGGTATTTTCAATGATAAACTACGATATATTAGAAGGTATTTTCAATGATACACTGCATATTACGTTATATTATAAGGTATTTTCAATGATACACTGTATATTACGTTATATTACATGGTATTTTCTATGATACACTGCATATTACGTTATATTATAAGGTATTTTCAATGATACACTGCATATTACGATATGATATAAGGTATTTTCAATGAAACACTGCATATTACGTTATATCGTAAGGTATTTTCAATGATACACTGCATATTACGTTATATTATAAGGTATTTTCAATGATACACTGCATATTACGTTATATTACCAGGTATTTTCAATGATACAATGCATATTACGTTATATTATAAGGTATTATCAAAGATACACTACAAATTACGATATGATATAAGGTATTTTCAATGATAAACTACGATATATTAGAAGGTATTTTCAATGATAAACTACGATATATTAGAAGGTATTTTCAATGATACACTGCATATTACGTTATATTATAAGGTATTTTCAATGATAAACTACGATATATTAGAAGGTATTTTCAATGATACACTGCATATTACGTTATATTATAAGGTATTTTCAATGATACACTGCATATTACGTTATATTATAAGGTATTTTCAATGATACACTGTATATTACGTTATATTACATGGTATTTTCTATGATACACTGCATATTACGTTATATTATAAGGTATTTTCAATGATACACTGCATATTACGATATGATATAAGGTATTTTCAATGATAAACTACGATATATTAGAAGGTATTTTCAATGATACACTGCATATTACGTTATATTATAAGGTATTTTCAATGATACACTGTATATTACGTTATATTACATGGTATTTTCTATGATACACTGCATATTACGTTATATTATAAGGTATTTTCAATGATACACTGCATATTACGATATGATATAAGGTATTTTCAATGAAACACTGCATATTACGTTATATCGTAAGGTATTTTCAATGATACACTGCATATTACGTTATATTATAAGGTATTTTCAATGATACACTGCATATTACGTTATATTACCAGGTATTTTCAATGATACAATGCATATTACGTTATATTATAAGGTATTATCAAAGATACACTACAAATTACGATATGATATAAGGTATTTTCAATGATAAACTACGATATATTAGAAGGTATTTTCAATGATAAACTACGATATATTAGATGGTATTTTCAATGATACACTGCATATTACGTTATATTATAAGGTATTTTCAATGATAAACTACGATATATTAGAAGGTATTTTCAATGATACACTGCATATTACGTTATATTATAAGGTATTTTCAATGATACACTGCATATTACGTTATATTATAAGGTATTTTCAAAGATACACTACAAATTACGATATGTTATAATGTATTTTCAATGATACACTGCATATTACGTTATATTACATGGTATTTTCAATGATACACTGCATATTACGTTATATTATAAGGTATTTTCAATGATACACTGCATATTACGTTATATTATAAGGTATTTTCAATGATACACTGCATATTACGATATGATATAAGGTATTTTCAATGATACACTGCATATTACGTTATATTATAAGGTATTTTCAATGATACACTGTATATTACGTTATATTATAAGGTATTTTCAATGATACACTGGATATTACGCTATATTATAAGGTATTTTCAAAGATACACTACAAATTACGATATGTTATAAGGTATTTTCAATGGTACCCTGCATATTACGTTATATTATAAGGTATTTTCAATGATACACTGCATATTACGTTATATTATAAGGTATTTTCAATGATAAACTACGATATATTAGAAGGTATTTTCAATGATACACTGCATATTACGTTATATTATAAGGTATTTTCAATGATACACTGTATATTACGTTATATTACATGGTATTTTCTATGATACACTGCATATTACGTTATATTATAAACTATTTTCAATGATACACTGCATATTACGTTATATTATAAGGTATTTTCAAAGATACACTACAAATTACGATATGTTATAAGGTATTTTCAATGATACACTGCATATTACGTTATATTATAAGGTATTTGCAATGATACACTGCATATTACGATATGTTATAAGGTATTTTCAATGATACACTGTATATTACGTTATATTATAAGGTATTTTCAATGATACACTGCATATTACGTTATATTATAAGGTATTTTCAATGATAAACTACGATATATTAGAAGGTATTTTCAATGATACACTGCATATTACGTTATATTATAAGTTATTTTCAATGATACACTGCATATTACGATATGATATAAGGTATTTTCAATGATACACTGCATATTACGTTATATCGTAAGGTATTTTCAATGATACACTGCATATTACGTTATATCGTAAGTTATTTTCAATGATACACTGTATATTACGTTATATTATAAGGTATTTTCAAAGATACACTACAAATTACGATATGTTATAAGGTATTTTCAATGGTACCCTGCATATTACGTTATATTATAAGGTATTTTCAATGATACACTGCATATTACGTTATATTATAAGGTATTTTCAATGATAAACTACGATATATTAGAAGGTATTTTCAATGATACACTGCATATTACGTTATATTATAAGGTATTTTCAATGATACACTGTATATTACGTTATATTACATGGTATTTTCTATGATACACTGCATATTACGTTATATTATAAACTATTTTCAATGATACACTGCATATTACGTTATATTATAAGGTATTTTCAAAGATACACTACAAATTACGATATGTTATAAGGTATTTTCAATGATACACTGCATATTACGTTATATTATAAGGTATTTGCAATGATACACTGCATATTACGATATGTTATAAGGTATTTTCAATGATACACTGTATATTACGTTATATTATAAGGTATTTTCAATGATACACTGCATATTACGTTATATTAAAAGGTATTTTCAATGATAAACTACGATATATTAGAAGGTATTTTCAATGATACACTGCATATTACGTTATATTATAAGGTATTTTCAATGATACACTGCATATTACGATATGATATAAGGTATTTTCAATGATACACTGCATATTACGTTATATCGTAAGGTATTTTCAATGATACACTGCATATTACGTTATATCGTAAGTTATTTTCAATGATACACTGTATATTACGTTATATTATAAGGTATTTTCAATGATACACTGCATATTACGTTATATTATAAGGTATTTTCAATGATAAACTACGATATATTAGAAGGTATTTTCAATGATACACTGCATATTACGTTATATTATAAGGTATTTTCAATGATAAACTACGATATATTAGAAGGTATTTTCAATGATACACTGCATATTACGTTATATTATAAGGTATTTTCAATGATAAACTAAGATATATTAGAAGGTATTCTCAATGATACACTGCATATTACGTTATATTATAAGGTATTTTCAATGATACACTGTATATTACGTTATATTACATGGTATTTTCTATGATACACTGCATATTACGTTATATTACCAGGTATTTTCAATGATACAATGCATATTACGTTATATTATAAGGTATTATCAAAGATACACTACAAATTACGATATGTTATAAGGTATTTTCAATGGTACACTGCATATTACGTTATATTACATGGTATTTTCAATGATACACTGCATATTACGTTATATTATAAGGTATTTTCAATGATACACTGCATATTACGATATGTTATAAGGTATTTTCAATGATACACTGTATATTACGTTATATTATAAGGTATTTTCAATGATACACTGCATATTACGTTATATTATAACGTATTTTCAATGATAAACTACGATATATTAGAAGGTATTTTCAATGATACACTGCATATTACGTTATATTATAAGGTATTTTCAATGGTACCCTGCATATTACGTTATATTATAAGGTATTTTCAAAGATACACTGCATATTACGTTATATTATAAGGTATTTTCAATGATAAACTACGATATATTAGAAGGTATTTTCAATGATACACTGCATATTACGTTATATTATAAGGTATTTTCAATGATACACTGTATATTACGTTATATTACATGGTATTTTCTATGATACACTGCATATTACGTTATATTATAAACTATTTTCAATGATACACTGCATATTACGTTATATTATAAGGTATTTTCAAAGATACACTGTATATTACGTTATATTACATGGTATTTTCTATGATACACTGCATATTACGTTACATTATAAACTATTTTCAATGATACACTGCATATTACGTTATATTATAAGGTATTTTCAAAGATACACTACAAATTACGATATGTTATAAGGTATTTTCAATGATACACTGCATATTACGTTATATTATAAGGTATTTGCAATGATACACTGCATATTACGATATGTTATAAGGTATTTTCAATGATACACTGTATATTACGTTATATTATAAGGTATTTTCAATGATACACTGCATATTACGTTATATTAAAAGGTATTTTCAATGATAAACTACGATATATTAGAAGGTATTTTCAATGATACACTGCATATTACGTTATATTATAAGGTATTTTCAATGATACACTGCATATTACGATATGATATAAGGTATTTTCAATGATACACTGCATATTACGTTATATCGTAAGGTATTTTCAATGATACACTGCATATTACGTTATATCGTAAGTTATTTTCAATGATACACTGTATATTACGTTATATTATAAGGTATTTTCAATGATACACTGCATATTACGTTATATTATAAGGTATTTTCAATGATAAACTACGATATATTAGAAGGTATTTTCAATGATACACTGCATATTACGTTATATTATAAGGTATTTTCAATGATAAACTACGATATATTAGAAGGTATTTTCAATGATACACTGCATATTACGTTATATTATAAGGTATTTTCAATGATAAACTACGATATATTAGAAGGTATTTTCAATGATACACTGCATATTACGTTATATTATAAGGTATTTTCAATGATAAACTACGATATATTAGAAGGTATTTTCAATGATACACTGCATATTACGTTATATTATAAGGTATTTTCAATGATAAACTAAGATATATTAGAAGGTATTTTCAATGATACACTGCATATTACGTTATATTATAAGGTATTTTCAATGATACACTGTATATTACGTTATATTACATGGTATTTTCTATGATACACTGCATATTACGTTATATTACCAGGTATTTTCAATGATACAATGCATATTACGTTATATTATAAGGTATTATCAAAGATACACTACAAATTACGATATGTTATAAGGTATTTTCAATGGTACACTGCATATTACGTTATATTACATGGTATTTTCAATGATACACTGCATATTACGTTATATTATAAGGTATTTTCAATGATACACTGCATATTACGATATGTTATAAGGTATTTTCAATGATACACTGTATATTACGTTACATTATAAGGTATTTTCAATGATACACTGCATATTACGTTATATTATAACGTATTTTCAATGATAAACTACGATATATTAGAAGGTATTTTCAATGATACACTGCATATTACGTTATATTATAAGGTATTTTCAATGATACACTGCATATTACGTTATATTATAAGGTATTTTCAATGATAAACTACGATATATTAGAAGGTATTTTCAATGATACACTGCATATTACGTTATATTATAAGGTATTTTCAATGATACACTGCATATTACGTTATATTATAAGGTATTTTCAAAGATACACTACAAATTACGATATGTTATAATGTATTTTCAATGATACACTGCATATTACGTTATATTACATGGTATTTTCAATGATACACTGCATATTACGTTATATTATAAGGTATTTTCAATGATACACTGCATATTACGTTATATTATAAGGTATTTTCAATGATACACTGCATATTACGATATGATATAAGGTATTTTCAATGATACACTGCATATTACGTTATATTATAAGGTATTTTCAATGATACACTGTATATTACGTTATATTATAAGGTATTTTCAATGATACACTGGATATTACGCTATATTATAAGGTATTTTCAAAGATACACTACAAATTACGATATGTTATAAGGTATTTTCAATGGTACACTGCATATTACGTTATATTATAAGGTATTTTCAATGATACACTGCATATTACGTTATATTATAAGGTATTTTCAATGATAAACTACGATATATTACAAGGTATTTTCAATGATACACTGCATATTACGTTATATTATAAGGTATTTTCAATGATACACTGTATATTACGTTATATTACATGGTATTTTCTATGATTCACTGCATATTACGTTATATTATAAACTATTTTCAATGATACACTGCATATTACGTTATATTATAAGGTATTTTCAAAGATACACTACAAATTACGATATGTTATAAGGTATTTTCAATGATACACTGCATATTACGTTATATTATAAGGTATTTGCAATGATACACTGCATATTACGATATGTTATAAGGTATTTTCAATGATAAACTACGATATATTAGAAGGTATTTTCAATGATACACTGCATATTACGTTATATTATAAGGTATTTTCAATGATATACTACGATATATTAGAAGGTATTTTCAATGATACACTGCATATTACGTTATATTATAAGGTATTTTCAATGATAAACTACGATATATTAGAAGGTATTTTCAATGATACACTGCATATTACGTTATATTACATGGTATTTTCAATGATACACTGCATATTACGTTATATTATAAGGTATTTTCAATGATACACTGCATATTACGTTATATTATAAGGTATTTTCAATGATACACTGCATATTACGATATGATATAAGGTATTTTCAATGATACACTGCATATTACGTTATATTATAAGGTATTTTCAATGATACACTGTATATTACGTTATATTATAAGGTATTTTCAATGATACACTGGATATTACGCTATATTATAAGGTATTTTCAAAGATACACTACAAATTACGATATGTTATAAGGTATTTTCAATGGTACACTGCATATTACGTTATATTATAAGGTATTTTCAATGATACACTGCATATTACGTTATATTATAAGGTATTTTCAATGATAAACTACGATATATTAGAAGGTATTTTCAATGATACACTGCATATTACGTTATATTATAAGGTATTTTCAAAGATACACTACAAATTACGATATGTTATAAGGTATTTTCAATGATACACTGCATATTACGTTATATTATAAGGTATTTGCAATGATACACTGCATATTACGATATGTTATAAGGTATTTTCAATGATAAACTACGATATATTAGAAGGTATTTTCAATGATACACTGCATATTACGTTATATTATAAGGTATTTTCAATGATAAACTACGATATATTAGAAGGTATTTTCAATGATACACTGCATATTACGTTATATTATAAGGTATTTTCAATGATAAACTACGATATATTAGAAGGTATTTTCAATGATACACTGCATATTACGTTATATTATAAGGTATTTTCAATGATAAACTACGATATATTAGAAGGTATTTTCAATGATACACTGCATATTACGTTATATTATAAGGTATTTTCAATGATAAACTAGAATATTTTATGGTATTTTCAATGATACACTGTATATTACGTTATATTACATGGTATTTTCTATGATACACTGCATATTACGTTATATTACCAGGTATTTTCAATGATACAATGCATATTACGTTATATTATAAGGTATTATCAAAGATACACTACAAATTACGATATGTTATAAGGTATTTTCAATGGTACACTGCATATTACGTTATATTATAAGGTATTTTCAATGATAAACTACGATATATTAGAAGGTATTTTCAATGATACACTGCATATTACGTTATATTATAAGGTATTTTCAAAGATACACTGCATATTACGTTATATTATAAGGTATTTTCAATGATAAACTACGATATATTACAAGGTATTTTCAATGATACACTGCATATTACGTTATATTATAAGGTATTTTCAATGATACACTGTATATTACGTTATATTACATGGTATTTTCTATGATTCACTGCATATTACGTTATATTATAAACTATTTTCAATGATACACTGCATATTACGTTATATTATAAGGTATTTTCAAAGATACACTACAAATTACGATATGTTATAAGGTATTTTCAATGATACACTGCATATTACGTTATATTATAAGGTATTTGCAATGATACACTGCATATTACGATATGTTATAAGGTATTTTCAATGATAAACTACGATATATTAGAAGGTATTTTCAATGATACACTGCATATTACGTTATATTATAAGGTATTTTCAATGATAAACTACGATATATTAGAAGGTATTTTCAATGATACACTGCATATTACGTTATATTATAAGGTATTTTCAATGATAAACTACGATATATTAGAAGGTATTTTCAATGATACACTGCATATTACGTTATATTACATGGTATTTTCAATGATACACTGCATATTACGTTATATTATAAGGTATTTTCAATGATACACTGCATATTACGTTATATTATAAGGTATTTTCAATGATACACTGCATATTACGATATGATATAAGGTATTTTCAATGATACACTGCATATTACGTTATATTATAAGGTATTTTCAATGATACACTGCATATTACGTTATATTATAAGGTATTTTCAATGATACACTGGATATTACGCTATATTATAAGGTATTTTCAAAGATACACTACAAATTACTATATGTTATAAGGTATTTTCAATGGTACACTGCATATTACGTTATATTATAAGGTATTTTCAATGATACACTGCATATTACGTTATATTATAAGGTATTTTCAATGATAAACTACGATATATTAGAAGGTATTTTCAATGATACACTGCATATTACGTTATATTATAAGGTATTTTCAAAGATACACTACAAATTACGATATGTTATAAGGTATTTTCAATGATACACTGCATATTACGTTATATTATAAGGTATTTTCAATGATACACTGCATATTACGATATGTTATAAGGTATTTTCAATGATAAACTACGATATATTAGAAGGTATTTTCAATGATACACTGCATATTACGTTATATTATAAGGTATTTTCAATGATAAACTACGATATATTAGAAGGTATTTTCAATGATACACTGCATATTACGTTATATTATAAGGTATTTTCAATGATAAACTACGATATATTAGAAGGTATTTTCAATGATACACTGCATATTACGTTATATTATAAGGTATTTTCAATGATAAGCTACGATATATTAGAAGGTATTTTCAATGATACACTGCATATTACGTTATATTATAAGGTATTTTCAATGATAAACTAAGATATATTATAAGGTATTTTCAATGATACACTGTATATTACGTTATATTACATGGTATTTTCTATGATACACTGCATATTACGTTATATTACCAGGTATTTTCAATGATACAATGCATATTACGTTATATTATAAGGTATTATCAAAGATACACAACAAATTACGATATGTTATAAGGTATTTTCAATGGTACACTGCATATTACGTTATATTATAAGGTATTTTCAATGATAAACTACGATATATTAGAAGGTATTTTCAATGATACACTGCATATTACGTTATATTATAAGGTATTTTCAAAGATACACTACAAATTACGATATGTTATAATGTATTTTCAATGATACACTGCATATTACGTTATATTATAAGGTATTTTCAATGATACACTGCATATTACGTTATATTATAAGGTATTTTCAAAGATACACTACAAATTACGATATGTTATAAGGTATTTTCAATGGTACACTGCATATTACGTTATATTACATGGTATTTTCAATGATACACTGCATATTACGTTATATTATAAGGTATTTTCAATGATACACTGCATATTACGATATGTTATAAGGTATTTTCAATGATACACTGTATATTACGTTATATTATAAGGTATTTTCAATGATACACTGCATATTACGTTATATTATAACGTATTTTCAATGATAAACTACGATATATTAGAAGGTATTTTCAATGATACACTGCATATTACGTTATATTATAAGGTATTTTCAATGATACACTGCATATTACGTTATATTATAAGGTATTTTCAAAGATACACTACAAATTACGATATGTTATAATGTATTTTCAATGATACACTGCATATTACGTTATATTACATGGTATTTTCAATGATACACTGCATATTACGTTATATTATAAGGTATTTTCAATGATACACTGCATATTACGTTATATTATAAGGTATTTTCAATGATACACTGCATATTACGATATGATATAAGGTATTTTCAATGATACACTGCATATTACGTTATATTAGAAGGTATTTTCAATGATACACTGCATATTACGATATGATATAAGGTATTTTCAATGATACACTGCATATTACGTTATATTAGAAGGTATTTTCAATGATACACTGCATATTACGTTATATTATAAGGTATTTTCAAAGATACACTACAAATTACGATATGTTATAATGTATTTTCAATGATACACTGCATATTACGTTATATTACATGGTATTTTCAATGATACACTGCATATTACGTTATATTATAAGGTATTTTCAATGATACACTGCATATTACGTTATATTATAAGGTATTTTCAATGATAAACTACGATATATTAGAAGGTATTTTCAATGATACACTGCATATTACGTTATATTATAAGGTATTTTCAATGATAAACTACGATATATTAGAAGGTATTTTCAATGATACACTGCATATTACGTTATATTATAAGGTATTTTCAATGATACACTGCATATTACGTTATATTATAAGGTATTTTCAATGATAAACTACGATATATTACAAGGTATTTTCAATGATACACTGCATATTACGTTATATTATAAGGTATTTTCAATGATACACTGTATATTACGTTATATTACATGGTATTTTCTATGATTCACTGCATATTACGTTATATTATAAACTATTTTCAATGATACACTGCATATTACGTTATATTATAAGGTATTTTCAAAGATACACTACAAATTACGATATGTTATAAGGTATTTTCAATGATACACTGCATATTACGTTATATTATAAGGTATTTGCAATGATACACTGCATATTACGATATGTTATAAGGTATTTTCAATGATAAACTACGATATATTAGAAGGTATTTTCAATGATACACTGCATATTACGTTATATTATAAGGTATTTTCAATGATAAACTACGATATATTAGAAGGTATTTTCAATGATACACTGCATATTACGTTATATTATAAGGTATTTTCAATGATAAACTACGATATATTAGAAGGTATTTTCAATGATACACTGCATATTACGTTATATTACATGGTATTTTCAATGATACACTGCATATTACGTTATATTATAAGGTATTTTCAATGATACACTGCATATTACGTTATATTATAAGGTATTTTCAATGATACACTGCATATTACGATATGATATAAGGTATTTTCAATGATACACTGCATATTACGTTATATTATAAGGTATTTTCAATGATACACTGTATATTACGTTATATTATAAGGTATTTTCAATGATACACTACAAATTACGATATGTTATAAGGTATTTTCAATGGTACACTGCATATTACGTTATATTATAAGGTATTTTCAATGATACACTGCATATTACGATATGATATAAGGTATTTTCAATGATACACTGCATATTACGTTATATTATAAGGTATTTTCAATGATACACTGTATATTACGTTATATTATAAGGTATTTTCAATGATACACTGGATATTACGCTATATTATAAGGTATTTTCAAAGATACACTACAAATTACGATATGTTATAAGGTATTTTCAATGGTACACTGCATATTACGTTATATTATAAGGTATTTTCAATGATACACTGCATATTACGTTATATTATAAGGTATTTTCAATGATAAACTACGATATATTAGAAGGTATTTTCAATGATACACTGCATATTACGTTATATTATAAGGTATTTTCAAAGATACACTACAAATTACGATATGTTATAAGGTATTTTCAATGATACACTGCATATTACGTTATATTATAAGGTATTTTCAATGATACACTGCATATTACGATATGTTATAAGGTATTTTCAATGATAAACTACGATATATTAGAAGGTATTTTCAATGATACACTGCATATTACGTTATATTATAAGGTATTTTCAATGATAAACTACGATATATTAGAAGGTATTTTCAATGATACACTGCATATTACGTTATATTATAAGGTATTTTCAATGATAAACTACGATATATTAGAAGGTATTTTCAATGATACACTGCATATTACGTTATATTATAAGGTATTTTCAATGATAAACTACGATATATTAGAAGGTATTTTCAATGATACACTGCATATTACGTTATATTATAAGGTATTTTCAATGATAAACTAAGATATATTATAAGGTATTTTCAATGATACACTGTATATTACGTTATATTACATGGTATTTTCTATGATACACTGCATATTACGTTATATTACCAGGTATTTTCAATGATACAATGCATATTACGTTATATTATAAGGTATTATCAAAGATACACTACAAATTACGATATGTTATAAGGTATTTTCAATGGTACACTGCATATTACGTTATATTATAAGGTATTTTCAATGATAAACTACGATATATTAGAAGGTATTTTCAATGATACACTGCATATTACGTTATATTATAAGGTATTTTCAATGATAAACTACGATATATTAGAAGGTATTTTCAATGATACACTGCATATTACGTTATATTATAAGGTATTTTCAATGATAAACTACGATATATTAGAAGGTATTTTCAATGATACACTGCATATTACGTTATATTATAAGGTATTTTCAATGATAAACTAGAATATTTTATGGTATTTTCAATGATACACTGTATATTACGTTATATTACATGGTATTTTCTATGATACACTGCATATTACGTTATATTACCAGGTATTTTCAATGATACAATGCATATTACGTTATATTATAAGGTATTATCAAAGATACACTACAAATTACGATATGTTATAAGGTATTTTCAATGGTACACTGCATATTACGTTATATTATAAGGTATTTTCAATGATAAACTACGATATATTAGAAGGTATTTTCAATGATACACTGCATATTACGTTATATTATAAGGTATTTTCAAAGATACACTGCATATTACGTTATATTATAAGGTATTTTCAATGATAAACTACGATATATTACAAGGTATTTTCAATGATACACTGCATATTACGTTATATTATAAGGTATTTTCAATGATACACTGTATATTACGTTATATTACATGGTATTTTCTATGATTCACTGCATATTACGTTATATTATAAACTATTTTCAATGATACACTGCATATTACGTTATATTATAAGGTATTTTCAAAGATACACTACAAATTACGATATGTTATAAGGTATTTTCAATGATACACTGCATATTACGTTATATTATAAGGTATTTGCAATGATACACTGCATATTACGATATGTTATAAGGTATTTTCAATGATAAACTACGATATATTAGAAGGTATTTTCAATGATACACTGCATATTACGTTATATTATAAGGTATTTTCAATGATAAACTACGATATATTAGAAGGTATTTTCAATGATACACTGCATATTACGTTATATTATAAGGTATTTTCAATGATAAACTACGATATATTAGAAGGTATTTTCAATGATACACTGCATATTACGTTATATTACATGGTATTTTCAATGATACACTGCATATTACGTTATATTATAAGGTATTTTCAATGATACACTGCATATTACGTTATATTATAAGGTATTTTCAATGATACACTGCATATTACGATATGATATAAGGTATTTTCAATGATACACTGCATATTACGTTATATTATAAGGTATTTTCAATGATACACTGTATATTACGTTATATTATAAGGTATTTTCAATGATACACTGGATATTACGTTATATTATAAGGTATTTTCAAAGATACACTACAAATTACTATATGTTATAAGGTATTTTCAATGGTACACTGCATATTACGTTATATTATAAGGTATTTTCAATGATACACTGCATATTACGTTATATTATAAGGTATTTTCAATGATAAACTACGATATATTAGAAGGTATTTTCAATGATACACTGCATATTACGTTATATTATAAGGTATTTTCAAAGATACACTACAAATTACGATATGTTATAAGGTATTTTCAATGATACACTGCATATTACGTTATATTATAAGGTATTTTCAATGATACACTGCATATTACGATATGTTATAAGGTATTTTCAATGATAAACTACGATATATTAGAAGGTATTTTCAATGATACACTGCATATTACGTTATATTATAAGGTATTTTCAATGATAAACTACGATATATTAGAAGGTATTTTCAATGATACACTGCATATTACGTTATATTATAAGGTATTTTCAATGATAAACTACGATATATTAGAAGGTATTTTCAATGATACACTGCATATTACGTTATATTATAAGGTATTTTCAATGATAAGCTACGATATATTAGAAGGTATTTTCAATGATACACTGCATATTACGTTATATTATAAGGTATTTTCAATGATAAACTAAGATATATTATAAGGTATTTTCAATGATACACTGTATATTACGTTATATTACATGGTATTTTCTATGATACACTGCATATTACGTTATATTACCAGGTATTTTCAATGATACAATGCATATTACGTTATATTATAAGGTATTATCAAAGATACACAACAAATTACGATATGTTATAAGGTATTTTCAATGGTACACTGCATATTACGTTATATTATAAGGTATTTTCAATGATAAACTACGATATATTAGAAGGTATTTTCAATGATACACTGCATATTACGTTATATTATAAGGTATTTTCAAAGATACACTACAAATTACGATATGTTATAATGTATTTTCAATGATACACTGTATATTACGTTATATTATAAGGTATTTTCAATGATACACTGCATATTACGTTATATTATAAGGTATTTTCAATGATACACTACAAATTACGATATGTTATAAGGTATTTTCAATGGTACACTGCATATTACGTTATATTACATGGTATTTTCAATGATACACTGCATATTACGTTATATTATAAGGTATTTTCAATGATACACTGCATATTACGATATGTTATAAGGTATTTTCAATGATACACTGTATATTACGTTATATTATAAGGTATTTTCAATGATACACTGCATATTACGTTATATTATAACGTATTTTCAATGATAAACTACGATATATTAGAAGGTATTTTCAATGATACACTGCATATTACGTTATATTATAAGGTATTTTCAATGATACACTGCATATTACGTTATATTATAAGGTATTTTCAAAGATACACTACAAATTACGATATGTTATAATGTATTTTCAATGATACACTGCATATTACGTTATATTACATGGTATTTTCAATGATACACTGCATATTACGTTATATTATAAGGTATTTTCAATGATACACTGCATATTACGTTATATTATAAGGTATTTTCAATGATACACTGCATATTACGATATGATATAAGGTATTTTCAATGATACACTGCATATTACGTTATATTAGAAGGTATTTTCAATGATACACTGCATATTACGATATGATATAAGGTATTTTCAATGATACACTGCATATTACGTTATATTAGAAGGTATTTTCAATGATACACTGCATATTACGTTATATTATAAGGTATTTTCAAAGATACACTACAAATTACGATATGTTATAATGTATTTTCAATGATACACTGCATATTACGTTATATTACATGGTATTTTCAATGATACACTGCATATTACGTTATATTATAAGGTATTTTCAATGATACACTGCATATTACGTTATATTATAAGGTATTTTCAATGATAAACTACGATATATTAGAAGGTATTTTCAATGATACACTGCATATTACGTTATATTATAAGGTATTTTCAATGATAAACTACGATATATTAGAAGGTATTTTCAATGATACACTGCATATTACGTTATATTATAAGGTATTTTCAATGATACACTGCATATTACGTTATATTATAAGGTATTTTCAATGATAAACTACGATATATTACAAGGTATTTTCAATGATACACTGCATATTACGTTATATTATAAGGTATTTTCAATGATACACTGTATATTACGTTATATTACATGGTATTTTCTATGATTCACTGCATATTACGTTATATTATAAACTATTTTCAATGATACACTGCATATTACGTTATATTATAAGGTATTTTCAAAGATACACTACAAATTACGATATGTTATAAGGTATTTTCAATGATACACTGCATATTACGTTATATTATAAGGTATTTGCAATGATACACTGCATATTACGATATGTTGTAAGGTATTTTCAATGATAAACTACGATATATTAGAAGGTATTTTCAATGATACACTGCATATTACGTTATATTATAAGGTATTTTCAATGATAAACTACGATATATTAGAAGGTATTTTCAATGATACACTGCATATTACGTTATATTATAAGGTATTTTCAATGATAAACTACGATATATTAGAAGGTATTTTCAATGATACACTGCATATTACGTTATATTACATGGTATTTTCAATGATACACTGCATATTACGTTATATTATAAGGTATTTTCAATGATACACTGCATATTACGTTATATTATAAGGTATTTTCAATGATACACTGCATATTACGATATGATATAAGGTATTTTCAATGATACACTGCATATTACGTTATATTATAAGGTATTTTCAATGATACACTGTATATTACGTTATATTATAAGGTATTTTCAATGATACACTACAAATTACGATATGTTATAAGGTATTTTCAATGGTACACTGCATATTACGTTATATTATAAGGTATTTTCAATGATACACTGCATATTACGATATGATATAAGGTATTTTCAATGATACACTGCATATTACGTTATATTATAAGGTATTTTCAATGATACACTGTATATTACGTTATATTATAAGGTATTTTCAATGATACACTGGATATTACGCTATATTATAAGGTATTTTCAAAGATACACTACAAATTACGATATGTTATAAGGTATTTTCAATGGTACACTGCATATTACGTTATATTATAAGGTATTTTCAATGATACACTGCATATTACGTTATATTATAAGGTATTTTCAATGATAAACTACGATATATTAGAAGGTATTTTCAATGATACACTGCATATTACGTTATATTATAAGGTATTTTCAAAGATACACTACAAATTACGATATGTTATAAGGTATTTTCAATGATACACTGCATATTACGTTATATTATAAGGTATTTTCAATGATACACTGCATATTACGATATGTTATAAGGTATTTTCAATGATAAACTACGATATATTAGAAGGTATTTTCAATGATAAACTACGATATATTAGAAGGTATTTTCAATGATACACTGCATATTACGTTATATTATAAGGTATTTTCAATGATAAACTACGATATATTAGAAGGTATTTTCAATGATACACTGCATATTACGTTATATTATAAGGTATTTTCAATGATAAACTAAGATATATTATAAGGTATTTTCAATGATACACTGCATATTACGTTATATTACATGGTATTTTCAATGATACACTGCATATTACGTTATATTACCAGGTATTTTCAATGATACAATGCATATTACGTTATATTATAAGGTATTATCAAAGATACACTACAAATTACGATATGTTATAAGGTATTTTCAATGGTACACTGCATATTACGTTATATTATAAGGTATTTTCAATGATAAACTACGATATATTAGAAGGTATTTTCAATGATACACTGCATATTACGTTATATTATAAGGTATTTTCAAAGATACACTACAAATTACGATATGTTATAATGTATTTTCAATGATACACTGCATATTACGTTATATTATAAGGTATTTTCAATGATACACTGCATATTACGTTATATTATAAGGTATTTTCAAAGATACACTACAAATTACGATATGTTATAAGGTATTTTCAATGGTACACTGCATATTACGTTATATTACATGGTATTTTCAATGATACACTGCATATTACGTTATATTATAAGGTATTTTCAATGATACACTGCATATTACGATATGTTATAAGGTATTTTCAATGATACACTGTATATTACGTTATATTATAAGGTATTTTCAATGATACACTGCATATTACGTTATATTATAACGTATTTTCAATGATAAACTACGATATATTAGAAGGTATTTTCAATGATACACTGCATATTACGTTATATTATAAGGTATTTTCAATGATACACTGCATATTACGTTATATTATAAGGTATTTTCAAAGATACACTACAAATTACGATATGTTATAATGTATTTTCAATGATACACTGCATATTACGTTATATTACATGGTATTTTCAATGATACACTGCATATTACGTTATATTATAAGGTATTTTCAATGATACACTGCATATTACGTTATATTATAAGGTATTTTCAATGATACACTGCATATTACGATATGATATAAGGTATTTTCAATGATACACTGCATATTACGTTATATTAGAAGGTATTTTCAATGATACACTGCATATTACGATATGATATAAGGTATTTTCAATGATACACTGCATATTACGTTATATTAGAAGGTATTTTCAATGATACACTGCATATTACGTTATATTATAAGGTATTTTCAAAGATACACTACAAATTACGATATGTTATAATGTATTTTCAATGATACACTGCATATTACGTTATATTACATGGTATTTTCAATGATACACTGCATATTACGTTATATTATAAGGTATTTTCAATGATACACTGCATATTACGTTATATTATAAGGTATTTTCAATGATAAACTACGATATATTAGAAGGTATTTTCAATGATACACTGCATATTACGTTATATTATAAGGTATTTTCAATGATAAACTACGATATATTAGAAGGTATTTTCAATGATACACTGCATATTACGTTATATTATAAGGTATTTTCAATGATAAACTACGATATATTAGAAGGTATTTTCAATGATACACTGCATATTACGTTATATTATAAGGTATTTTCAATGATAAACTAAGATATATTATAAGGTATTTTCAATGATACACTGCATATTACGTTATATTATAAGGTATTTTCAATGATACACTGTATATTACGTTATATTACATGGTATTTTCTATGATTCACTGCATATTACGTTATATTATAAACTATTTTCAATGATACACTGCATATTACGTTATATTATAAGGTATTTTCAAAGATACACTACAAATTACGATATGTTATAAGGTATTTTCAATGATACACTGCATATTACGTTATATTATAAGGTATTTGCAATGATACACTGCATATTACGATATGTTATAAGGTATTTTCAATGATACACTGTATATTACGTTATATTATAAGGTATTTTCAATGATACACTGCATATTACGTTATATTATAAGGTATTTTCAATGATAAACTACGATATATTAGAAGGTATTTTCAATGATACACTGCATATTACGTTATATTATAAGGTATTTTCAATGATACACTGCATATTACGATATGATATAAGGTATTTTCAATGATACACTGCATATTACGTTATATCGTAAGGTATTTTCAATGATACACTGCATATTACGTTATATCGTAAGTTATTTTCAATGATACACTGTATATTACGTTATATTATAAGGTATTTTCAATGATATACTGCATATTACGTTATATTATAAGGTATTTTCAATGATAAACTACGATATATTAGAAGGTATTTTCAATGATACACTGTATATTACGTTATATTATAAGGTATTTTCAATGATACACTGCATATTACGTTATATTATAAGGTATTTTCAATGATAAACTACGATATATTAGAAGGTATTTTCAATGGTACACTGCATATTACGTTATATTATAAGGTATTTTCAATGATACACTGCATATTACGTTATATTATAAGGTATTTTCAATGATAAACTACGATATATTAGAAGGTATTTTCAATGATACACTGCATATTACGTTATATTATAAGGTATTTTCAATGATACACTGTATATTACGTTATATTACATGGTATTTTCTATGATTCACTGCATATTACGTTATATTATAAACTATTTTCAATGATACACTGCATATTACGTTATATTATAAGTTATTTTCAAAGATACACTACAAATTACGATATGTTATAAGGTATTTTCAATGATACACTGCATATTACGTTATATTATAAGGTATTTGCAATGATACACTGCATATTACGATATGTTATAATGTATTTTCAATGATACACTGTATATTACGTTATATTATAAGGTATTTTCAATGATACACTGCATATTACGTTATATTATAAGGTATTTTCAATGATAAACTACGATATATTAGAAGGTATTTTCAATGATACACTGCATATTACGTTATATTATAAGGTATTTTCAATGATAAACTAAGATATATTAGAAGGTATTTTCAATGATACACTGCATATTACGTTATATTATAAGGTATTTTCAATGATACACTGTATATTACGTTATATTACATGGTATTTTCTATGATACACTGCATATTACGTTATATTATAAGGTAATTTCAATGATACACTGCATATTACGATATGATATAAGGTATTTTCAATGATACACTGCATATTACGTTATATCGTAAGGTATTTTCAATGATACACTGCATATTACGTTATATCCTAAGGTATTTTCAATGATGCACTGCATATTACGTTATATTATAAGGTATTTTCAATGATACACTGGATATTACGCTATATTATAAGGTATTTTCAAAGATACACTACAAATTACGATATGTTATAAGGTATTTTCAATGGTACACTGCATATTACGTTATATTATAAGGTATTTTCAATGATACACTGCATATTACGTTATATTATAAGGTATTTTCAATGATAAACTACGATATATTAGAAGGTATTTTCAGTGATACACTGCATATTACGTTATATCCTAAGGTATTTTCAATGATGCACTGCATATTACGTTATATTATAAGGTATTTTCAATGATACACTGGATATTACGCTATATTATAAGGTATTTTCAAAGATACACTACAAATTACGATATGTTATAAGGTATTTTCAATGGTACACTGCATATTACGTTATATTATAAGGTATTTTCAATGATACACTGCATATTACGTTATATTATAAGGTATTTTCAATGATAAACTACGATATATTAGAAGGTATTTTCAATGATACACTGCATATTACGTTATATTATAAGGTATTTTCAATGATACACTGTATATTACGTTATATTACATGGTATTTTCTATGATACACTGCATATTACGTTATATTATAAACTATTTTCAATGATACACTGCATATTACGTTATATTATAAGGTATTTTCAAAGATACACTACAAATTACGATATGTTATAAGGTATTTTCAATGATACACTGCATATTACGTTATATTATAAGGTATTTGCAATGATACACTGCATATTACGATATGTTATAAGGTATTTTCAATGATACACTGCATATTACGTTATATTATAAGGTATTTTCAATGATACACTGCATATTACGTTATATTATAAGGTATTTTCAATGATAAACTACGATATATTAGAAGGTATTTTCAATGATACACTGCATATTACGTTATATTATAAGGTATTTTCAATGATACACTGCATATTACGATATGATATAAGGTATTTTCAATGATACACTGCATATTACGTTATATCGTAAGGTATTTTCAATGATACACTGCATATTACGTTATATCGTAAGTTATTTTCAATGATACACTGCATATTACGTTATATTATAAGGTATTTTCAATGATACACTGCATATTACGTTATATTATAAGGTATTTTCAATGATACACAGGATATTACGCTATATTATAAGGTATTTTCAATGATACACTGCATATTACGTTATATTATAAGGTATTTTCAATTATAAACTACGATATATTAGAAGGTATTTTCAATGATACACTGCATATTACGTTATATTATAAGGTATTTTCAATGATACACTGTATATTACGTTATATTACATGGTATTTTCTATGATACACTGCATATTACGTTATATTATAAGGTATTTTCAATGATACACTGCATATTACGATATGATATAAGGTATTTTCAATGATACACTGCATATTACGTTATATTATAAGGTATTTTCAATGATACACTGCATATTACGTTATATTATAAGGTATTTTCTATGATACACTGCATATTACGATATGATATAAGGTATTTTCAATGATACACTGCATATTACGTTATATCGTAAGGTATTTTCAATGATACACTGCATATTACGTTATATTATAAGGTATTTTCAATGATACACTGCATATTACGTTATATTGTAAGGTATTTTCAATGATACACTGCATATTACGCTATATTACCAGGTATTTTCAATGATACAATGCATATTACGTTATATTATGAGGTATTATCAAAGATACACTACAAATTACGATATGTTATAAGGTATTTTCAATGGTACACTGCATATTACGTTATATTACATGGTATTTTCAATGATACACTGCATATTACGTTATATTATAAGGTATTTTCAATGATACACTGCATATTACGTTATATTATAAGGTATTTTCAATGATAAACTACGATATATTAGAAGGTATTTTCAATGATACACTGCATATTACGTTATATTATAAGGTATTTTCAATGATAAACTACGATATATTAGAAGGTATTTTCAATGATACACTGCATATTACGTTATATTATAAGGTATTTTCAATGATAAACTACGATATATTAGAAGGTATTTTCAATGATACACTGCATATTACGTTATATTATAAGGTATTTTCAATGATAAACTAAGATATATTAGAAGGTATTTTCAATGATACACTGCATATTACGTTATATTATAAGGTATTTTCAATGATACACTGTATATTACGTTATATTACATGGTATTTTCTATGATACACTGCATATTACGTTATATTATAAGGTAATTTCAATGATACACTGCATATTACGATATGATATAAGGTATTTTCAATGATACACTGCATATTACGTTATATCGTAAGGTATTTTCAATGATACACTGCATATTACGTTATATCCTAAGGTATTTTCAATGATACACTGCATATTACGTTATATTATAAGGTATTTTCAATGATACACTGGATATTACGCTATATTATAAGGTATTTTCAAAGATACACTACAAATTACGATATGTTATAAGGTATTTTCAATGGTACACTGCATATTACGTTATATTATAAGGTATTTTCAATGATACACTGCATATTACGTTATATTATAAGGTATTTTCAATGATAAACTACGATATATTAGAAGGTATTTTCAATGATACACTGCATATTACGTTATATTATAAGGTATTTTCAATGATACACTGTATATTACGTTATATTACATGGTATTTTCAATGATACACTGCATATTACGTTATATTATAAACTATTTTCAATGATACACTGCATATTACGTTATATTATAAGGTATTTTCAAAGATACACTACAAATTACGATATGTTATAAGGTATTTTCAATGATACACTGCATATTACGTTATATTATAAGGTATTTGCAATGATACACTGCATATTACGATATGTTATAAGGTATTTTCAATGATACACTGTATATTACGTTATATTATAAGGTATTTTCAATGATACACTGCATATTACGTTATATTATAAGGTATTTTCAATGATAAACTACAATATATTAGAAGGTATTTTCAATGATACACTGCATATTACGTTATATTATAAGGTATTTTCAATGATACACTGCATATTACGATATGATATAAGGTATTTTCAATGATACACTGCATATTACGTTATATCGTAAGGTATTTTCAATGATACACTGCATATTACGTTATATCGTAAGGTATTTTCAATGATACACTGCATATTACGTTATATCGTAAGGTATTTTCAATGATACACTGCATATTACGTTATATTATAAGGTATTTTCAATGATACACTGCATATTACGTTATATTATAAGGTATTTTCAATGATACACATTATATTACGCTATATTATAAGGTATTTTCAATGATACACTGCATATTACGTTATATTATAAGGTATTTTCAATTATAAACTACGATATATTAGAAGGGATTTTCAATGATACACTGCATATTACGTTATATTATAAGGTATTTTCAATGATACACTGCATATTACGATATGTTATAAGGTATTTTCAATGATACACTGCATATTACGTTATATTATAAGGTATTTTCAATGATACACTGCATATTACGTTATATTATAAGGTATTTTCAATGATAAACTACGATATATTAGAAGGTATTTTCAATGATACACTGCATATTACGTTATATTATAAGGTATTTTCAATGATACACTGCATATTACGATATGATATAAGGTATTTTCAATGATACACTGCATATTACGTTATATCGTAAGGTATTTTCAATGATACACTGCATATTACGTTATATCGTAAGATATTTTCAATGATACACTGCATATTACGTTATATTATAAGGTATTTTCAATGATACACTGCATATTACGTTATATTATAAGGTATTTTCAATGATACACAGGATATTACGCTATATTATAAGGTATTTTCAATGATACACTGCATATTACGTTATATTATAAGGTATTTTCAATTATAAACTACGATATATTAGAAGGTATTTTCAATGATACACTGCATATTACGTTATATTATAAGGTATTTTCAATGATACACTGTATATTACGTTATATTACATGGTATTTTCTATGATACACTGCATATTACGTTATATTATAAGGTATTTTCAATGATACACTGCATATTACGATATGATATAAGGTATTTTCAATGATACACTGCATATTACGTTATATTATAAGGTATTTTCAATGATACACTGCATATTACGTTATATTATAAGGTATTTTCTATGATACACTGCATATTACGATATGATATAAGGTATTTTCAATGATACACTGCATATTACGTTATATCGTAAGGTATTTTCAATGATACACTGCATATTACGTTATATTATAAGGTATTTTCAATGATACACTGCATATTACGTTATATTGTAAGGTATTTTCAATGATACACTGCATATTACGCTATATTACCAGGTATTTTCAATGATACAATGCATATTACGTTATATTATGAGGTATTATCAAAGATACACTACAAATTACGATATGTTATAAGGTATTTTCAATGGTACACTGCATATTACGTTATATTACATGGTATTTTCAATGATACACTGCATATTACGTTATATTATAAGGTATTTTCAATGATACACTGCATATTACGTTATATTATAAGGTATTTTCAATGATAAACTACGATATATTAGAAGGTATTTTCAATGATACACTGCATATTACGTTATATTATAAGGTATTTTCAATGATAAACTACGATATATTAGAAGGTATTTTCAATGATACACTGCATATTACGTTATATTATAAGGTATTTTCAATGATAAACTACGATATATTAGAAGGTATTTTCAATGATACACTGCATATTACGTTATATTATAAGGTATTTTCAATGATAAACTAAGATATATTAGAAGGTATTTTCAATGATACACTGCATATTACGTTATATTATAAGGTACTTTCAATGATACACTGTATATTACGTTATATTACATGGTATTTTCTATGATACACTGCATATTACGTTATATTATAAGGTAATTTCAATGATACACTGCATATTACGATATGATATAAGGTATTTTCAATGATACACTGCATATTACGTTATATCGTAAGGTATTTTCAATGATACACTGCATATTACGTTATATCCTAAGGTATTTTCAATGATGCACTGCATATTACGTTATATTATAAGGTATTTTCAATGATACACTGGATATTACGCTATATTATAAGGTATTTTCAAAGATACACTACAAATTACGATATGTTATAAGGTATTTTCAATGGTACACTGCATATTACGTTATATTATAAGGTATTTTCAATGATACACTGCATATTACGTTATATTATAAGGTATTTTCAATGATAAACTACGATATATTAGAAGGTATTTTCAATGATACACTGCATATTACGTTATATTATAAGGTATTTTCAATGATACACTGTATATTACGTTATATTACATGGTATTTTCTATGATACACTGCATATTACGTTATATTATAAACTATTTTCAATGATACACTGCATATTACGTTATATTATAAGGTATTTTCAAAGATACACTACAAATTACGATATGTTATAAGGTATTTTCAATGATACACTGCATATTACGTTATATTATAAGGTATTTGCAATGATACACTGCATATTACGATATGTTATAAGGTATTTTCAATGATACACTGTATATTACGTTATATTATAAGGTATTTTCAATGATACACTGCATATTACGTTATATTATAAGGTATTTTCAATGATAAACTACGATATATTAGAAGGTATTTTCAATGATACACTGCATATTACGTTATATTATAAGGTATTTTCAATGATACACTGCATATTACGTTATATTATAAGGTATTTTCAATGATACACTGCATATTACGATATGATATAAGGTATTTTCAATGATACACTGCATATTACGTTATATCGTAAGGTATTTTCAATGATACACTGCATATTACGTTATATCGTAAGATATTTTCAATGATACACTGCATATTACGTTATATTATAAGGTATTTTCAATGATACACTGCATATTACGTTATATTATAAGGTATTTTCAATGATACACATTATATTACGCTATATTATAAGGTATTTTCAATGATACACTGCATATTACGTTATATTATAAGGTATTTTCAATTATAAACTACGATATATTAGAAGGGATTTTCAATGATACACTGCATATTACGTTATATTATAAGGTATTTTCAATGATACACTGTATATTACGTTATATTATAAGGTGTTTTCAATGATACACTGCATATTACGTTATATTATAACGTATTTTCAATGATAAACTACGATATATTAGAAGGTATTTTCAATGATACACTGCATATTACGTTATATTATAAGGTATTTTCAATGATACACTGCATATTACGTTATATTGTAAGGTATTTTCAATGATACACTGCATATTACGCTATATTACCAGGTATTTTCAATGATACAATGCATATTACGTTATATTATGAGGTATTATCAAAGATACACTACAAATTACGATATGTTATAAGGTATTTTCAATGGTACACTGCATATTACGTTATATTACATGGTATTTTCAATAATACACTGCATATTACGTTATATTATAAGGTATTTTCAATGATACACTGCATATTACGTTATATTATAAGGTATTTTCAATGATAAACTACGATATATTAGAAGGTATTTTCAATGATACACTGCATATTACGTTATATTATAAGGTATTTTCAATGATAAACTACGATATATTAGAAGGTATTTTCAATGATACACTGCATATTACGTTATATTATAAGGTATTTTCAATGATAAACTACGATATATTAGAAGGTATTTTCAATGATACACTGCATATTACGTTATATTATAAGGTATTTTCAATGATAAACTAAGATATATTAGAAGGTATTTTCAATGATACACTGCATATTACGTTATATTATAAGGTATTTTCAATGATACACTGTATATTACGTTATATTACATGGTATTTTCTATGATACACTGCATATTACGTTATATTATAAGGTAATTTCAATGATACACTGCATATTACGATATGATATAAGGTATTTTCAATGATACACTGCATATTACGTTATATCGTAAGGTATTTTCAATGATACACTGCATATTACGTTATATCCTAAGGTATTTTCAATGATACACTGCATATTACGTTATATTATAAGGTATTTTCAATGATACACTGGATATTACGCTATATTATAAGGTATTTTCAAAGATACACTACAAATTACGATATGTTATAAGGTATTTTCAATGGTACACTGCATATTACGTTATATTATAAGGTATTTTCAATGATACACTGCATATTACGTTATATTATAAGGTATTTTCAATGATAAACTACGATATATTAGAAGGTATTTTCAATGATACACTGCATATTACGTTATATTATAAGGTATTTTCAATGATACACTGTATATTACGTTATATTACATGGTATTTTCTATGATACACTGCATATTACGTTATATTATAAACTATTTTCAATGATACACTGCATATTACGTTATATTATAAGGTATTTTCAAAGATACACTACAAATTACGATATGTTATAAGGTATTTTCAATGATACACTGCATATTACGTTATATTATAAGGTATTTGCAATGATACACTGCATATTACGATATGTTATAAGGTATTTTCAATGATACACTGTATATTACGTTATATTATAAGGTATTTTCAATGATACACTGCATATTACGTTATATTATAAGGTATTTTCAATGATAAACTACGATATATTAGAAGGTATTTTCAATGATACACTGCATATTACGTTATATTATAAGGTATTTTCAATGATACACTGCATATTACGATATGATATAAGGTATTTTCAATGATACACTGCATATTACGTTATATCGTAAGGTATTTTCAATGATACACTGCATATTACGTTATATCGTAAGTTATTTTCAATGATACACTGCATATTACGTTATATTATAAGGTATTTTCAATGATACACTGCATATTACGTTATATTATAAGGTATTTTCAATGATACACATTATATTACGCTATATTATAAGGTATTTTCAATGATACACTGCATATTACGTTATATTATAAGGTATTTTCAATTATAAACTACGATATATTAGAAGGGATTTTCAATGATACACTGCATATTACGTTATATTATAAGGTATTTTCAATGATACACTGTATATTACGTTATATTATAAGGTGTTTTCAATGATACACTGCATATTACGTTATATTATAACGTATTTTCAATGATAAACTACGATATATTAGAAGGTATTTTCAATGATACACTGCATATTACGTTATATTATAAGGTATTTTCAATGATAAACTACGATATATTAGAAGGTATTTTCAATGATACACTGCATATTACGTTATATTATAAGGTATTTTCAATGATACACTGCATATTACGTTATATTGTAAGGTATTTTCAATGATACACTGCATATTACGTTATATTACCAGGTATTTTCAATGATACAATGCATATTACGTTATATTATAAGGTATTTTCAATGATACACTGCATATTACGTTATATTATAAGGTATTTTCTATGATACACTGCATATTACGATATGATATAAGGTATTTTCAATGATACACTGCATATTACGTTATATCGTAAGGTATTTTCAATGATACACTGCATATTACGTTATATTATTAGGTATTTTCAATGATACACTGCATATTACGTTATATTATAAGGTATTTTCAATTATAAACTACGATATATTAGAAGGTATTTTCAATGATACACTGCATATTACGTTATATTATAAGGTATTTTCAATGATACACTGTATATTACGTTATATTATAAGGTGTTTTCAATGATACACTGCATATT
>CAKAJI010000527.1:0-30245 GCA_916610255.1 Lasioglossum lativentre
GTGTATCATTGAAAATAGCTTATAACATAACGTAATATGCAGTGTATCATTGAAAATACCTTAGAATATATGGTAATTTGTAGTGCATCAATGAAAATACCATATAATATAACGTAATATGCAGTGTATCATTGAAAATACCTTATAATATAACGTAATATGCAGTGTATCATTGAAAATACCTTATAATATAACGTAATATGCAGTGTATCATTGAAAATACCTTATAATATAACGTAATATGCAGTGTATCATTGAAAATACCTTAGAATATATGGTAATTCTAGTCTATCTATGAAAATACCTTATAATATAACGTAATATGCAGTGTATCATTGAAAATACCTTATAATATATCGTAATTTGTATTGTATCATTGAAAATACCTTATAGTATAACGTAATATGCAGTGCATCATTGAAAATACCTTATAATATCACGTAATATGCAGTGTATCATTGAAAATACCTTATAATTTAACGTAATATGCAGGGTATCATTGAAAATACCTTATAATATATCGTAATTTGTAGTGTATCATTGAAAATACCTTATAATATAACGTAATATGCAGTGTATCATTGAAAATACCTTATAATATATAGTAGTTTATCATTGAGAATACCTTATAATATAACGTAATATGCTATGTATCATTGAAAATACCTTATAATATATCGTAATTTGTAGTGTAGCAATGAAAATACCTTATAATATAACGTAATATGCAGGGTATCATTGAAAATACCTTATAATATAACGTAATATTCTGTGTATCATTGAAAATACCTTATAATAAAACGTAATATGCAATGTATCATTGAAAATACCTTATAATAAAACGGAATATGCAGTGTATCATTGAAAATACCTTATAATATATCGTAATTTGTAGTGTATCATTGAAAATACCTTATAATATATGGTAATTTGTAGTGCATCAATGAAAATACCATATAATATAACGTAATATGCAGTGTATCATTGAAAATACCTTATAATAAAACGTAATATGCAGTGTATCATTGAAAATACCTTATAATATAACGTAATATGCAGTGTATCATTGAAAATACCTTATAATATAACGTAATATGCAGTGTATCATTGAAAATACCTTAGAATATATGGTAATTCTAGTCTATCTATGAAAATACCTTATAATATAACGTAATATGCAGTGTATCATTGAAAATACCTTATAATAAAACGTAATATGCAGTGTATCATTGAAAATACCTTATAATAAAACGTAATATGCAGTGTATCATTGAAAATACCTTATAATAAAACGTAATATGCAGTGTATCATTGAAAATACCTTATAATATAACGTAATATGCGGTGTATCATTGAAAATACCTTATAATAAAACGTAATATGCAGTGTATCATTGAAAATACCTTATAATATATCGTAATTTGTAGTGTATCATTGAAAATACCTTATAATATATGGTAATTTGTAGTGCATCAATGAAAATACCTTATAATATAACGTAATATGCAGTGTATCATTGAAAATACCTTATAATATATTGTAATTTGTAGTGTATCTTTGAAAATACCTTATAATACAACGTAATATGCAGTGTATCTTAGAAAATACCTTATAATATATAGCAGTTTATCATTGAAAATACCTTATAATATAACTTAATATGCAGGGTATCATTGAAAATACCTTATAATATATCGTAATTTGTAGTGTATCATTGAAAATACCTTATAATATAACGTAATATGCAGTGTATCATTGAAAATACCTTATAATATATCGTAATTTGAAGTGTATCATTGAAAATACCTTATAGTATAACGTAATATGCAGTGCATCATTGAAAAAACCTTATAATATAACGTAATATGCAGTGTATCATTGAAAATACCTTATCATATAACGTAATATGCAGTGTATCATTGAAAATACCTTATAATATAACGTAATATGCAGTGTATCATTGAAAATACCTTAGAATATATGGTAATTCTAGTCTATCTATGAAAATACCTTATAATATAACGTAATATGCAGTGTATCATTGAAAATACCTTATAATAAAACGTAATATGCAGTGTATCATTGAAAATACCTTATAATAAAACGTAATATGCAGTGTATCATTGAAAATACCTTATAATAAAACGTAATATGCAGTGTATCATTCAAGATACCTTATAATATATGGTAATTTGTAGTGTATCAATGAAAATACCTTATAATATAACGTAATATGCAGTGTATCATTGAAAATACCTTATAATAAAACGTAATATGCAGTGTATCATTGAAAATACCTTATAATATAACGTAATATGCAGTGTATCATTGAAAATACCTTATAATATAACGTAATATGCGGTGTATCATTGAAAATACCTTATAATATAACGTAATATGCAGTGTATCATTGAAAATACCTTATAATATAACGTAATATGCGGTGTATCATTGAAAATACCTTATAACATAACGTAATATGCAGTGTATCATTGAAAATACCGTATAATATATCGTAATTTGTAGTGTATCTTTGAAAATACCTTATAATATAACGTAATATGCAGGGTATCATTGAAAATACCTTATAATATAACGTAATATTCTGTGTATCATTGAAAATACCTTATAATAAAACGTAATATGCAATGTATCATTGAAAATACCTTATAATAAAACGGAATATGCAGTGTATCATTGAAAATACCTTATAATATATCGTAATTTGTAGTGTATCATTGAAAATACCTTATAAGATATGGTAATTTGTAGTGCATCAATGAAAATACCATATAATATAACGTAATATGCAGTGTATCATTGAAAATACCTTATAATATAACGTAATATGCAGTGTATCATTGAAAATACCTTATAATATAACGTAATATGCAGTGTATCATTGAAAATACCTTATAATATAACGTAATATGCAGTGTATCATTGAAAATACCTTAGAATATATGGTAATTCTAGTCTATCTATGAAAATACCTTATAATATAACGTAATATGCAGTGTATCATTGAAAATACCTTATAATAAAACGTAATATGCAGTGTATCATTGAAAATACCTTATAATATAACGTAATATGCAGTGTATCATTGAAAATACCTTAGAATATATGGTAATTCTAGTCTATCTATGAAAATACCTTATAATATAACGTAATATGCAGTGTATCATTGAAAATACCTTATAATATAACGTAATATGCGGTGTATCATTGAAAATACCTTATAATATAACGTAATATGCAGTGTATCATTGAAAATACCTTATAATATAACGTAATATGCGGTGTATCATTGAAAATACCTTATAACATAACGTAATATGCAGTGTATCATTGAAAATACCGTATAATATATCGTAATTTGTAGTGTATCTTTGAAAATACCTTATAATATAACGTAATATGCAGGGTATCATTGAAAATACCTTATAATATAACGTAATATTCTGTGTATCATTGAAAATACCTTATAATAAAACGTAATATGCAATGTATCATTGAAAATACCTTATAATAAAACGGAATATGCAGTGTATCATTGAAAATACCTTATAATATATCGTAATTTGTAGTGTATCATTGAAAATACCTTATAATATATGGTAATTTGTAGTGCATCAATGAAAATACCATATAATATAACGTAATATGCAGTGTATCATTGAAAATACCTTATAATATAACGTAATATGCAGTGTATCATTGAAAATACCTTATAATATAACGTAATATGCAGTGTATCATTGAAAATACCTTATAATAAAACGTAATATGCAGTGTATCATTGAAAATACCTTATAATAAAACGTAATATGCAGTGTATCATTGAAAATACCTTATAATAAAACGTAATATGCAGTGTATCATTCAAGATACCTTATAATATATGGTAATTTGTAGTGTATCAATGAAAATACCTTATAATATAACGTAATATGCAGTGTATCATTGAAAATACCTTATAATAAAACGTAATATGCAGTGTATCATTGAAAATACCTTATAATATATCGTAATTTGTAGTGTATCATTGAAAATACCTTATAATATATGGTAATTTGTAGTGCATCAATGAAAATACCTTATAATATAACGTAATATGCAGTGTATCATTGAAAATACCTTATAATATAACGTAATATGCAGTGTATCATTGAAAATACCTTATAATATAACGTAATATGCCGTGTATCATTGAAAATACCTTATAACATAACGTAATATGCAGTGTATCATTGAAAATACCGTATAATATATCGTAATTTGTAGTGTATCTTTGAAAATACCTTATAATATAACGTAATATGCAGGGTATCATTGAAAATACCTTATAATATAACGTAATATTCTGTGTATCATTGAAAATACCTTATAATATAACGTAATATGCAGTGTATCATTGAAAATACCTTATAATATAACGTAATATGCAGTGTATCATTGAAAATACCTTAGAATATATGGTAATTCTAGTCTATCTATGAAAATACCTTATAATATAACGTAATATGCAGTGTATCATTGAAAATACCTTATAATAAAACGTAATATGCAGTGTATCATTGAAAATACCTTATAATAAAACGTAATATGCAGTGTATCATTGAAAATACCTTATAATAAAACGTAATATGCAGTGTATCATTGAAGATACCTTATAATATATGGTAATTTGTAGTGTATCAATGAAAATACCTTATAATATAACGTAATATGCAGTGTATCATTGAAAATACCTTATAATAAAACGTAATATGCAGTGTATCATTGAAAATACCTTATAATATATCGTAATTTGTAGTGTATCATTGAAAATACCTTATAATATATGGTAATTTGTAGTGCATCAATGAAAAATACCTTATAATATAACGTAATATGCAGTGTATCATTGAAAATACCTTATAATATAACGTAATATGCAGTGTATCATTGAAAATACCTTATAATATAACGTAATATGCGGTGTATCATTGAAAATACCTTATAAAATAACGTAATATGCAGTGTATCATTGAAAATACCTTATAATATATCGTAATTTGTAGTGTATCTTTGAAAATACCTTATAATATAACGTAATATGCAGTGTATCATATAAAATACCTTATAATATATAGCAGTTTATCATTGAAAATACCTTATAATATAACTTAATATGCAGGGTATCATTGAAAATACCTTATAATATATCGTAATTTGTAGTGTATCATTGAAAATACCTTAGAATATATGGTAATTCTAGTCTATCAATGAAAATACCTTATAATATAACGTAATATGCAGTGTATCATTGAAAATACCTTATAATATATCGTAATTTGTAGTGTATCATTGAAAATACCTTATAGTATAACGTAATATGCAGTGCATCATTGAAAAAAACCTTATAATATAACGTAATATGCAGTGTATCATTGAAAATACCTTATAATATAACGTAATATGCAGTGTATCATTGAAAATACCTTATAATATAACGTAATATGCAGTGTATCATTGAAAATACCTTATAATATATCGTAATTTGTATTGTATCATTGAAAATACCTTATAGTATAACGTAATATGCAGTGCATCATTGAAAATACCTTATAATATCACGTAATATGCAGTGTATCATTGAAAATACCTTATAATTTAACGTAATATGCAGGGTATCATTGAAAATACCTTATAATATATCGTAATTTGTAGTGTATCATTGAAAATACCTTATAATATAACGTAATATGCAGTGTATCATTGAAAATACCTTATAATATATAGTAGTTTATCATTGAGAATACCTTATAATATAACGTAATATGCTATGTATCATTGAAAATACCTTATAATATATCGTAATTTGTAGTGTAGCAATGAAAATACCTTATAATATAACGTAATATGCAGGGTATCATTGAAAATACCTTATAATATAACGTAATATTCTGTGTATCATTGAAAATACCTTATAATAAAACGTAATATGCAATGTATCATTGAAAATACCTTATAATAAAACGGAATATGCAGTGTATCATTGAAAATACCTTATAATATATCGTAATTTGTAGTGTATCATTGAAAATACCTTATAATATATGGTAATTTGTAGTGCATCAATGAAAATACCATATAATATAACGTAATATGCAGTGTATCATTGAAAATACCTTATAATATAACGTAATATGCAGTGTATCATTGAAAATACCTTATAATATAACGTAATATGCAGTGTATCATTGAAAATACCTTATAATATAACGTAATATGCAGTGTATCATTGAAAATACCTTAGAATATATGGTAATTCTAGTCTATCTATGAAAATACCTTATAATATAACGTAATATGCAGTGTATCATTGAAAATACCTTATAATAAAACGTAATATGCAGTGTATCATTGAAAATACCTTATAATAAAACGTAATATGCAGTGTATCATTGAAAATACCTTATAATAAAACGTAATATGCAGTGTATCATTCAAGATACCTTATAATATATGGTAATTTGTAGTGCATCAATGAAAATACCTTATAATATAACGTAATATGCAGTGTATCATTGAAAATACCTTATAATATAACGTAATATGCAGTGTATCATTGAAAATACCTTATAATATAACGTAATATGCGGTGTATCATTGAAAATACCTTATAACATAACGTAATATGCAGTGTATCATTGAAAATACCGTATAATATATCGTAATTTGTAGTGTATCAATGAAAATACCTTATAATATAACGTAATATGCAGTGTATCATTGAAAATACCTTATAATAAAACGTAATATGCAGTGTATCATTGAAAATACCTTATAATATATCGTAATTTGTAGTGTATCATTGAAAATACCTTATAATATAACGTAATATGCAGTGTATCATTGAAAATACCTTATAATATAACGTAATATGCAGTGTACCATTGAAAATACCTTATAATATAACGTAATATGCAGTGTATCATGGAAAATACCTTATAATATATCGTAATTTGTAGTGTATCATTTAAAATACCTTATAGTATAACGTAATATGCAGTGCATCATTGAAAAAACCTTATAATATAACGTAATATGCAATGTATCATTGAAAATACCTTATAATATAACGTAATATGCAGTGTATCATTGAAAATACCTTATAATATAACGTAATATGCAGTGTACCATTGAAAATACCTTATAATATAACGTAATATGCGGTGTATCATTGAAAATACCTTATAATATAACGTAATATGCAGTGTATCATTGAAAATACCTTATAATATAACGTAATATACTGTGTATCTTTGAAATTACCTTATAATATAACGTAATATGCAGTGTATCATTGAAAATACCTTATAATATAACGTAATATGCAGTGTATCATTGAAAATACCTTATAATATATCGTAATATACAGTATACCATTGAAAATACCTTATAATATAACGTAATACGCAGTCTATCATTGAAAATACTTTATAATATAACGTAATATGCAGGTTATCATTGAAAATACCTCATAATATATCGTAATTTGTAGTGTATCATTGAAAATACCTTAGAATATATGGTAATTCTAGTCTATCAATGAAAATACCTTATAATATAACGTAATATGCAGTGTATCATGGAAAATACCTTATAATATATCGTAATTTGTAGTGTATCATTGAAAATACCTTATAGTATAACGTAATATGCAGTGCATCATTGAAAAAACCTTATAATATAACGTAATATGCAGTGTATCATTGAAAATACCTTATAATATAACGTAATATGCAGTGTATCATTGAAAATACCTTATAATATAACGTAATATGCAGTGTATCATTGAAAATACCTTATAATATAACGTAATATGCGGTGTATCATTGAAAATAGCTTATAACATAACGTAATATGCAGTGTATCATTGAAAATACCTTATAATATATCGTAATTTGTAGTGTATCTTTGAAAATACCTTATAATACAACGTAATATGCAGTGTATCATAGAAAATACCTTATAATATATAGCAGTTTATCATTGAAAATACCTTATAATATAACTTAATATGCAGGGTATCATTGAAAATACCTTATAATATATCGTAATTTGTAGTGTATCATTGAAAATACCTTAGAATATATGGTAATTCTAGTCTATCAATGAAAATACCTTATAATATAACGTAATATGCAGTGTATCATTGAAAATACCTTATAATATATCGTAATTTGTAGTGTATCATTGAAAATACCTTATAGTATAACGTAATATGCAGTGCATCATTGAAAAAACCTTATAATATAACGTAATATGCAGTGTATCATTGAAAATACCTTATCATATAACGTAATATGCAGTGTATCATTGAAAATACCTTATAATATAACGTAATATGCAGTGTATCATTGAAAATACCTTATAATATAACGTAATATGCGGTGTATCATTGAAAATACCTTATAATATAACGTAATATGCAGTCTACCATTGAAAATACATTATAAAATAATGTAATATGCAGTCTGTCATTGAAAATACCTTATAATATAACGTAATATGATATATATCATTAAAAATACCTTATAAAATAACGTAATATGCAGTGTGTCATTGAAAATACCTTATAATATATCGTTCTTTGTAGTGTATCTTTGAAAATACCTTATAATATAACGTAATATGCAGTGTATCATAGAAAATACCTTATAATATATAGCAGTTTATCATTGAAAATACCTTATAATATAACTTAATATGCAGGGTATCATTGAAAATACCTTATAATATAACGTAATATACTGTGTATCTTTGAAATTACCTTATAATATAACGTAATATGCAGTGTATCATTGAAAATACCTTATAATATAACGTAATATGCAGTGTATCATTGAAAATACCTTATAATATATCGTAATATACAGTGTATCATTGAAAATACCTTATAATATATCGTAATTTGTAGTGTATCTTTGAAAATACCTTATAATATAACGTAATATGCAGTGTATCATAGAAAATACCTTATAATATATAGCAGTTTATCATTGAAAATACCTTATAATATAACTTAATATGCAGGGTATCATTGAAAATACCTTATAATATATCGTAATTTGTAGTGTATCATTGAAAATACCTTAGAATATATGGTAATTCTAGTCTATCAATGAAAATACCTTATAATATATCGTAATTTGTAGTGTATCATTGAAAATACCTTATAGTATAACGTAATATGCAGTGCATCATTGAAAAAACCTTATAATATAACGTAATATGCAGTGTATCATTGAAAATAACGTTATCATATAACGTAATATGCAGTGTATCATGGAAAATACCTTATAATATATCGTAATTTGTAGTGTATCATTGAAAATACCTTATAGTATAACGTAATATGCAGTGCATCATTGAAAAAACCTTATAATATAACGTAATATGCAGTGTATCATTGAAAATACCTTATAATATAACGTAATATGCGGTGTATCATTGAAAATACCTTATAACATAACGTAATATGCAGTGTATCATTGAAAATACCGTATAATATATCGTAATTTGTAGTGTATCAATGAAAATACCTTATAATATAACGTAATATGCAGTGTATCATTGAAAATACCTTATAATAAAACGTAATATGCAGTGTATCATTGAAAATACCTTATAATATATCGTAATTTGTAGTGTATCATTGAAATACCTTATAATATAACGTAATATGCAGTGTATCATTGAAAATACCTTATAATATAACGTAATATGCAGTGTATCATTGAAAATACCTTATAATATAACGTAATATGCAGTGTATCATTGAAAATACCTTATAATATATCGTAATTTGTAGTGTATCATTTAAAATACCTTATAGTATAACGTAATATGCAGTGCATCATTGAAAAAACCTTATAATATAACGTAATATGCAATGTATCATTGAAAATACCTTATAATATAACGTAATATGCAGTGTATCATTGAAAATACCTTATAATATAACGTAATATGCAGTGTACCATTGAAAATACCTTATAATATAACGTAATATGCGGTGTATCATTGAAAATACCTTATAATAAAACGTAATATGCAGTGTATCATTGAAAATACCTTATAATATATCGTAATTTGTAGTGTATCATTGAAAATACCTTATAATATAACGTAATATGCAGTGTATCATTGAAAATACCTTATAATATAACGTAATATGCAGTGTACCATTGAAAATACCTTATAATATAACGTAATATGCAGTGTATCATGGAAAATACCTTATAATATATCGTAATTTGTAGTGTATCATTTAAAATACCTTATAGTATAACGTAATATGCAGTGCATCATTGAAAAAACCTTATAATATAACGTAATATGCAATGTATCATTGAAAATACCTTATAATATAACGTAATATGCAGTGTATCATTGAAAATACCTTATAATATAACGTAATATGCAGTGTACCATTGAAAATACCTTATAATATAACGTAATATGCGGTGTATCATTGAAAATACCTTATAACATAACGTAATATGCAGTGTATCATTGAAAATACCTTATAATATATCGTAATTTGTAGTGTATCTTTGAAAATACCTTATAATATAACGTAATATGCAGTGTATCATAGAAAATACCTTATAATATATAGCAGTTTATCATTGAAAATACCTTATAATATAACTTAATATGCAGGGTATCATTGAAAATACCTTATAATATATCGTAATTTGTAGTGTATCATTGAAAATACCTTAGAATATATGGTAATTCTAGTCTATCAATGAAAATACCTTATAATATATCGTAATTTGTAGTGTATCATTGAAAATACCTTATAGTATAACGTAATATGCAGTGCATCATTGAAAAAACCTTATAATATAACGTAATATGCAGTGTATCATTGAAAATACGTTATCATATAACGTAATATGCAGTGTATCATTGAAAATACCTTATAATATAACGTAATATGCAGTGTATCATTGAAAATACCTTATAATATAACGTAATATGCAGTGTATCATTGAAAATACCTTATAATATAACGTAATATGCAGTGTATCATTGAAAATACCTTATAATATAACGTAATATGCAGTGTATCATTGAAAATACCTTATAATATAACGTAATATACTGTGTATCTTTGAAATTACCTTATAATATAACGTAATATGCAGTGTATCATTGAAAATACCTTATAATATAACGTAATATGCAGTGTATCATTGAAAATACCTTATAATATATCGTAATATACAGTATACCATTGAAAATACCTTATAATATAACGTAATACGCAGTCTATCATTGAAAATACTTTATAATATAACGTAATATGCAGGTTATCATTGAAAATACCTCATAATATATCGTAATTTGTAGTGTATCATTGAAAATACCTTAGAATATATGGTAATTCTAGTCTATCAATGAAAATACCTTATAATATAACGTAATATGCAGTGTATCATGGAAAATACCTTATAATATATCGTAATTTGTAGTGTATCATTGAAAATACCTTATAGTATAACGTAATATGCAGTGCATCATTGAAAAAACCTTATAATATAACGTAATATGCAGTGTATCATTGAAAATACCTTATAATATAACGTAATATGCAGTGTATCATTGAAAATACCTTATAATATAACGTAATATGCAGTGTATCATTGAAAATACCTTATAATATAACGTAATATGCGGTGTATCATTGAAAATAGCTTATAACATAACGTAATATGCAGTGTATCATTGAAAATACCTTATAATATATCGTAATTTGTAGTGTATCTTTGAAAATACCTTATAATACAACGTAATATGCAGTGTATCATAGAAAATACCTTATAATATATAGCAGTTTATCATTGAAAATACCTTATAATATAACTTAATATGCAGGGTATCATTGAAAATACCTTATAATATATCGTAATTTGTAGTGTATCATTGAAAATACCTTAGAATATATGGTAATTCTAGTCTATCAATGAAAATACCTTATAATATAACGTAATATGCAGTGTATCATTGAAAATACCTTATAATATATCGTAATTTGTAGTGTATCATTGAAAATACCTTATAGTATAACGTAATATGCAGTGCATCATTGAAAAAACCTTATAATATAACGTAATATGCAGTGTATCATTGAAAATACCTTATCATATAACGTAATATGCAGTGTATCATTGAAAATACCTTATAATATAACGTAATATGCAGTGTATCATTGAAAATACCTTATAATATAACGTAATATGCGGTGTATCATTGAAAATACCTTATAATATAACGTAATATGCAGTCTACCATTGAAAATACATTATAAAATAATGTAATATGCAGTCTGTCATTGAAAATACCTTATAATATAACGTAATATGATATATATCATTAAAAATACCTTATAAAATAACGTAATATGCAGTGTGTCATTGAAAATACCTTATAATATATCGTTCTTTGTAGTGTATCTTTGAAAATACCTTATAATATAACGTAATATGCAGTGTATCATAGAAAATACCTTATAATATATAGCAGTTTATCATTGAAAATACCTTATAATATAACTTAATATGCAGGGTATCATTGAAAATACCTTATAATATAACGTAATATACTGTGTATCTTTGAAATTACCTTATAATATAACGTAATATGCAGTGTATCATTGAAAATACCTTATAATATAACGTAATATGCAGTGTATCATTGAAAATACCTTATAATATATCGTAATATACAGTGTATCATTGAAAATACCTTATAATATATCGTAATTTGTAGTGTATCTTTGAAAATACCTTATAATATAACGTAATATGCAGTGTATCATAGAAAATACCTTATAATATATAGCAGTTTATCATTGAAAATACCTTATAATATAACTTAATATGCAGGGTATCATTGAAAATACCTTATAATATATCGTAATTTGTAGTGTATCATTGAAAATACCTTAGAATATATGGTAATTCTAGTCTATCAATGAAAATACCTTATAATATATCGTAATTTGTAGTGTATCATTGAAAATACCTTATAGTATAACGTAATATGCAGTGCATCATTGAAAAAACCTTATAATATAACGTAATATGCAGTGTATCATTGAAAATACGTTATCATATAACGTAATATGCAGTGTATCATGGAAAATACCTTATAATATATCGTAATTTGTAGTGTATCATTGAAAATACCTTATAGTATAACGTAATATGCAGTGCATCATTGAAAAAACCTTATAATATAACGTAATATGCAGTGTATCATTGAAAATACCTTATAATATAACGTAATATGCGGTGTATCATTGAAAATACCTTATAACATAACGTAATATGCAGTGTATCATTGAAAATACCGTATAATATATCGTAATTTGTAGTGTATCATTGAAAATACCTTATAGTATAACGTAATATGCAGTGCATCATTGAAAAAACCTTATAATATAACGTAATATGCAGTGTATCATTGAAAATACCTTATAATATAACGTAATATGCAGTGTATCATTGAAAATACCTTATAATATAACGTAATATGCAGTGTATCATTGAAAATACCTTATAATATAACGTAATATGCGGTGTATCATTGAAAATAGCTTATAACATAACGTAATATGCAGTGTATCATTGAAAATACCTTATAATATATCGTAATTTGTAGTGTATCTTTGAAAATACCTTATAATACAACGTAATATGCAGTGTATCATAGAAAATACCTTATAATATATAGCAGTTTATCATTGAAAATACCTTATAATATAACTTAATATGCAGGGTATCATTGAAAATACCTTATAATATATCGTAATTTGTAGTGTATCATTGAAAATACCTTAGAATATATGGTAATTCTAGTCTATCAATGAAAATACCTTATAATATAACGTAATATGCAGTGTATCATTGAAAATACCTTATAATATATCGTAATTTGTAGTGTATCATTGAAAATACCTTATAGTATAACGTAATATGCAGTGCATCATTGAAAAAACCTTATAATATAACGTAATATGCAGTGTATCATTGAAAATACCTTATCATATAACGTAATATGCAGTGTATCATTGAAAATACCTTATAATATAACGTAATATGCAGTGTATCATTGAAAATACCTTATAATATAACGTAATATGCGGTGTATCATTGAAAATACCTTATAATATAACGTAATATGCAGTCTACCATTGAAAATACATTATAAAATAATGTAATATGCAGTCTGTCATTGAAAATACCTTATAATATAACGTAATATGATATATATCATTAAAAATACCTTATAAAATAACGTAATATGCAGTGTGTCATTGAAAATACCTTATAATATATCGTTCTTTGTAGTGTATCTTTGAAAATACCTTATAATATAACGTAATATGCAGTGTATCATAGAAAATACCTTATAATATATAGCAGTTTATCATTGAAAATACCTTATAATATAACTTAATATGCAGGGTATCATTGAAAATACCTTATAATATAACGTAATATACTGTGTATCTTTGAAATTACCTTATAATATAACGTAATATGCAGTGTATCATTGAAAATACCTTATAATATAACGTAATATGCAGTGTATCATTGAAAATACCTTATAATATATCGTAATATACAGTGTATCATTGAAAATACCTTATAATATATCGTAATTTGTAGTGTATCATTGAAAATACCTTATAATATAACGTAATATGCAGTGTATCATAGAAAATACCTTATAATATATAGCAGTTTATCATTGAAAATACCTTATAATATAACGTAATATGCAGGTTATCATTGAAAATACCTTATAATATATCGTAATTTGTAGTGTATCATTGAAAATACCTTAGAATATATGGTAATTCTAGTCTATCAATGAAAATACCTTATAATATATCGTAATTTGTAGTGTATCATTGAAAATACCTTATAGTATAACGTAATATGCAGTGCATCATTGAAAAAACCTTATAATATAACGTAATATGCAGTGTATCATTGAAAATACGTTATCATATAACGTAATATGCAGTGTATCATGGAAAATACCTTATAATATATCGTAATTTGTAGTGTATCATTGAAAATACCTTATAGTATAACGTAATATGCAGTGCATCATTGAAAAAACCTTATAATATAACGTAATATGCAGTGTATCATTGAAAATACCTTATAATATAACGTAATATGCGGTGTATCATTGAAAATACCTTATAACATAACGTAATATGCAGTGTATCATTGAAAATACCGTATAATATATCGTAATTTGTAGTGTATCAATGAAAATACCTTATAATATAACGTAATATGCAGTGTATCATTGAAAATACCTTATAATAAAACGTAATATGCAGTGTATCATTGAAAATACCTTATAATATATCGTAATTTGTAGTGTATCATTGAAAATACCTTATAATATAACGTAATATGCAGTGTATCATTGAAAATACCTTATAATATAACGTAATATGCAGTGTACCATTGAAAATACCTTATAATATAACGTAATATGCAGTGTATCATGGAAAATACCTTATAATATATCGTAATTTGTAGTGTATCATTTAAAATACCTTATAGTATAACGTAATATGCAGTGCATCATTGAAAAAACCTTATAATATAACGTAATATGCAATGTATCATTGAAAATACCTTATAATATAACGTAATATGCAGTGTATCATTGAAAATACCTTATAATATAACGTAATATGCAGTGTACCATTGAAAATACCTTATAATATAACGTAATATGCGGTGTATCATTGAAAATACCTTATAACATAACGTAATATGCAGTGTATCATTGAAAATACCTTATAATATATCGTAATTTGTAGTGTATCTTTGAAAATACCTTATAATATAACGTAATATGCAGTGTATCATAGAAAATACCTTATAATATATAGCAGTTTATCATTGAAAATACCTTATAATATAACTTAATATGCAGGGTATCATTGAAAATACCTTATAATATATCGTAATTTGTAGTGTATCATTGAAAATACCTTAGAATATATGGTAATTCTAGTCTATCAATGAAAATACCTTATAATATATCGTAATTTGTAGTGTATCATTGAAAATACCTTATAGTATAACGTAATATGCAGTGCATCATTGAAAAAACCTTATAATATAACGTAATATGCAGTGTATCATTGAAAATACGTTATCATATAACGTAATATGCAGTGTATCATTGAAAATACCTTATAATATAACGTAATATGCAGTGTATCATTGAAAATACCTTATAATATAACGTAATATGCAGTGTATCATTGAAAATACCTTATAATATAACGTAATATGCAGTGTATCATTGAAAATACCTTATAATATAACGTAATATGCAGTGTATCATTGAAAATACCTTATAATATAACGTAATATACTGTGTATCTTTGAAATTACCTTATAATATAACGTAATATGCAGTGTATCATTGAAAATACCTTATAATATAACGTAATATGCAGTGTATCATTGAAAATACCTTATAATATATCGTAATATACAGTATACCATTGAAAATACCTTATAATATAACGTAATACGCAGTGTATCATTGAAAATACTTTATAATATAACGTAATATGCAGGTTATCATTGAAAATACCTCATAATATATCGTAATTTGTAGTGTATCATTGAAAATACCTTAGAATATATGGTAATTCTAGTCTATCAATGAAAATACCTTATAATATAACGTAATATGCAGTGTATCATGGAAAATACCTTATAATATATCGTAATTTGTAGTGTATCATTGAAAATACCTTATAGTATAACGTAATATGCAGTGCATCATTGAAAAAACCTTATAATATAACGTAATATGCAGTGTATCATTGAAAATACCTTATAATATAACGTAATATGCAGTGTATCATTGAAAATACCTTATAATATAACGTAATATGCAGTGTATCATTGAAAATACCTTATAATATAACGTAATATGCGGTGTATCATTGAAAATAGCTTATAACATAACGTAATATGCAGTGTATCATTGAAAATACCTTATAATATATCGTAATTTGTAGTGTATCTTTGAAAATACCTTATAATACAACGTAATATGCAGTGTATCATAGAAAATACCTTATAATATATAGCAGTTTATCATTGAAAATACCTTATAATATAACTTAATATGCAGGGTATCATTGAAAATACCTTATAATATATCGTAATTTGTAGTGTATCATTGAAAATACCTTAGAATATATGGTAATTCTAGTCTATCAATGAAAATACCTTATAATATAACGTAATATGCAGTGTATCATTGAAAATACCTTATAATATATCGTAATTTGTAGTGTATCATTGAAAATACCTTATAGTATAACGTAATATGCAGTGCATCATTGAAAAAACCTTATAATATAACGTAATATGCAGTGTATCATTGAAAATACCTTATCATATAACGTAATATGCAGTGTATCATTGAAAATACCTTATAATATAACGTAATATGCAGTGTATCATTGAAAATACCTTATAATATAACGTAATATGCGGTGTATCATTGAAAATACCTTATAATATAACGTAATATGCAGTCTACCATTGAAAATACATTATAAAATAATGTAATATGCAGTCTGTCATTGAAAATACCTTATAATATAACGTAATATGATATATATCATTAAAAATACCTTATAAAATAACGTAATATGCAGTGTGTCATTGAAAATACCTTATAATATATCGTTCTTTGTAGTGTATCTTTGAAAATACCTTATAATATAACGTAATATGCAGTGTATCATAGAAAATACCTTATAATATATAGCAGTTTATCATTGAAAATACCTTATAATATAACTTAATATGCAGGGTATCATTGAAAATACCTTATAATATATCGCAATTTGTAGTGTATCATTGAAAATACCTTAGAATATATGGTAATTCTAGTCTATCAATGAAAATACCTTATAATATAACGTAATATGCAGTGTATCATTGAAAATACCTTGTAATATATCGTAATTTGTATTGTATCATTGAAAATACCTTATAGTATAACGTAATATGCAGTGTATCATTGAAAATACCTTATAATATAACGTAATATGCAGGGTATAATTGAAAATACCTTATAATACATCGTAATTTGTAGTGTATCATTGAAAATACCTTAGAATATATGGTAATGCTAGTCTATCACTGAAAATACCTTATAATATAACGTAATATGCAGTCTACCATTGAAAATACATTATAAAATAATGTAATATGTAGTCTGTCATTGAAAATACCTTATAATATAACGTAATATGCAGGGTATCATTGAAAATACCTTATAATATATCGTAATTTGTAGTGTATCAATGGAAATACCGTCTCATATAACGTAATATGCAGTGTATCATTGAAAATACCTTATAATATATCGTAATTTGTAGTGTATCTTTGAAAATACCTTATAATATAACGTAATATGCAGTGTATCATAGAAAATACCTTATAATATATAGCAGTTTATCATTGAAAATACCTTACAATATAACTTAATATGCAGGGTATCATTGAAAATACCTTATAATATATCGTAATTTCTAGTGTATCATTGAAAATACCTTAGAATATATGGTAATGCTAGTCTATCACTGAAAATACCTTATAATATAACGTAATATGCAGTCTACCATTGAAAATACATTATAAAATAATGTAATATGTAGTCTGTCATTGAAAATACCTTATAATATAACGCAATATGCAGTGTATCATTGAAAATACCTTATAATATAACGTAATATACTGTGTATCTTTGAAATTACCTTATAATATAACGTAATATGCAGTGTATCATTGAAAATACCTTATAATATAACGTAATATGCAGTGTATCATTGAAAATACCTTATAATATATCGTAATATACAGTATACCATTGAAAATACTTATACTATAACGTAATATGCAGTGTATCATTGAAAATTCCTTATAATATACCGTAATATACTGTATACCAATGAAAATACTTATAATATAACGTAATATGCAGTGTATCATTGAAAATACCTTATAATATATAGTAGTTTATCATTGAAAATACCTTATAATATAACGTAATATGCTGTGTATCATTGAAAATACCTTATAATATATCGTAATTTGTAGTGTAGCAATGAAAATACCTTATAATATAACGTAATATGCAGTGTATCATTGAAAATACCTTATAATATATCGTAATTTGTATTGTATCATTGAAAATACCTTATAGTATAACGTAATATGCAGTGCATCATTGAAAATACCTTATAATATCACGTAATATGCAGTGTATCATTGAAAATACCTTATAATTTAACGTAATATGCAGGGTATCATTGAAAATACCTTATAATATATCGTAATTTGTAGTGTATCATTGAAAATACCTTATAATATAACGTAATATGCAGTGTATCATTGAAAATACCTTATAATATATAGTAGTTTATCATTGAAAATACCTTATAATATAACGTAATATGCTATGTATCATTGAAAATACCTTATAATATATCGTAATTTGTAGTGTAGCAATGAAAATACCTTATAATATAACGTAATATGCAGGGTATCATTGAAAATACCTTATAATATAACGTAATATTCTGTGTATCATTGAAAATACCTTATTATAAAACGTAATATGCAATGTATCATTGAAAATACCTTATAATAAAACGGAATATGCAGTGTATCATTGAAAATACCTTATAATATATCGTAATTTGTAGTGTATCATTGAAAATACCTTATAATATATGGTAATTTGTAGTGCATCAATGAAAATACCATATAATATAACGTAATATGCAGTGTATCATTGAAAATACCTTATAATATAACGTAATATGCAGTGTATCATTGAAAATACCTTATAATATAACGTAATATGCAGTGTATCATTGAAAATACCTTATAATATAACGTAATATGCAGTGTATCATTGAAAATACCTTAGAATATATGGTAATTCTAGTCTATCTATGAAAATACCTTATAATATAACGTAATATGCAGTGTATCATTGAAAATACCTTATAATATATCGTAATTTGTATTGTATCATTGAAAATACCTTATAGTATAACGTAATATGCAGTGCATCATTGAAAATACCTTATAATATCACGTAATATGCAGTGTATCATTGAAAATACCTTATAATTTAACGTAATATGCAGGGTATCATTGAAAATACCTTATAATATATCGTAATTTGTAGTGTATCATTGAAAATACCTTATAATATAACGTAATATGCAGTGTATCATTGAAAATACCTTATAATATAACGTAATATGCAGTGTATCATTGAAAATACCTTAGAATATATGGTAATTCTAGTCTATCTATGAAAATACCTTATAATATAACGTAATATGCAGTGTATCATTGAAAATACCTTATAATATATCGTAATTTGTATTGTATCATTGAAAATACCTTATAGTATAACGTAATATGCAGTGTATCATTGAAAATACCTTATAATAAAACGTAATATGCAGTGTATCATTGAAGATACCTTATAATATAACGTAATATTCTGTGTATCATTGAAAATACCTTATAATAAAACGTAATATGCAATGTATCATTGAAAATACCTTATAATAAAACGGAATATGCAGTGTATCATTGAAAATACCTTATAATATATCTTAATTTGTAGTGTATCATTGAAAATACCTTATAATATATGGTAATTTGTAGTGCATCAATGAAAATACCATATAATATAACGTAATATGCAGTGTATCATTGAAAATACCTTATAATACAACGTAATATGCAGTGTATCATTGAAAATACCATATAATATAACGTGATATGCAGTGTATCATTGAAAATACCTTATAATATAACGTAATATGCAGTGTATCATTGAAAATACCTTAGAATATATGGTAATTCTAGTCTATCTATGAAAATACCTTATAATATAACGTAATATGCAGTGTATCATTGAAAATACCTTATAATAAAACGTAATATGCAGTGTATCATTGAAGATACCTTATAATATATGGTAATTTGTAGTGCATCAATGAAAATACCTTATAATATAACGTAATATGCAGTGTATCATTGAAAATACCTGATAATATAACGTAATATGCAGTGTATCATTGAAAATACCTTATAATATAACGTAATATGCAGTGTGTCATTGAAAATACCTTATAATATAACGTAATATGCAGTGTATCATTGAAAATACCTTAGAATATATGGTAATTGTAGTCTATCAATGAAAATACCTTATAATATAACGTAATATGCAGTGTATCAGTGAAAATACCTTATAATATATCGTAATTTGTAGTGTATCATTGAAAATACCTTATAATATATAGTAGTTTATCATTGAAAATACCTTATAATATAACGTAATATGCTGTGTATCATTGAAAATACCTTATAATATATCGTAATTTGTAGTGTATCAATGAAAATACCTTATAATATAAAGTAATATGCAGTGTATCATTGAAAATACCTTATAATATATCGTAATTTGTAGTGTATCATTGAAAATACCTTATAATATATGGTAATATGCAGTGTATCATTGGAAATACCTTATAATATATCGAAATTTTTTAGTGTATCATTGAAAATACCTTATAATATATGGTAATTTGTAGTGTATCAATGAAAATACCTTATAATATAACGTAATATGCAGTGTATCATTGAAAATACCTTATAATATAACGTAATATGCAGTGTATCATTGAAAATACCTTATAATATAACGTAATATGCAGTGTATCATTGAAAATACCTTATAATATAACGTAATATGCAGGGTATCATTGAAAATACCTTATAATATATCGTAATTTGTAGTGTATCATTGAAAATACCTTATAATATAACGTAATATGCAGTGTATCATTGAAAATACCTTATAATATATAGTAGTTTATCATTGAGAATACCTTATAATATAACGTAATATGCTATGTATCATTGAAAATACCTTATAATATATCGTAATTTGTAGTGTATCATTGAAAATACCTTATAATATATGGTAATTTGTAGTGCATCAATGAAAATACCATATAATATAACGTAATATGCAGTGTATCATTGAAAATACCTTATAATATAACGTAATATGCAGTGTATCATTGAAAATACCTTATAATATAACGTAATATGCAGTGTATCATTGAAAATACCTTATAATATAACGTAATATGCAGTGTATCATTGAAAATACCTTAGAATATATGGTAATTCTAGTCTATCTATGAAAATACCTTATAATATAACGTAATATGCAGTGTATCATAGAAAATACCTTATAATATATAGCAGTTTATCATTGAAAATACCTTACAATATAACTTAATATGCAGGGTATCATTGAAAATACCTTATAATATATCGTAATTTCTAGTGTATCATTGAAAATACCTTAGAATATATGGTAATGCTAGTCTATCACTGAAAATACCTTATAATATAACGTAATATGCAGTCTACCATTGAAAATACATTATAAAATAATGTAATATGTAGTCTGTCATTGAAAATACCTTATAATATAACGCAATATGCAGTGTATCATTGAAAATACCTTATAATATAACGTAATATACTGTGTATCTTTGAAATTACCTTATAATATAACGTAATATGCAGTGTATCATTGAAAATACCTTATAATATAACGTAATATGCAGTGTATCATTGAAAATACCTTATAATATATCGTAATATACAGTATACCATTGAAAATACTTATACTATAACGTAATATGCAGTGTATCATTGAAAATTCCTTATAATATACCGTAATATACTGTATACCAATGAAAATACTTATAATATAACGTAATATGCAGTGTATCATTGAAAATACCTTATAATATATAGTAGTTTATCATTGAAAATACCTTATAATATAACGTAATATGCTGTGTATCATTGAAAATACCTTATAATATATCGTAATTTGTAGTGTAGCAATGAAAATCCCTTATAATATAACGTAGTATGCAGTGTATCATTGAAAATACCTTATAATATAACATAATATGCAGTGTATCATTGAAAATACATTATAATATAACGTAATATGCAGTGTATCTTTGAAAATACCTTATAATATAACGTAATATGCAGTGTATCATTGAAAATAACTTAGAATATATGGTAATTTGTAGTGTATCATTGAAACTACCTTGTAATATATAGTAGTTTATCATTGAAAATACCTTATAATATATGGTAATTTTTAGTGTATCAATGAAAATACCTTATAATAAAACGTAATATGCAGTGTATCATTGAAAATACCTTATAATATAACGTAATATGCAGTGTATCATTGAAAATACCTTATAATATCACGTAATATGCAGTGTATCATTGAAAATACCTTATAATTTAACGTAATATGCAGGGTATCATTGAAAATACCTTATAATATATCGTAATTTGTAGTGTATCATTGAAAATACCTTATAATATAACGTAATATGCAGTGTATCATTGAAAATACCTTATAATATAACGTAATATGCAGGGTATCATTGAAAATACCTTATAATATATCGTAATTTGTAGTGTATCAGTGGAAATACCGTCTCATATAACGTAATATGCAGTGTATCATTGAAAATACCTTATAATATATCGTAATTTGTAGTGTATCTTTGAAAATACCTTATAATATAACGTAATATGCAGTGTATCATAGAAAATACCTTATAATATATAGCAGTTTATCATTGAAAATACCTTACAATATAACTTAATATGCAGGGTATCATTGAAAATACCTTATAATATATCGTAATTTCTAGTGTATCATTGAAAATACCTTAGAATATATGGTAATGCTAGTCTATCACTGAAAATACCTTATAATATAACGTAATATGCAGTCTACCATTGAAAATACATTATAAAATAATGTAATATGTAGTCTGTCATTGAAAATACCTTATAATATAACGCAATATGCAGTGTATCATTGAAAATACCTTATAATATAACGTAATATACTGTGTATCTTTGAAATTACCTTATAATAAAACGTAATATGCAGTGTATCATTGAAAATACCTTATAATATAACGTAATATGCAGTGTATCATTGAAAATACCTTATAATATATCGTAATATACAGTATACCATTGAAAATACTTATACTATAACGTAATATGCAGTGTATCATTGAAAATTCCTTATAATATACCGTAATATACTGTATACCAATGAAAATACTTATAATATAACGTAATATGCAGTGTATCATTGAAAATACCTTATAATATAACGTAATATACTGTGTATCTTTGAAATTACCTTATAATATAACGTAATATGCAGTGTATCATTGAAAATACCTTATAATATAACGTAATATGCAGTGTATCATTGAAAATACCTTATAATATATCGTAATATACAGTATACCATTGAAAATACTTATACTATAACGTAATATGCAGTGTATCATTGAAAATTCCTTATAATATACCGTAATATACTGTATACCAATGAAAATACTTATAATATAACGTAATATGCAGTGTATCATTGAAAATACCTTATAATATATAGTAGTTTATCATTGAAAATACCTTATAATATAACGTAATATGCTGTGTATCATTGAAAATACCTTATAATATATCGTAATTTGTAGTGTAGCAATGAAAATCCCTTATAATATAACGTAGTATGCAGTGTATCATTGAAAATACCTTATAATATAACATAATATGCAGTGTATCATTGAAAATACCTTATAATATAACGTAATATGCAGTGTATCTTTGAAAATACCTTATAATATAACGTAATATGCAGTGTATCATTGAAAATAACTTAGAATATATGGTAATTTGTAGTGTATCATTGAAACTACCTTGTAATATATAGTAGTTTATCACTGAAAATACCTTATAATATATGGTAATTTGTAGTGTATCAATGAAAATACCTTATAATATAACGTAATATGCAGTGTATCATTGAAAATACCTTATAATATAACGTAATATGCAGTGTATCATTGAAAATACCTTATAATATCACGTAATATGCAGTGTATCATTGAAAATACCTTATAATTTAACGTAATATGCAGGGTATCATTGAAAATACCTTATAATATATCGTAATTTGTAGTGTATCATTGAAAATACCTTATAATATAACGTAATATGCAGTGTATCATTGAAAATACCTTATAATATAACGTAATATGCAGGGTATCATTGAAAATACCTTATAATATATCGTAATTTGTAGTGTATCAGTGGAAATACCGTCTCATATAACGTAATATGCAGTGTATCATTGAAAATACCTTATAATATATCGTAATTTGTAGTGTATCTTTGAAAATACCTTATAATATAACGTAATATGCAGTGTATCATAGAAAATACCTTATAATATATAGCAGTTTATCATTGAAAATACCTTACAATATAACTTAATATGCAGGGTATCATTGAAAATACCTTATAATATATCGTAATTTCTAGTGTATCATTGAAAATACCTTAGAATATATGGTAATGCTAGTCTATCACTGAAAATACCTTATAATATAACGTAATATGCAGTCTACCATTGAAAATACATTATAAAATAATGTAATATGTAGTCTGTCATTGAAAATACCTTATAATATAACGCAATATGCAGTGTATCATTGAAAATACCTTATAATATAACGTAATATACTGTGTATCTTTGAAATTACCTTATAATATAACGTAATATGCAGTGTATCATTGAAAATACCTTATAATATAACGTAATATGCAGTGTATCATTGAAAATACCTTATAATATATCGTAATATACAGTATACCATTGAAAATACTTATACTATAACGTAATATGCAGTGTATCATTGAAAATTCCTTATAATATACCGTAATATACTGTATACCAATGAAAATACTTATAATATAACGTAATATGCAGTGTATCATTGAAAATACCTTATAATATATCGTAATATACAGTATACCATTGAAAATACTTACACTATAACGTAATATGCAGTGTATCATTGAAAATTCCTTATAATATACCGTAATATACTGTATACCAATGAAAATACTTATAATATAACGTAATATGCAGTGTATCATTGAAAATACCTTATAATATATAGTAGTTTATCATTGAAAATACCTTATAATATAACTTAATATGCTGTGTATCATTGAAAATACCTTATAATATATCGTAATTTGTAGTGTAGCAATGAAAATCCCTTATAATATAACGTAGTATGCAGTGTATCATTGAAAATACCTTATAATATAACATAATATGCAGTGTATCATTGAAAATACATTATAATATAACGTAATATGCAGTGTATCTTTGAAAATACCTTATAATATAACGTAATATGCAGTGTATCATTGAAAATAACTTAGAATATATGGTAATTTGTAGTGTATCATTGAAACTACCTTGTAATATATAGTAGTTTATCACTGAAAATACCTTATAATATATGGTAATTTGTAGTGTATCAATGAAAATACCTTATAATATAACGTAATATGCAGTGTATCATTGAAAATACCTTATAATATAACGTAATATGCAGTGTATCATTGAAAATACCTTATAATATCACGTAATATGCAGTGTATCATTGAAAATACCTTATAATTTAACGTAATATGCAGGGTATCATTGAAAATACCTTATAATATATCGTAATTTGTAGTGTATCATTGAAAATACCTTATAATATAACGTAATATGCAGTGTATCATTGAAAATACCTTATAATATAACGTAATATGCAGGGTATCATTGAAAATACCTTATAATATATCGTAATTTGTAGTGTATCAGTGGAAATACCGTCTCATATAACGTAATATGCAGTGTATCATTGAAAATACCTTATAATATATCGTAATTTGTAGTGTATCTTTGAAAATACCTTATAATATAACGTAATATGCAGTGTATCATAGAAAATACCTTATAATATATAGCAGTTTATCATTGAAAATACCTTACAATATAACTTAATATGCAGGGTATCATTGAAAATACCTTATAATATATCGTAATTTCTAGTGTATCATTGAAAATACCTTAGAATATATGGTAATGCAAGTCTATCACTGAAAATACCTTATAATATAACGTAATATGCAGTCTACCATTGAAAATACATTATAAAATAATGTAATATGTAGTCTGTCATTGAAAATACCTTATAATATAACGCAATATGCAGTGTATCATTGAAAATACCTTATAATATAACGTAATATACTGTGTATCTTTGAAATTACCTTATAATATAACGTAATATGCAGTGTATCATTGAAAATACCTTATAATATAACGTAATATGCAGTGTATCATTGAAAATACCTTATAATATATCGTAATATACAGTATACCATTGAAAATACTTATACTATAACGTAATATGCAGTGTATCATTGAAAATTCCTTATAATATACCGTAATATACTGTATACCAATGAAAATACTTATAATATAACGTAATATGCAGTGTATCATTGAAAATACCTTATAATATATAGTAGTTTATCATTGAAAATACCTTATAATATAACGTAATATGCTGTGTATCATTGAAAATACCTTATAATATATCGTAATTTGTAGTGTAGCAATGAAAATCCCTTATAATATAACGTAGTATGCAGTGTATCATTGAAAATACCTTATAATATAACATAATATGCAGTGTATCATTGAAAATACATTATAATATAACGTAATATGCAGTGTATCTTTGAAAATACCTTATAATATAACGTAATATGCAGTGTATCATTGAAAATAACTTAGAATATATGGTAATTTGTAGTGTATCATTGAAACTACCTTGTAATATATAGTAGTTTATCACTGAAAATACCTTATAATATAACGTAATATGCAATGTATCATTGAAAATACCTTATAATAAAACGTAATATGCAGTGTATCATTGAAAATACCTTATAATATCACGTAATATGCAGTGTATCATTGAAAATACCTTATAATTTAACGTAATATGCAGGGTATCATTGAAAATACCTTATAATATATCGTAATTTGTAGTGTATCATTGAAAATACCTTATAATATAACGTAATATGCAGTGTATCATTGAAAATACCTTATAATATAACGTAATATGCAGTGTATCATTGAAAATAACTTAGAATATATGGTAATTTGTAGTGTATCATTGAAACTACCTTGTAATATATAGTAGTTTATCACTGAAAATACCTTATAATATAACGTAATATGCAATGTATCATTGAAAATACCTTATAATAAAACGTAATATGCAGTGTATCATTGAAAATACCTTATAATAAAACGTAATATGCAGTGTATCATTGAAAATACCTTATAATAAAACGTAATATGCAGTGTATCATTGAAAATACCTTATAATATAACATAATATGCAGTGTATCATTGAAAATACATTATAATATAACGTAATATGCAGTGTATCATTGAAAATACCTTATAATATAACGTAATATGCAGTGTATCATTGAAAATACCTTATAATATAACATAATATGCAGTGTATCATTGAAAATACATTATAATATAACGTAATATGCAGTGTATCTTCGAAAATACCTTATAATATAACGTAATATGCAGTGTATCATTGAAAATACCTTAGAATATATGGTAATTTGTAGTGTATCATTGAAACTACCTTGTAATATATAGTAGTTTATCACTGAAAATACCTTATAATATAACGTAATATACTGTGTATCTTTGAAATTACCTTATAATATAACGTAATATGCAGTGTATCATTGAAAATACCTTATAATATAACGTAATATGCAGTGTATCATTGAAAATTCCTTATAATATACCGTAATATACTGTATACCAATGAAAATACTTATAATATAACGTAATATGCAGTGTATCATTGAAAATACCTTATAATATATAGTAGTTTATCATTGAAAATACCTTATAATATAACGTAATATGCTGTGTATCATTGAAAATACCTTATAATATATCGTAATTTGTAGTGTAGCAATGAAAATACCTTATAATATAACGTAATATGCAGGGTATCATTGAAAATACCTTATAATATAACGTAATATTCTGTGTATCATTGAAAATACCTTATAATAAAACGTAATATGCAATGTATCATTGAAAATACCTTATAATAAAACGGAATATGCAGTGTATCATTGAAAATACCTTATAATATATCGTAATTTGTAGTGTATCATTGAAAATACCTTATAATATATGGTAATTTGTAGTGCATCAATGAAAATACCATATAATATAACGTAATATGCAGTGTATCATTGAAAATACCTTATAATATAACGTAATATGCAGTGTATCATTGAAAATACCTTATAATATAACGTAATATGCAGTGTATCATTGAAAATACCTTAGAATATATGGTAATTCTAGTCTATCTATGAAAATACCTTATAATATAACGTAATATGCAGTGTATCATTGAAAATACCTTATAATAAAACGTAATATGCAGTGTATCATTGAAAATACCTTATAATAAAACGTAATATGCAGTGTATCATTGAAAATACCTTATAATAAAACGTAATATGCAGTGTATCATTGAAGATACCTTATAATATATGGTAATTTGTAGTGTATCAATCAAAATACCTTATAATATAACGTAATATGCAGTGTATCATTGAAAATACCTTATAATAAAACGTAATATGCAGTGTATCATTGAAAATACCTTATAATAAAACGTAATATGCAGTGTATCATTGAAGATACCTTATAATATATGGTAATTTGTAGTGTATCAATGAAAATACATTATAATATAACGTAATATGCAGTGTATCATTGAAAATACCTTATAATAAAACGTAATATGCAGTGTATCATTGAAAATACCTTATAATATATCGTAATTTGTAGTGTATCATTGAAAATACCTTATAATTTAACGTAATATGCAGGGTATCATTGAAAATACCTTATAATATATCGTAATTTGTAGTGTATCATTGAAAATACCTTATAATATAACGTAATATGCAGGGTATCATTGAAAATACCTTATAATATAACGTAATATTCTGTGT
>CAKAJI010000528.1:0-61825 GCA_916610255.1 Lasioglossum lativentre
GCATATTACGTTATATTATAAGGTATTTTCAATGATACAGTACAAATTGCGATATATTATAAGGTATTTTCAATGATTTACTGCATATTACGTTATATTATAAGGTATTTTCAATGATACACTGCATATTACGATATATTATATTGTATTTTCAAAGATACACTGCATATTACGTTATATTATAAGGTATTTTCAATGATACACTGCATATTACGTTATATTATAAGGTATTTTCAATGATACAGTACAAATTGCGATATATTATAAGGTATTTTCAATGATTTACTGCATATTACGTTATATTATAAGGTATTTTCAATGATAAACTACTATATATTATAAGGTATTTTCAATGATACACTGCATATTACGTTATATTATAAGGTATTTTCAATGATACACTGCATATTACGATATATTATAAGGTGTTTTCAATGATACACTGCATATTACGTTATATTATAAGGTATTTTCAATGATAAACTACTATATATTATAAGGTATTTTCAATGATACACTGCATATTACGATATATAATAAGGTATTTTCATTGATACACTACAAATTACCATATATTGTAAGGTATTTTCATTGATACACTGCATATTACGATATATTATAAGGTATTTTCATTGATACACTACAAATTACCATATATTATAAGGTATTTTCATTGATACACTGCAAATTACGTTATATCATAAGGTATTTTCAATGATACACTGCATATTACGTTATATTATAAGGTATTTTCAATGATAAACTACTATATATTATAAGGTATTTTCAACGATACACTGCATATTACGTTATATTATAAGGTATTTTCAATGGTAAACTACTATATATTATAAGGTATTTGCAATGATACACTGAATATTACGTTATATTATAAGGTATTTTCAATGATACACTGCATATTACGTTGTATTATAAGGTATTTTCAATGTTACACTGCATATTACGTTATATTATAAGGTATTTTCATTGATACACTACAAATTACCATATATTATAAGGTATTTTCAATGATACACTGCATATTACGTTATATTATAAGGTATTTTCAATGATACACTGCATATTACGTTATATTATAAGGTGTTTTTCAATGATACACTGCATATTACGTTATATTATAAGGTATTTTCAATGATACACTACAAATTACGATATATTATAAGGTATTTTCATTGATACACTACAAATTACCATATATTATAAGGTATTTTCAATGATACACTGCATATTACGTTATATCATAAGGTATTTTCAATGATACACTGCATATTACGTTATATTATAAGGTATTTTCATTGATACACTACAAAATACCATATATTATAAGGTATTTTCAATGATACACTGTATATTACGTTATATCATAAGGTATTTTCAATGATACACTGCATATTACGTTATATCATAAGGTATTTTCAATGTTACACTGCATATTACGTTATATTAGAAGGTATTTTCATTGATACACTACAAATTACCATATATTATAAGGTATTTTCAATGATACACTGTATATTACGTTATATCATAAGGTATTTTCAATGATACACTGCATATTACGCTATATTATAAGGTATTTTCAATGATACACTCCAAATTACGATATATTATAAGGTATTTTCATTGATACACTACAAATTACCATATATTATAAGGTATTTTCATTGATACACTGCATATTACGTTATATCATAAGGTATTTTCAATGATACACTGCATATTACGTTATATTATAAGGTGTTTTCAATGATACACTGCATATTACGTTATATTATAAGGTATTTTCAATGATACACTGCATATTACGATATGTTATATTGTATTTTCAAAGATACACTGCATATTACGTTATATCATAAGGTATTTTCAATGATACACTGCATATTACGTTATATTATAAGGTATTTTCAATGATTTACTGCATATTACGTTATATTATAAGGTATTTTCAATGATACACTGCATATTACGATATATTATATTGTATTTTCAAAGATACACTGCATATTACGTTATATCATAAGGTATTTTCAATGATACACTGCATATTACGTTATATTATAAGGTATTTTCAATGATACAGTACAAATTGCGATATATTATAAGGTATTTTCAATGATTTACTGCATATTACGTTATATTATAAGGTATTTTCAATGATAAACTACTATATATTATAAGGTATTTTCAATGATACACTGCATATTACGTTATATTATAAGGTATTTTCAATGATACACTGCATATTACGATATATTATAAGGTGTTTTCAATGATACACTGCATATTACGTTATATTATAAGGTATTTACAATGATAAACTACTATATATTATAAGGTATTTTCAATGATACACTGCATATTACGATATATAATAAGGTATTTTCATTGATACACTACAAATTACCATATATTGTAAGGTATTTTCATTGATACACTGCATATTACGATATATTATAAGGTATTTTCATTGATACACTACAAATTACCATATATTATAAGGTATTTTCATTGATACACTGCAAATTACGTTATATCATAAGGTATTTTTAATGATACACTGCATATTACGTTATATTATAAGGTATTTTCAATGATAAACTACTATATATTATAAGGTATTTTCAACGATACACTGCATACTACGTTATATTATAAGGTATTTTCAATGGTAAACTACTATATATTATAAGGTATTTGCAATGATACACTGAATATTACGTTATATTATAAGGTATTTTCAATGATACGCTGCATATTACGTTATATCATAAGGTATTTTCAATGTTACACTGCATATTACGTTATATTATAAGGTATTTTCATTGATACACTACAAATTACCATATATTATAAGGTATTTTCAATGATACACTGCATATTACGTTATATCATAAGGTATTTTCAATGATACACTGCATATTACGTTATATTATAAGGTGTTTTCAATGATACACTGCATATTACGTTATATTATAAGGTATTTGCAATGATACACTACAAATTACGATATATTATAAGGTATTTTCATTGATACACTACAAATTACCATATATTATAAGGTATTTTCAATGATACACTGCATATTACGTTATATCATAAGGTATTTTCAATGTTACACTGCATATTACGTTATATTATAAGGTATTTTCATTGATACACTACAAAATACCATATATTATAAGGTATTTTCAATGATACACTGTATATTACGTTATATCATAAGGTATTTTCAATGATACACTGCATATTACGTTATATCATAAGGTATTTTCAATGTTACACTGCATATTACGTTATATTAGAAGGTATTTTCATTGATACACTACAAATTACCATATATTATAAGGTATTTTCAATGATACACTGTATATTACGTTATATCATAAGGTATTTTCAATGATACACTGCATATTACGTTATATTATAAGGTATTTTCAATGATACACTCCAAATTACGATATATTATAAGGTATTTTCATTGATACACTACAAATTACCATATATTATAAGGTATTTTCATTGATACACTGCATATTACGTTATATCATAAGGTATTTTCAATGATACACTGCATATTACGTTATATTATAAGGTGTTTTCAATGATACACTGCATATTACGTTATATTATAAGGTATTTTCAATGATACACTGCATATTACGATATGTTATATTGTATTTTCAAAGATACACTGCATATTACGTTATATCATAAGGTATTTTCAATGATACACTGCATATTACGTTATATTATAAGGTATTTTCAATGATACACTGCATATTACGTAATATTATAAGGTATTTTCAATGATACACTGCATATTACGTTATATTATAAGGTATTTTCAATGATACACTACAAATTACCATATACTCTAAGGTATTCTCAATGATACACTGCATATTACGTTATATTATAAGGTATTTTCAATGATACACTGCATATTACGTTATATTATAAGGTATTTTCAATGGTAAACTACTATATATTATAAGGAATTTTCAATGATAAACTACTATATATTATAAGGTATTTTCAATGATACACTGCATATTACGTTATATTATAAGGTATTTTCAATGGTAAACTACTATATATTATACGGTATTTTCAGTGATACACTGCATATTACACGGTATTTTCAGTGATACACTGCATATTACGTTATATTATAAGGTATTTTCAATAATACACTACAAATTACGATATATTATAAGTTATTTTCAATGATACACTGCATATTACGTTATATTAGAAGGTATTTTCATTGATACACTACAAATTACCATATACTCTAAGGTATTCTCAATGATACACTGCATATTACGTTATATTATAAGGTATTTTCAATGATTTACTGCATATTACGTTATATTATAAGGTATTTTCAATGATACACTGCATATTACGATATATTATATTGTATTTTCAAAGATACACTGCATATTACGTTATATCATAAGGTATTTTCAATGATACACTGCATATTACGTTATATTATAAGGTATTTTCAATGATACAGTACAAATTGCGATATATTATAAGGTATTTTCAATGATTTACTGCATATTACGTTATATTATAAGGTATTTTCAATGATAAACTACTATATATTATAAGGTATTTTCAATGATACACTGCATATTACGTTATATTATAAGGTATTTTCAATGATACACTGCATATTACGATATATTATAAGGTGTTTTCAATGATACACTGCATATTACGTTATATTATAAGGTATTTACAATGATAAACTACTATATATTATAAGGTATTTTCAATGATACACTGCATATTACGATATATAATAAGGTATTTTCATTGATACACTACAAATTACCATATATTGTAAGGTATTTTCATTGATACACTGCATATTACGATATATTATAAGGTATTTTCATTGATACACTACAAATTACCATATATTATAAGGTATTTTCATTGATACACTGCAAATTACGTTATATCATAAGGTATTTTCAATGATACACTGCATATTACGTTATATTATAAGGTATTTTCAATGATAAACTACTATATATTATAAGGTATTTTCAACGATACACTGCATACTACGTTATATTATAAGGTATTTTCAATGGTAAACTACTATATATTATAAGGTATTTGCAATGATACACTGCATATTACGTTATATTATAAGGTATTTTCAATGATACGCTGCATATTACGTTATATCATAAGGTATTTTCAATGTTACACTGCATATTACGTTATATTATAAGGTATTTTCATTGATACACTACAAATTACCATATATTATAAGGTATTTTCAATGATACACTGCATATTACGTTATATCATAAGGTATTTTCAATGATACACTGCATATTACGTTATATTATAAGGTGTTTTCAATGATACACTGCATATTACGTTATATTATAAGGTATTTGCAATGATACACTACAAATTACGATATATTATAAGGTATTTTCATTGATACACTACAAATTACCATATATTATAAGGTATTTTCAATGATACACTGCATATTACGTTATATCATAAGGTATTTTCAATGTTACACTGCATATTACGTTATATTATAAGGTATTTTCATTGATACACTACAAAATACCATATATTATAAGGTATTTTCAATGATACACTGTATATTACGTTATATCATAAGGTATTTTCAATGATACACTGCATATTACGTTATATCATAAGGTATTTTCAATGTTACACTGCATATTACGTTATATTAGAAGGTATTTTCATTGATACACTACAAATTACCATATATTATAAGGTATTTTCAATGATACACTGTATATTACGTTATATCATAAGGTATTTTCAATGATACACTGCATATTACGCTATATTATAAGGTATTTTCAATGATACACTCCAAATTACGATATATTATAAGGTATTTTCATTGATACACTACAAATTACCATATATTATAAGGTATTTTCATTGATACACTGCATATTACGTTATATTATAAGGTATTTTCAATGATACACTGCATATTACGTTATATTATAAGGTGTTTTCAATGATACACTGCATATTACGTTATATTATAAGGTATTTTCAATGATACACTGCATATTACGATATGTTATATTGTATTTTCAAAGATACACTGCATATTACGTTATATCATAAGGTATTTTCAATGATACACTGCATATTACGTTATATTATAAGGTATTTTCAATGATACACTGCATATTACGTAATATTATAAGGTATTTTCAATGATACACTGCATATTACGTTATATTATAAGGTATTTTCAATGATACACTACAAATTACCATATACTCTAAGGTATTCTCAATGATACACTGCATATTACGTTATATTATAAGGTATTTTCAATGATACACTGCATATTACGTTATATTATAAGGTATTTTCAATGGTAAACTACTATATATTATAAGGAATTTTCAATGATAAACTACTATATATTATAAGGTATTTTCAATGATACACTGCATATTACGTTATATTATAAGGTATTTTCAATGGTAAACTACTATATATTATACGGTATTTTCAGTGATACACTGCATATTACACGGTATTTTCAGTGATACACTGCATATTACGTTATATTATAAGGTATTTTCAATAATACACTACAAATTACGATATATTATAAGTTATTTTCAATGATACACTGCATATTACGTTATATTAGAAGGTATTTTCATTGATACACTACAAATTACCATATACTCTAAGGTATTCTCAATGATACACTGCATATTACGTTATATCATAAGGTATCGTCAATGATACACTGCATATTAAGTTATATTATAAGGTATTTTCAATGATACACTGCATATTACGTTATATTATAAGGTATTTTCAATGATACAGTACAAATTGCGATATATTATAAGGTATTTTCAATGATTTACTGCATATTACGTTATATTATAAGGTATTTTCAATGATACACTGCATATTACGATATATTATATTGTATTTTCAAAGATACACTGCATATTACGTTATATCATAAGGTATTTTCAATGATACACTACAAATTACCATATACTCTAAGGTATTCTCAATGATACACTGCATATTACGTTATATTATAAGGTATTTTCAATGATACACTGCATATTACGTTATATTATACGGTATTTTCAGTGATACACTGCATATTACGTTATATTATAAGGTATTTTCAATGATACACTGCATATTACGTTATATTATAAGGTATTTTCAATGATAAACTACTATATATTATAAGGTATTTTCAATGATACACTGCATATTACGATATATAATAAGGTATTTTCATTGATACACTACAAATTACCATATATTGTAAGGTATTTTCATTGATACACTGCATATTACGATATATTATAAGGTATTTTCATTGATACACTACAAAATACCATATATTATAAGGTATTTTCAATGATACACTGTATATTACGTTATATCATAAGGTATTTTCAATGATACACTGCATATTACGTTATATCATAAGGTATTTTCAATGTTACACTGCATATTACGTTATATTATAAGGTATTTTCATTGATACACTACAAATTACCATATATTATAAGGTATTTTCAATGATACACTGCATATTACGTTATATCATAAGGTATTTTCAATGATACACTGCATATTACGTTATATTATAAGGTGTTTTCAATGATACACTGCATATTACGTTATATTATAAGGTATTTGCAATGATACACTACAAATTACGATATATTATAAGGTATTTTCATTGATACACTACAAATTACCATATATTATAAGGTATTTTCAATGATACACTGCATATTACGTTATATCATAAGGTATTTTCAATGTTACACTGCATATTACGTTATATTATAAGGTATTTTCATTGATACACTACAAAATACCATATATTATAAGGTATTTTCAATGATACACTGTATATTACGTTATATCATAAGGTATTTTCAATGATACACTGCATATTACGTTATATCATAAGGTATTTTCAATGTTACACTGCATATTACGTTATATTAGAAGGTATTTTCATTGATACACTACAAATTACCATATATTATAAGGTATTTTCAATGATACACTGTATATTACGTTATATCATAAGGTATTTTCAATGATACACTGCATATTACGCTATATTATAAGGTATTTTCAATGATACACTCCAAATTACGATATATTATAAGGTATTTTCATTGATACACTACAAATTACCATATATTATAAGGTATTTTCATTGATACACTGCATATTACGTTATATCATAAGGTATTTTCAATGATACACTGCATATTACGTTATATTATAAGGTGTTTTCAATGATACACTGCATATTACGTTACATTATAAGGTATTTTCAATGATACACTGCATATTACGTTATATTATAAGGTATTTTCAGTGATAAACTGCTATATATTATAAGGTATTTTCAATGATAAACTACTATATATTATAAGGTATTTTCAATGATAAACTACTATATATTATAAGGTATTTTCAACGATACACTGCATACTACGTTATAATATAAGGTATTTTCAATGGTAAACTACTATATATTATAAGGTATTTTCAATGATACACTGCATATTACGTTGTATTATAAGGTATTTTCAATGATACACTGCATATTACGTTATATTATAAAGTATTTTCAATGATACACTGCATATTACGATATATTATATGGTATTTTCAATGATACACTGCATATTACGTTATATTATAAGGTGTTTTCAATGATACACTGCATATTACGTTATATTATAAGGTATATTCAATGATAAACTACTATATATTATAAGGTATTTTCAATGATACACTGCATATTACGTTATACTATAAGGCATGATAAACTACTATATATTATAAGGTATTTTCAATGATACACTGCATATTACGTTATATTATAAGGTATTTTCAATGATACACTGCATATTACGTTATATTATAAGGTGTTTTCAATGATACACTGCATATTACGTTATATTATAAGGTATTTTCAGTGATAAACTACTATATATTATAAGGTATTTTCAATGATAAACTACTATATATTATAAGGTATTTTCAATGATAAACTACTATATATTATAAGGTATTTTCAACGATACACTGCATACTACGTTATATTATAAGGTATTTTCAATGGTAAACTACTATATATTATAAGGTATTTTCAATGATACACTGCATATTACGTTGTATTATAAGGTATTTTCAATGATACACTGCATATTACGTTATATTATAAAGTATTTTCAATGATACACTGCATATTACGATATATTATATGGTATTTTCAATGATACACTGCATATTACGTTATATTATAAGGTGTTTTCAATGATACACTGCATATTACGTTATATTATAAGGTATATTCAATGATAAACTAGTATATATTATAAGGTATTTTCAATGATACACTGCATATTACGTTATATTATAAGGTGTTTTCAATGATACACTGCAAATTACGTTATATTATAAGGTATTTTCAATGATACACTGCATATTACGTTATATTATAAGGTATTTTCAGTGATAAACTGCTATATATTATAAGGTATTTTCAATGATAAACTACAATATATTATAAGGTATTTTCAATGATAAACTACTTTATATTATAAGGTATTTTCAACGATACACTGCATACTACGTTATAATATAAGGTATTTTCAATGGTAAACTACTATATATTATAAGGAATTTTCAATGATACACTGCATATTACGTTGTATTATAAGGTATTTTCAATGATACACTGCATATTACGTTATATTATAAAGTATATTCAATGATACACTGCATATTACGATATATTATATGGTATTTTCAATGATACACTGCATATTACGTTATATTATAAGGTGTTTTCAATGATACACTGCATATTACGTTATACTATAAGGCATTTTCAATGGTAAACTACTATATATTATAAGGTATTTTCAATGATACACTGCATATTACGTTATATCATAAGGTATTTTCAATGATACACTGCATATTACGTTATATTATAAGGTGTTTTCAATGATACACTGCATATTACGTTATATTATAATGTATTTTCAATGATAAACTACTATATATTATAAGGTATTTTCAATGATAAACTACTATATACTATAAGGTATTTTCAACGATACACTGCATATTACGTTATATTATAAGGTATTTTCAATGGTAAACTACTATATATTATAAGGTATTTTCAATGATACACTGCATATTACGATATATTATAAGGTGTTTTCAATGATACACTTCATATTACGTTATATTATAAGGTATTTTCAATGATAAACTACTATATATTATAAGCTATTTTCAATGATACACTGCATATTACGTTATATTATAAGGTGTTTTCAATGATACACTGCATATTACGTTATATTATAAGGTATTTTCAATGATACACTGCATATTACGTTATATTATAAGGTATTTTCAGTGATAAACTACTATATATTATAAGGTATTTTCAATGATAAAATACTATATATTATAAGGTATTTTCAATGTTAAACTACTATATATTATAAGGTATTTTCAATGATACACTGCATATTACGTTATATTATAAAGTATTTTCAATGATACCCTGCATATTACGATATATTATATGGTATTTTCAATGATACACTGCATATTACGTTATATTATAAGGTATTTTCAATGATACACTGCATATTACGATATATTATAAGGTATTTTCATTGATACACTACAAATTACCATATATTATAAGGTATTTTCATTGATACACTGCATATTACGTTATATCATAAGGTATTTTCAATGATACACTGCATATTACCTTATATTATAAGGTGTTTTCAATGATACACTGCATATTACGTTACATTATAAGGTATTTTCAATGATACACTGCATATTACGTTATATTATAAGGTATTTTCAGTGATAAACTGCTATATATTATAAGGTATTTTCAATGATAAACTACTATATATTATAAGGTATTTTCAATGATAAACTACTATATATTATAAGGTATTTTCAACGATACACTGCATACTACGTTATAATATAAGGTATTTTCAATGGTAAACTACTATATATTATAAGGTATTTTCAATGATACACTGCATATTACGTTGTATTATAAGGTATTTTCAATGATACACTGCATATTACGTTATATTATAAAGTATTTTCAATGATACACTGCATATTACGATATATTATATGGTATTTTCAATGATACACTGCATATTACGTTATATTATAAGGTGTTTTCAATGATACACTGCATATTACGTTATATTATAAGGTATATTCAATGATAAACTAGAATATATTATAAGGTATTTTCAATGATACACTGCATATTACGTTATACTATAAGGCATTTTCAATGGTAAACTACTATATATTATAAGGTATTTTCAATGATACACTGCATATTACGTTATATTATAAGGTATTTTCAATGATACACTGCATATTACGTTATATTATAAGGTATTTTCAATGATACACTGCATATTACGATATATTATAAGGTATTTTCATTGATACACTACAAATTACCATATATTATAAGGTATTTTCATTGATACACTGCATATTACGTTATATCATAAGGTATTTTCAATGATACACTGCATATTACGTTATATTATAAGGTATTTTCAAAGATACACTGCATATTACGTTATATTATAAGGTATTTTCAATGGTAAACTACTATATATTATAAGGTATTTTCAATGATACACTGCATATTACGATATATTATAAGGTGTTTTCAATGATACACTGCATATTACGTTATATTATAAGGTGTTTTCAATGATACACTGCATATTACGTTACATTATAAGGTATTTTCAATGATACACTGCATATTACGTTATATCATAAGGTATTTTCAATGATACACTGCATATTACGTTATATTATAAGGTGTTTTCAATGATACACTGCATATTACGTTATATTATAAGGTATTTTCAATGATACACTACAAATTACGATATATTATAAGGTATTTTCATTGATACACTACAAATTACCATATATTATAAGGTATTTTCATTGATACACTGCATATTACGTTATATCATAAGGTATTTTCAATGATACACTGCATATTACGTTATATTATAAGGTGTTTTCAATGATACACTGCATATTACGTTATATTATAAGGTATTTTCAATGATAAACTACTATATATTATAAGGAATTTTCAATGATAAACTACTATATATTATAAGGTATTTTCAATGATAAACTACTATATATTATAAGGTATTTTCAACGATACACTGCATATTACGTTATATTATAAGGTATTTTCAATGGTAAACTACTATATATTATAAGGTATTTTCAATGGTACACTGCATATTACGATATATTATAAGGTGTTTTCAATGATACACTTCATATTACGTTATATTATAAGGTATTTTCAATGATAAACTACTATATATTATAAGGTATTTTCAATGATACACTGCATATTACGATATATTATAAGGTATTTTCATTGATACACTACAAATTACCATATATTATAAGGTATTTTCATTGATACACTGCATATTACGTTATATCATAAGGTATTTTCAATGATACACTGCATATTACGTTATATTATAAGGTATTTTCAATGATACACTGCATATTACGTTGTATTATAAGGTATTTTCAATGATACACTGCATATTACGTTATATTATAAAGTATTTTCAATGATACACTGCATATTACGATATATTATATGGTATTTTCAATGACACACTACATATTACGTTATATTATAAGGTGTTTTCAATGATACACTGCATATTACGTTATATTATAAGGTATATTCAATGATAAACTAGTATATATTATAAGGTATTTTCAATGATACGCTGCATATTACGTTATACTATAAGGCATTTTCAATGGTAAACTACTATATATTATAAGGTATTTTCATTGATACACTGCATATTACGTTATATCATAAGGTATTTTCAATGATACACTGCATATTACGTTATATTATAAGGTGTTTTCAATGATACACTGCATATTACGTTATATTATAAGGTATTTTCAATGATAAACTACTATATATTATAAGGTATTTTCAATGATAAACTACTATATATTATAAGGTATTTTCAATGATAAACTACTATATATTATAAGGTATTTTCAATGATAAACTACTATATATTATAAGGTATTTTCAACGATACACTGCATATTACGTTATATTATAAGGTATTTTCAATGGTAAACTACTATATATTATAAGGTATTTTCAATGATACACTGCATATTACGATATATTATAAGGTGTTTTCAATGATACACTTCATATTACGTTATATTATAAGGTATTTTCAATGATAAACTACTATATATTATAAGGTATTTTCAATGATACACTGCATATTACGATATATTATAAGGTATTTTCATTGATACACTACAAATTACCATATATTATAAGGTATTTTCATTGATACACTGCATATTACGTTATATCATAAGGTATTTTCAATGATACACTGCATATTACGTTATATTATAAGGTATTTTCAATGATACACTGAATATTACGTTGTATTATAAGGTATTTTCAATGATACACTGCATATTACGTTATATTATAAGGTATTTTCAATGATACACTGCATATTACGATATATTATATGGTATTTTCAATGATACACTGCATATTACGTTATATTATAAGGTGTTTTCAATGATACACTGCATATTACGTTATATTATAAGGTATATTCAATGATAAACTAGTATATATTATAAGGTATTTTCAATGATACACTGCATATTACGTTATACTATAAGGCATTTTCAATGGTAAACTACTATATATTATAAGGTATTTTCAATGATACACTGCATATTACGTTATATTATAAGGTATTTTCAATGATACACTGCATATTACGTTATATTATAAGGTATTTTCAATGATACACTGCATATTACGTTATATTATAAGGTATTTTCAATGATACACTGCATATTACGTTATATTATAAGGTATTTTCAATGATAAACTACTATATATTATAAGGTATTTTCAATGGTAAACTACTATATATTATAAGGTATTTTCAATGATACACTGCATATTACGATATATTATAAGGTGTTTTCAATGATACACTGCATTTACGTTATATTATAAGGTATTTTCAATGATAAACTACTATATATTATAAGCTATTTTCAATGATACACTGCATATTACGTTATATTATAAGGTGTTTTCATTGATACACTGCATATTACGTTATATTATAAGGTATTTTCAATGATACACTGCATATTACGTTATATTATAAGGTATTTTAATGATAAACTACTATATATTATAAGGTATTTTCAATGATACACTGCATATTACGTTGTATTATAAGGTATTTTCAATGATACACTGCATATTACGTTATATTATAAGGTATTTTCAATGATACCCTGCATATTACGATATATTATATGGTATTTTCAATGATACACTGCATATTACGTTATATTATAAGGTATTTTCAATGATACACTGCATATTACGATATATTATAAGGTATTTTCATTGATACACTACAAATTACCATATATTATAAGGTATTTTCATTGATACACTGCATATTACGTTATATCATAAGGTATTTTCAATGATACACTGCATATTACGTTATATTATAAGGTGTTTTCAATGATACACTGCATATTACGTTACATTATAAGGTATTTTCAATGATACACTGCATATTACGTTATATTATAAGGTATTTTCAATGATAAACTGCTATATATTATAAGGTATTTTCAATGATAAACTACTATATATTATAAGGTATTTTCAACGATACACTGCATACTACGTTATATTATAAGGTATTTTCAATGGTAAACTACTATATATTATAAGGTATTTTCAATGATACACTGCATATTACGTTATATTATAAGGTATTTCCAATGATACACTGCATATTACGTTATATTATAAAGTATTTTCAATGATACACTGCATATTACGATATATTATATGGTATTTTCAATGATACACTGCATATTACGTTATATTATAAGGTGTTTTCAATGATACACTGCATATTACGTTATATTATAAGGTATATTCAATGATAAACTAGTATATATTATAAGGTATTTTCAATGATACACTGCATATTACGTTATATTATAAGGTATTTTCAATGGTAAACTACTATATATTATAAGGTATTTTCAATGATACACTGCATATTACGTTATATTATAAGGTATTTTCAGTGATAAACTGCTATATATTATAAGGTATTTTCAATGATAAACTACTATATATTATAAGGTATTTTCAATGATAAACTACTATATATTATAAGGTATTTTCAACGATACACTGCATACTACGTTATAATATAAGGTATTTTCAATGGTAAACTACTATATATTATAAGGTATTTTCAATGATACACTGCATATTACGTTGTATTATAAGGTATTTTCAATGATACACTGCATATTACGTTATATTATAAAGTATTTTCAATGATACACTGCATATTACGATATATTATAAGGTATTTTCAATGATACACTGCATATTACGATATATTATAAGGTGTTTTCAATGATACACTTCATATTACGTTATATTATAAGGTATTTTCAATGATAAACTACTATATATTATAAGGTATTTTCAATGATACACTGCATATTACGTTATATTATAAGGTATTTTCATTGATACACTACAAATTACCATATATTATAAGGTATTTTCATTGATACACTGCATATTACGTTATATCATAAGGTATTTTCAATGATACACTGCATATTACGTTATATTATAAGGTATTTTCAATGATACACTGAATATTACGTTGTATTATAAGGTATTTTCAATGATACACTGCATATTACGTTATATTATAAAGTATTTTCAATGATACACTGCATATTACGATATATTATATGGTATTTTCAATGATACACTGCATATTACGTTATATTATAAGGTGTTTTCAATGATACACTGCATATTACGTTATATTATAAGGTATATTCAATGATAAACTAGTATATATTATAAGGTATTTTCAATGATACACTGCATATTACGTTATATTATAAGGTATTTTCAATGATACACTGCATATTACGTTATATTATAAAGTATTTTCAATGATACACTGCATTTACGTTATATTATAAGGTATTTTCAATGATAAACTACTATATATTATAAGCTATTTTCAATGATACACTGCATATTACGTTATATTATAAGGTGTTTTCATTGATACACTGCATATTACGTTATATTATAAGGTAGTTTCAATGATACACTGCATATTACGTTATATTATAAGGTATTTTAATGATAAACTACTATATATTATAAGGTATTTTCAATGATACACTGCATATTACGTTGTATTATAAGGTATTTTCAATGATACACTGCATATTACGTTATATTATAAAGTATTTTCAATGATACCCTGCATATTACGATATATTATATGGTATTTTCAATGATACACTGCATATTACGTTATATTATAAGGTATTTTCAATGATACACTGCATATTACGTTATATTATAAGGTATTTTCATTGATACACTACAAATTACCATATATTATAAGGTATTTTCATTGATACACTGCATATTACGTTATATCATAAGGTATTTTCAATGATACACTGCATATTACGTTATATTATAAGATGTTTTCAATGATACACTGCATATTACGTTACATTATAAGGTATTTTCAATGATACACTGCATATTACGTTATATTATAAGGTATTTTCAATGATAAACTGCTATATATTATAAGGTATTTTCAATGATAAACTACTATATATTATAAGGTATTTTCAATGATAAACTACTATATATTATAAGGTATTTTCAACGATACACTGCATACTACGTTATAATATAAGGTATTTTCAATGGTAAACTACTATATATTATAAGGTATTTTCAATGATACACTGCATATTACGTTGTATTATAAGGTATTTTCAATGATACACTGCATATTACGTTATATTATAAGGTGTTTTCAATGATACACTGCATATTACGTTACATTATAAGGTATTTTCAATGATACACTGCATATTACGTTATATTATAAGGTATTTTCACTGATAAACTGCTATATATTATAAGGTATTTTCAATGATAAACTACTATATATTATAAGGTATTTTCAATGATAAACTACTATATATTATAAGGTATTTTCAACGATACACTGCATACTACGTTATAATATAAGGTATTTTCAATGGTAAACTACTATATATTATAAGGTATTTTCAATGATACACTGCATATTACGTTGTATTATAAGGTATTTCCAATGATACACTGCATATTACGTTATATTATAAAGTATTTTCAATGATACACTGCATATTACGATATATTATATGGTATTTTCAATGATACACTGCATATTACGTTATATTATAAGGTGTTTTCAATGATACACTGCATATTACGTTATATTATAAGGTATATTCAATGATAAACTAGTATATATTATAAGGTATTTTCAATGATACACTGCATATTACGTTATACTATAAGGCATTTTCAATGGTAAACTACTATATATTATAAGGTATTTTCAATGATACACTGCATATTACGTTATATTATAAGGTATTTTCAATGATAAACTGCTATATATTATAAGGTATTTTCAATGATAAACTACTATATATTATAAGGTATTTTCAATGATAAACTACTATATATTATAAGGTATTTTCAACGATACACTGCATACTACGTTATAATATAAGGTATTTTCAATGGTAAACTACTATATATTATAAGGTATTTTCAATGATACACTGCATATTACGTTGTATTATAAGGTATTTTCAATGATACACTGCATATTACGTTATATTATAAAGTATTTTCAATGATACACTGCATATTACGATATATTATAAGGTATTTTCAATGATACACTGCATATTACGATATACTATAAGGCATTTTCAATGGTAAACTACTATATATTATAAGGTATTTTCATTGATACACTGCATATTACGTTATATCATAAGGTATTTTCAATGATACACTGCATATTACGTTATATTATAAGGTGTTTTCAATGATACACTGCATATTACGTTATATTATAAGGTATTTTCAATGATAAACTACTATATATTATAAGGTATTTTCAATGATAAACTACTATATATTATAAGGTATTTTCAATGATAAACTACTATATATTATAAGGTATTTTCAATGATAAACTACTATATATTATAAGGTATTTTCAACGATACACTGCATATTACGTTATATTATAAGGTATTTTCAATGGTAAACTACTATATATTATAAGGTATTTTCAATGATACACTGCATATTACGATATATTATAAGGTGTTTTCAATGATACACTTCATATTACGTTATATTATAAGGTATTTTCAATGATAAACTACTATATATTATAAGGTATTTTCAATGATACACTGCATATTACGTTATATTATAAGGTATTTTCATTGATACACTACAAATTACCATATATTATAAGGTATTTTCATTGATACACTGCATATTACGTTATATCATAAGGTATTTTCAATGATACACTGCATATTACGTTATATTATAAGGTATTTTCAATGATACACTGAATATTACGTTGTATTATAAGGTATTTTCAATGATACACTGCATATTACGTTATATTATAAAGTATTTTCAATGATACACTGCATATTACGATATATTATATGGTATTTTCAATGATACACTGCATATTACGTTATATTATAAGGTGTTTTCAATGATACACTGCATATTACGTTATATTATAAGGTATATTCAATGATAAACTAGTATATATTATAAGGTATTTTCAATGATACACTGCATATTACGTTATACTATAAGGCATTTTCAATGGTAAACTACTATATATTATAAGGTATTTTCAATGATACACTGCATATTACGTTATATTATAAGGTATTTTCAATGATACACTGCATATTACGTTATATTATAAGGTATTTTCAATGATACACTGCATATTACGTTATATTATAAGGTATTTTCAATGATACACTGCATATTACGTTATATTATAAGGTATTTTCAATGATAAACTACTATATATTATAAGGTATTTTCAATGGTAAACTACTATATATTATAAGGTATTTTCAATGATACACTGCATATTACGATATATTATAAGGTGTTTTCAATGATACACTGCATTTACGTTATATTATAAGGTATTTTCAATGATAAACTACTATATATTATAAGCTATTTTCAATGATACACTGCATATTACGTTATATTATAAGGTATTTTCATTGATACACTGCATATTACGTTATATTATAAGGTAGTTTCAATGATACACTGCATATTACGTTATATTATAAGGTATTTTAATGATAAACTACTATATATTATAAGGTATTTTCAATGATACACTGCATATTACGTTATATTATAAGGTATTTTCAATGATACACTGCATATTACGTTATATTATAAAGTATTTTCAATGATACCCTGCATATTACGATATATTATATGGTATTTTCAATGATACACTGCATATTACGTTATATTATAAGGTATTTTCAATGATACACTGCATATTACGATATATTATAAGGTATTTTCATTGATACACTACAAATTACCATATATTATAAGGTATTTTCAATGATACACTGCATATTACGTTATATCATAAGGTATTTTCAATGATACACTGCATATTACGTTATATTATAAGGTGTTTTCAATGATACACTGCATATTACGTTATATTATAAGGTATTTTCAATGATACACTGCATATTACGTTATATTATAAGGTATTTTCAGTGATAAACTGCTATATATTATAAGGTATTTTCAATGATAAACTACTATATATTATAAGGTATTTTCAACGATACACTGCATACTACGTTATAATATAAGGTATTTTCAATGGTAAACTACTATATATTATAAGGTATTTTCAATGATACACTGCATATTACGTTGTATTATAAGGTATTTCCAATGATACACTGCATATTACGTTATATTATAAAGTATTTTCAATGATACACTGCATATTACGATATATTATATGGTATTTTCAATGATACACTGCATATTACGTTATATTATAAGGTGTTTTCAATGATACACTGCATATTACGTTATATTATAAGGTATATTCAATGATAAACTAGTATATATTATAAGGTATTTTCAATGATACACTGCATATTACGTTATACTATAAGGTATTTTCAATGATAAACTACTATATATTATAAGGTATTTTCAATGATACACTGCATATTAAGTTATATTATAAGGTATTTCCAATGATAAACTGCTATATATTATAAGGTATTTTCAATGATAAACTACTATATATTATAAGGTATTTTCAATGATAAACTACTATATATTATAAGGTATTTTCAACGATACACTGCATACTACGTTATATTATAAGGTATTTTCAATGGTAAACTACTATATATTATAAGGTATTTTCAATGATACACTGCATATTACGTTGTATTATAAGGTATTTTCAATGATACACTGCATATTACGTTATATTATAAAGTATTTTCAATGATACACTGCATATTACGATATATTATAAGGTATTTTCAATGATACACTGCATATTACGATATATTATAAGGTATTTTCAATGATACACTTCATATTACGTTATATTATAAGGTATTTTCAATGATAAACTACTATATATTATAAGGTATTTTCAATGATACACTGCATATTACGATATATTATAAGGTATTTTCATTGATACACTACAAATTACCATATATTATAAGGTATTTTCATTGATACACTGCATATTACGTTATATCATAAGGTATTTTCAATGATACACTGCATATTACGTTATATTATAAGGTATTTTCAATGATACACTGAATATTACGTTGTATTATAAGGTATTTTCAATGATACACTGCATATTACGTTATATTATAAAGTATTTTCAATGATACACTGCATATTACGATATATTATATGGTATTTTCAATGATACACTGCATATTACGTTATATTATAAGGTGTTTTCAATGATACACTGCATATTACGTTATATTATAAGGTATATTCAATGATAAACTAGTATATATTATAAGGTATTTTCAATGATACACTGCATATTACGTTGTATTATAAGGTATTTTCAATGATACACTGCATATTACGTTATATTATAAAGTATTTTCAATGATACACTGCATTTACGTTATATTATAAGGTATTTTCAATGATAAACTACTATATATTATAAGCTATTTTCAATGATACACTGCATATTACGTTATATTATAAGGTGTTTTCATTGATACACTGCATATTACGTTATATTATAAGGTAGTTTCAATGATACACTGCATATTACGTTATATTATAAGGTATTTTAATGATAAACTACTATATATTATAAGGTATTTTCAATGATACACTGCATATTACGTTGTATTATAAGGTATTTTCAATGATACACTGCATATTACGTTATATTATAAAGTATTTTCAATGATACCCTGCATATTACGATATATTATATGGTATTTTCAATGATACACTGCATATTACGTTATATTATAAGGTATTTTCAATGATACACTGCATATTACGATATATTATAAGGTATTTTCATTGATACACTACAAATTACCATATATTATAAGGTATTTTCATTGATACACTGCATATTACGTTATATCATAAGGTATTTTCAATGATACACTGCATATTACGTTATATTATAAGGTGTTTTCAATGATACACTGCATATTACGTTACATTATAAGGTATTTTCAATGATACACTGCATATTACGTTATATTATAAGGTATTTTCAATGATAAACTGCTATATATTATAAGGTATTTTCAATGATAAACTACTATATATTATAAGGTATTTTCAATGATAAACTACTATATATTATAAGGTATTTTCAACGATACACTGCATACTACGTTATATTATAAGGTATTTTCAATGGTAAACTACTATATATTATAAGGTATTTTCAATGATACACTGCATATTACGTTGTATTATAAGGTATTTTCAATGATACACTGCATATTACGTTATATTATAAGGTGTTTTCAATGATACACTGCATATTACGTTACATTATAAGGTATTTTCAATGATACACTGCATATTACGTTATATTATAAGGTATTTTCATTGATAAACTGCTATATATTATAAGGTATTTTCAATGATAAACTACTATATATTATAAGGTATTTTCAATGATAAACTACTATATATTATAAGGTATTTTCAACGATACACTGCATACTACGTTATAATATAAGGTATTTTCAATGGTAAACTACTATATATTATAAGGTATTTTCAATGATACACTGCATATTACGTTGTATTATAAGGTATTTCCAATGATACACTGCATATTACGTTATATTATAAAGTATTTTCAATGATACACTGCATATTACGATATATTATATGGTATTTTCAATGATACACTGCATATTACGTTATATTATAAGGTGTTTTCAATGATACACTGCATATTACGTTATATTATAAGGTATATTCAATGATAAACTAGTATATATTATAAGGTATTTTCAATGATACACTGCATATTACGTTATATTATAAGGTATTTTCAATGGTAAACTACTATATATTATAAGGTATTTTCAATGATACACTGCATATTACGTTATATTATAAGGTATTTTCAGTGATAAACTGCTATATATTATAAGGTATTTTCAATGATAAACTACTATATATTATAAGGTATTTTCAATGATAAACTACTATATATTATAAGGTATTTTCAACGATACACTGCATACTACGTTATAATATAAGGTATTTTCAATGGTAAACTACTATATATTATAAGGTATTTTCAATGATACACTGCATATTACGTTGTATTATAAGGTATTTTCAATGATACACTGCATATTACGTTATATTATAAAGTATTTTCAATGATACACTGCATATTACGATATATTATAAGGTATTTTCAATGATACACTGCATATTACGATATATTATAAGGTGTTTTCAATGATACACTTCATATTACGTTATATTATAAGGTATTTTCAATGATAAACTACTATATATTATAAGGTATTTTCAATGATACACTGCATATTACGATATATTATAAGGTATTTTCATTGATACACTACAAATTACCATATATTATAAGGTATTTTCATTGATACACTGCATATTACGTTATATCATAAGGTATTTTCAATGATACACTGCATATTACGTTATATTATAAGGTATTTTCAATGATACACTGAATATTACGTTGTATTATAAGGTATTTTCAATGATACACTGCATATTACGTTATATTATAAAGTATTTTCAATGATACACTGCATATTACGATATATTATATGGTATTTTCAATGATACACTGCATATTACGTTATATTATAAGGTATTTTCAATGATACACTGCATATTACGTTATATTATAAGGTATATTCAATGATAAACTAGTATATATTATAAGGTATTTTCAATGATACACTGCATATTACGTTATACTATAAGGCATTTTCAATGGTAAACTACTATATATTATAAGGTATTTTCAATGATACACTGCATATTACGTTATATTATAAGGTATTTTCAATGATACACTGCATATTACGTTATATTATAAGGTATTTTCAATGATACACTGCATATTACGTTATATTATAAGGTATTTTCAATGATAAACTACTATATATTATAAGGTATTTTCAATGATAAACTACTATATATTATAAGGTATTTTCAACGATACACTGCATATTACGTTATATTATAAGGTATTTTCAATGGTAAACTACTATATATTATAAGGCATTTTCAATGATACACTGCATATTACGATATATTATAAGGTGTTTTCAATGATACACTGCATTTACGTTATATTATAAGGTATTTTCAATGATAAACTACTATATATTATAAGCTATTTTCAATGATACACTGCATATTACGTTATATTATAAGGTATTTTCATTGATACACTGCATATTACGTTATATTATAAGGTAGTTTCAATGATACACTGCATATTACGTTATATTATAAGGTATTTTAATGATAAACTACTATATATTATAAGGTATTTTCAATGATACACTGCATATTACGTTATATTATAAGGTATTTTCAATGATACACTGCATATTACGTTATATTATAAAGTATTTTCAATGATACCCTGCATATTACGATATATTATATGGTATTTTCAATGATACACTGCATATTACGTTATATTATAAGGTATTTTCAATGATACACTGCATATTACGATATATTATAAGGTATTTTCATTGATACACTACAAATTACCATATATTATAAGGTATTTTCATTGATACACTGCATATTACGTTATATCATAAGGTATTTTCAATGATACACTGCATATTACGTTATATTATAAGGTGTTTTCAATGATACACTGCATATTACGTTATATTATAAAGTATTTTCAATGATACCCTGCATATTACGATATATTATATGGTATTTTCAATGATACACTGAATATTACGTTGTATTATAAGGTATTTTCAATGATACACTGCATATTACGTTATATTATAAAGTATTTTCAATGATACACTGCATATTACGATATATTATATGGTATTTTCAATGATACACTGCATATTACGTTATATTATAAGGTGTTTTCAATGATACACTGCATATTACGTTATATTATAAGGTATATTCAATGATAAACTAGTATATATTATAAGGTATTTTCAATGATACACTGCATATTACGTTATACTATAAGGCATTTTCAATGGTAAACTACTATATATTATAAGGTATTTTCAATGATACACTGCATATTACGTTATATTATAAGGTATTTTCAATGATACACTGCATATTACGTTATATTATAAGGTATTTTCAATGATACACTGCATATTACGTTATATTATAAGGTATTTTCAATGATAAACTACTATATATTATAAGGTATTTTCAATGATATACTACTATATATTATAAGGTATTTTCAACGATACACTGCATATTACGTTATATTATAAGGTATTTTCAATGGTAAACTACTATATATTATAAGGCATTTTCAATGATACACTGCATATTACGATATATTATAAGGTGTTTTCAATGATACACTGCATTTACGTTATATTATAAGGTATTTTCAATGATAAACTACTATATATTATAAGCTATTTTCAATGATACACTGCATATTACGTTATATTATAAGGTGTTTTCATTGATACACTGCATATTACGTTATATTATAAGGTAGTTTCAATGATACACTGCATATTACGTTATATTATAAGGTATTTTAATGATAAACTACTATATATTATAAGGTATTTTCAATGATACACTGCATATTACGTTGTATTATAAGGTATTTTCAATGATACACTGCATATTACGTTATATTATAAAGTATTTTCAATGATACCCTGCATATTACGATATATTATATGGTATTTTCAATGATACACTGCATATTACGTTATATTATAAGGTATTTTCAATGATACACTGCATATTACGATATATTATAAGGTATTTTCATTGATACACTACAAATTACCATATATTATAAGGTATTTTCATTGATACACTGCATATTACGTTATATCATAAGGTATTTTCAATGATACACTGCATATTACGTTATATTATAAGGTGTTTTCAATGATACACTGCATATTACGTTACATTATAAGGTATTTTCAATGATACACTGCATATTACGTTATATTATAAGGTATTTTCATTGATAAACTGCTATATATTATAAGGTATTTTCAATGATAAACTACTATATATTATAAGGTATTTTCAATGATAAACTACTATATATTATAAGGTATTTTCAACGATACACTGCATACTACGTTATAATATAAGGTATTTTCAATGGTAAACTACTATATATTATAAGGTATTTTCAATGATACACTGCATATTACGTTGTATTATAAGGTATTTTCAATGATACACTGCATATTACGTTATATTATAAAGTATTTTCAATGATACACTGCATATTACGATATATTATATGGTATTTTCAATGATACACTGCATATTACGTTATATTATAAGGTGTTTTCATTGATACACTGCATATTACGTTATATTATAAGGTAGTTTCAATGATACACTGCATATTACGTTATATTATAAGGTATTTTCAATGATACACTGCATATTACGATATATTATAAGGTATTTTCATTGATACACTACAAATTACCATATATTATAAGGTATTTTCATTGATACACTGCATATTACGTTATATCATAAGGTATTTTCAATGATACACTGCATATTACGTTATATTATAAGGTGTTTTCAATGATACACTGCATATTACGTTACATTATAAGGTATTTTCAATGATACACTGCATATTACGTTATATTATAAGGTATTTTCAGTGATAAACTGCTATATATTATAAGGTATTTTCAATGATAAACTACTATATATTATAAGGTATTTTCAATGATAAACTACTATATATTATAAGGTATTTTCAATGATACACTGCATACTACGTTATAATATAAGGTATTTTCAATGGTAAACTACTATATATTATAAGGTATTTTCAATGATACACTGCATATTACGTTGTATTATAAGGTATTTTCAATGATACACTGCATATTACGTTATATTATAAAGTATTTTCAATGATACACTGCATATTACGATATATTATATGGTATTTTCAATGATACACTGCATATTACGTTATATTATAAGATGTTTTCAATGATACACTGCATATTACGTTATATTATAAGGTATATTCAATGATAAACTAGTATATATTATAAGGTATTTTCAATGATACACTGCATATTACGTTATACTATAAGGCATTTTCAATGGTAAACTACTATATATTATAAGGTATTTTCAATGATACACTGCATATTACGTTATATTATAAGGTATTTTCAATGATACACTGCATATTACGTTATATTATAAGGTGTTTTCAATGATACACTGCATATTACGTTATATTATAAGGTATTTTCAGTGATAAACTACTATATATTATAAGGTATTTTCAATGATAAACTACTATATATTATAAGGTATTTTCAATGATAAACTACTATATATTATAAGGTATTTTCAACGATACACTGCATACTACGTTATAATATAAGGTATTTTCAATGGTAAACTACTATATATTATAAGGTATTTTCAATGATACACTGCATATTACGTTGTATTATAAGGTATTTTCAATGATACACTGCATATTACGTTATATTATAAAGTATTTTCAATGATACACTGCATATTACGATATATTATATGGTATTTTCAATGACACACTGCATATTACGTTATATTATAAGGTATTTTCAATGATACACTGCATATTACGTTATATTATAAGGTATATTCAATGATAAACTAGTATATATTATAAGGTATTTTCAATGATACACTGCATATTACGTTATATTATAAGGTGTTTTCAATGATACACTGCATATTACGTTATATTATAAGGTATTTTCAATGATACACTGCATATTACGTTATATTATAAGGTATTTTCAGTGATAAACTGCTATATATTATAAGGTATTTTCAATGATAAACTACAATATATTATAAGGTATTTTCAATGATAAACTACTATATATTATAAGGTATTTTCAACGATACACTGCATACTACGTTATAATATAAGGTATTTTCAATGGTAAACTACTATATATTATAAGGAATTTTCAATGATACACTGCATATTACGTTGTATTATAAGGTATTTTCAATGATACACTGCATATTACGTTATATTATAAAGTATATTCAATGATACACTGCATATTACGATATATTATATGGTATTTTCAATGATACACTGCATATTACGTTATATTATAAGGTGTTTTCAATGATACACTGCATATTACGTTATACTATAAGGCATTTTCAATGGTAAACTACTATATATTATAAGGTATTTTCAATGATACACTGCATATTACGTTATATCATAAGGTATTTTCAATGATACACTGCATATTACGTTATATTATAAGGTGTTTTCAATGATACACTGCATATTACGTTATATTATAAGGTATTTGCAATGATACACTACAAATTACGATATATTATAAGGTATTTTCATTGATACACTACAAATTACCATATATTATAAGGTATTTTCATTGATACACTGCATATTACGTTATATCATAAGGTATTTTCAATGATACACTGCATATTACGTTATATCATAAGGTATTTTCAATGATACACTGCATATTACGTTATATTATAAGGTGTTTTCAATGATACACTGCATATTACGTTATATTATAAGGTATTTTCAATTGTACACTACAAATTACGATATATTATAAGGTATTTTCATTGATACACTACAAATTACCATATATTATAAGGTATTTTCATTGATACACTGCATATTACGTTATATCATAAGGTATTTTCAATGATACACTGCATATTACGTTATATTATAAGGTGTTTTCAATGATACACTGCATATTACGTTATATTATAAGGTATTTTCAATGATAAACTACTATATATTATAAGGTATTTTCAATGATAAACTACTATATACTATAAGGTATTTTCAACGATACACTGCATATTACGTTATATTATAAGGTATTTTCAATGGTAAACTACTATATATTATAAGGTATTTTCAATGATACACTGCATATTACGATATATTATAAGGTGTTTTCAATGATACACTTCATATTACGTTATATTATAAGGTATTTTCAATGATAAACTACTATATATTATAAGCTATTTTCAATGATACACTGCATATTACGTTATATTATAAGGTATTTTCAATGATACACTGCATATTACGTTATATTATAAGGTATTTTCAATGATACACTGCATATTACGTTATATTATAAGGTATTTTCAGTGATACACTACAAATTACCATATATTATAAGGTATTTTCAATGATACACTGCATATTACGATATATTATATGGTATTTTCAATGATACACTGCATATTACGTTGTATTATAAGGTATTTTCAATGATACACTGCATATTACGTTATATTATAAAGTATTTTCAATGATACCCTGCATATTACGATATATTATATGGTATTTTCAATGATACACTGCATATTACGTTATATTATAAGGTATTTTCAATGATACACTGCATATTACGATATATTATAAGGTATTTTCATTGATACACTACAAATTACCATATATTATAAGGTATTTTCAATGATACACTGCATATTACGATATATTATATGGTATTTTCAATGATACACTGCATATTACGTTATATTATAAGGTGTTTTCAATGATACACTGCATATTACGTTATATTATAAGGTATTTTCAATGATAAACTAGTATATATTATAAGGTATTTTCAATGATACACTGCATATTACGTTATACTATAAGGCATTTTCAATGGTAAACTACTATATATTATAAGGTATTTTCAATGATACACTGCATATTACGTTATATTATAAGGTATTTTCAATGATACACTGCATATTACGTTATATTATAAGGTGTTTTCAATGATACACTGCATATTACGTTATATTATAAGGTATTTTCAGTGATAAACTACTATATATTATAAGGTATTTTCAATGATAAACTACTATATATTATAAGGTATTTTCAATGATAAACTACTATATATTATAAGGTATTTTCAACGATACACTGCATACTACGTTGTAATATAAGGTATTTTCAATGGTAAACTACTATATATTATAAGGTATTTTCAATGATACACTGCATATTACGTTGTATTATAAGGTATTTTCAATGATACACTGCATATTACGTTATATTATAAAGTATTTTCAATGATACACTGCATATTACGATATATTATATGGTATTTTCAATGATACACTGCATATTACGTTATATTATAAGGTGTTTTCAATGATACACTGCATATTACGTTATATTATAAGGTATATTCAATGATAAACTAGTATATATTATAAGGTATTTTCAATGATACACTGCATATTACGTTATATTATAAGGTATTTTCAATGATACACTGCATATTACGTTATATTATAAGGTATTTTCAATGATACACTGCATATTACGTTATATTATAAGGTATTTTCAGTGATAAACTGCTATATATTATAAGGTATTTTCAATGATAAACTACAATATATTATAAGGTATTTTCAATGATAAACTACTATATATTATAAGGTATTTTCAACGATACACTGCATACTACGTTATAATATAAGGTATTTTCAATGGTAAACTACTATATATTATAAGGAATTTTCAATGATACACTGCATATTACGTTATATTATAAGGTATTTTCAATGATACACTGCATATTACGTTATATTATAAGGTATATTCAATGATACACTGCATATTACGATATATTATATGGTATTTTCAATGATACACTGCATATTACGTTATATTATAAGGTGTTTTCAATGATACACTGCATATTACGTTATACTATAAGGCATTTTCAATGGTAAACTACTATATATTATAAGGTATTTTCAATGATACACTGCATATTACGTTATATCATAAGGTATTTTCAATGATACACTGCATATTACGTTATATTATAAGGTGTTTTCAATGATACACTGCATATTACGTTATATTATAAGGTATTTGCAATGATACACTACAAATTACGATATATTATAAGGTATTTTCATTGATACACTACAAATTACCATATATTATAAGGTATTTTCATTGATACACTGCATATTACGTTATATCATAAGGTATTTTCAATGATACACTGCATATTACGTTATATCATAAGGTATTTTCAATGATACACTGCATATTACGTTATATTATAAGGTGTTTTCAATGATACACTGCATATTACGTTATATTATAAGGTATTTTCAATGATACACTACAAATTACGATATATTATAAGGTATTTTCAATGATACACTACAAATTACCATATATTATAAGGTATTTTCATTGATACACTGCATATTACGTTATATCATAAGGTATTTTCAATGATACACTGCATATTACGTTATATTATAAGGTGTTTTCAATGATACACTGCATATTACGTTATATTATAAGGTATTTTCAATGATAAACTACTATATATTATAAGGTATTTTCAATGATAAACTACTATATATTATAAGGTATTTTCAACGATACACTGCATATTACGTTATATTATAAGGTATTTTCAATGGTAAACTACTATATATTATAAGGTATTTTCAATGATACACTGCATATTACGATATATTATAAGGTGTTTTCAATGATACACTTCATATTACGTTATATTATAAGGTATTTTCAATGATAAACTACTATATATTATAAGGTATTTTCAATGATACACTGCATATTACGTTATATTATAAGGTATTTTCAATGATACACTGCATATTACGTTATATTATAAGGTATTTTCAATGATACACTGCATATTACGTTATATTATAAGGTATTTTCAGTGATACACTACAAATTACCATATATTATAAGGTATTTTCAATGATACACTGCATATTACGATATATTATATGGTATTTTCAATGATACACTGCATATTACGTTGTATTATAAGGTATTTTCAATGATACACTGCATATTACGTTATATTATAAAGTATTTTCAATGATACACTGCATATTACGATATATTATATGGTATTTTCAATGATACACTGCATATTACGTTATATTATAAGGTATTTTCAATGATACACTGCATATTACGATATATTATAAGGTATTTTCATTGATACACTACAAATTACCATATATTATAAGGTATTTTCAATGATACACTGCATATTACGATATATTATATGGTATTTTCAATGATACACTGCATATTACGTTATATTATAAGGTGTTTTCAATGATACACTGCATATTACGTTATATTATAAGGTATATTCAATGATAAACTAGTATATATTATAAGGTATTTTCAATGATACACTGCATATTACGTTATACTATAAGGCATTTTCAATGGTAAACTACTATATATTATAAGGTATTTTCAATGATACACTGCATATTACGTTATATTATAAGGTATTTTCAATGATACACTGCATATTACGTTATATTATAAGGTGTTTTCAATGATACACTGCATATTACGTTATATTATAAGGTATTTTCAGTGATAAACTACTATATATTATAAGGTATTTTCAATGATAAACTACTATATATTATAAGGTATTTTCAATGATAAACTACTATATATTATAAGGTATTTTCAACGATACACTGCATACTACGTTATATTATAAGGTATTTTCAATGGTAAACTACTATATATTATAAGGTATTTACAATGATACACTGCATATTACGTTGTATTATAAGGTATTTTCAATGATACACTGCATATTACGTTATATTATAAAGTATTTTCAATGATACACTGCATATTACGATATATTATATGGTATTTTCAATGATACACTGCATATTACGTTATATTATAAGGTGTTTTCAATGATACACTGCATATTACGTTATATTATAAGGTATATTCAATGATAAACTAGTATATATTATAAGGTATTTTCAATGATACACTGCATATTACGTTATATTATAAGGTGTTTTCAATGATACACTGCATATTACGTTATATTATAAGGTATTTTCAATGATACACTGCATATTACGTTATATTATAAGGTATTTTCAGTGATAAACTGCTATATATTATAAGGTATTTTCAATGATAAACTACAATATATTATAAGGTATTTTCAATGATAAACTACTATATATTGTTACGTCTCACGCGGGGTCCGCGAAGACGTTACGTTTTTACGCGTGCGAATTTATTTTGATGGTTACGGTTCGTTGCGACGTAGGACGAGTTACGTCGTTCCGTCGCCAGAGAGAGAATGTCGGGATGGGATCCCCGGTCGGCTGGACCTAGTCCGCCTGGGCCGTGAATTGGAGTACGCACACGCAAACGGCTGGACCAAGTCCGCCAAGATTGTGGGTGGGTACGGTAGGTCGAACGGCTGGACCCAGTCCGCCTAGTTCGAGGAAAATTGGAGACTTCACAAACGGCTAGACCTAGTCCGCCAAGATTGTGGTAGGTGAGGGAACTCGAACGGCTAGACCCAGTCCGCCTAGTTCGAGGGAAATTGAAGGACGCACAAACGGCTGGACCCAGTCCGCCAGGAATGTGGTAGTGGGGGAGCTCGAGAGGCTAGATCCAGTCCGCCGTGCTCGAACGTGTAGGTATAGGACAGGGGTGAAAAAGTGGTTGGCGACTCCTCTCACGACTAAGGTTCTTGATACACGCACGTTCGCACACACAAATGAATTTATTCTGTGCTGGTCCGCACGCAGCAATATCGACGTATAAGGGGATTAGGAAGGAGGTGGTGTATCCTCTCAGTTTGAAGGCCAGAACTACAAATAGTTCAAAGTGCTCTCGGTTTCATCATCGAGAATGATGGAAGTAGGTAAATGGTTAAAAGGTTGGATTGAGGTAAGTGAACGCGAACAGTCGTTGCACTGGATGGTGCACCGGAGAATTCTGACTTCAGAATTCAGCTGACTCGTGACTTCGACTGACTCCTGACTTCGACTGACTCCTGACTTCGACTGACTTCGACTGACTTCTGACTTCAACTGCTTTCGACTGATTCCTGAATTCAACTGGTTTCGACTGATCCCTGAGTTCAACTGACTTCGTAGGTGTCCAGCTGCTTCCCTTATAGTCCAACGTTGGTGGAAGGGGGTAGTCCCAATCACATGTCAAGTTGTTCCAGTGGAAGGGGTAGTGGATCACTGGAGGTGGATCGACGTTCCTGCGTCTAAGTCCTTTATCGTATTTTGTGAAATAATTCTGTTCTGAGACTATGTCCTTATCGTATTTCGTGAAATAATTCTGTTCTGAGACTATGTCCTTTATCGTATTTCGTGAAATAATTCTGTTCTGAGACTATGTCCTTTATCGTATTTCGTGAAATAATTCAGTTCTCAGACTATGTTCTTATCGTATTTCGTGAAATAATTCTGTTCTCAGACTATGTCCTTATCGTATTTCGTGAAATAATTCTGTTCTCAGACTATGTCTTTATCGTATTTCGTGAGATAATTCAGGTGCAGGAATGGTGTTGTCGGTTCGGACTGTCGACTACTAATAATCGATTTGATCCGCTGTCTCGATGATTTCGACTTCTGGTGGGGGTTGCGACGTAGTAGGTTCACTAGACTGGAACGGACCGTATCAATAGGGAAACGGTCCCTTGAAACTTTATTCTTGTGAGATTTGAAATAGTGGCGTATGAATGAGGGGCAGGCCCCTTGAAAATATACCACAGGAACGGCCTGGGCTTGCAAGAGCAGGACGGACTGTGGTGACGAACGTCACACGTCACCCCTCGGGGAAAAAAAAAGGAAAAATTTTCTTTTTCGTAGAAAAATAAATTTTACACTTTTTTTTTTTTGAAAGTGGAGGGAAGGTGGGAAATAAGAGTAAAACAAAATATATAGTTCGTGTTGAGTCGGACGCCAAAATAGAAAATAATAATTGTATGTGGCGTGTGTCCGAAAAATGGGGATTGTCAAGAAAATAAAAATAAAAATAAATTAAATGAACATTTGTTTGCACCCTTTTTTTTTTTTTTGAAATTTAATAATCGGTAATCGATTACCATTCGCCGTTTCTTTTGTCCATCTGGTCCTGGTTTTTTGGGGACGATCCAGATAGGAGAATTGTAGGGAGATATCGATGGTTGTATGATATCGTTGTCGAGCAGTTCGTTTACTTGTTTGTTAATCTCCTCTTTGTGAATTGGTGGGAAACGATATTGTTTCACGTTTATAGGACGATCATCTGTTGTCGTAATTCGATGCGTTATTGCGTCGGTGTGGCCGAGTTGGCTTTCGGGTAAATGAAATATCGTGTTGTATTGATCAACAAGATTTCCGACACTGTTTCTTTCTTCGGGGTTCAAGTGCTCCGTATTTAGATGTTGCATGATTGCGGTTATACGGTCGTTTCCACGGGGATTTGTATCGGGGGATATTAGAGGTTTCGCATGTTGACGAATATGATGGCAAGGGAATAATGAATTAGAATTCGAAGTGGCCTCAGAGGATTCCTTTTCGCAGGTTTTGGGGGTAGGTAGAATCGGCTTGGATTCTTTAGAAGGGGACTCCGACATGCGAGATGGGAGTGTAGAATTGGATTCGCATGCTTTTGGAGGGGGTTGAGATTGGACGCACAGCGCACCTGGATTTAGTAAAGATTTAGTAGGTGGGTGCACTGTGGTGAGAGAAATAGAAGGGGTATGCGAAAGAGGAATTAGTGAGGGTTCTTCGAACTCCTCGAGTTCGATGTTGGGTTCTTGCAGTACAATACTTTGATTGGTTGTATTGACTGCGGGGAGATAAGCTTTTCCTTGCTTTGATTTAATTATGGCGTGTCCTAAATGGACTCCTTCGCCGAGGTTTTGACGCGGGACGTAGCCTTCGCCAAGATTTGGATTCAGGATGGGTATGGGGATGACCGTTTTCGATCTAGCTGGTAGCGTGATCGGTTCACGATTAAGGAATGGTATGGTGGTACCGTGGAAACGGAGGCAACTTTCCGAATAGACAATGTCGACGGATTGGTTTCGAAAAAATTCTGAGCCAATTATGCTATTTTGGGGAATTGGTAGATCGTCGGTGACGACATGAAATATCACCTTGTGATTGAAAATGTTCAATTCGAACGTGCCAAGGGTGGTGATGGTGTGGTTGGTAATACCTGTAATAATCACCCTTTCTTGGGTATTGATTAACTCGGGTTCGACCAATGATTTTTGTTTGATTATATTGATTTCCGATCCTGTGTCGACCATAGCTTCTGTCGCTTCGTTTAGGTCGACAGAATGTAGCATGACTGCAGGTACGAGTCGAGCCGGTTTTAATTGGACTGTACACATTCGTGCTTGTCCTGGTCTTCTCGTTCCGCGATTATCGGAAGTGCGGAGCGCGTCTGCTGTGGGGGTGCTCCACGAGGCGCGCTCGGGGGTTCTCGTGGGCGGTTCTCGTTTCCCTGGAACCGTTGATTATTGTAGGCTCGTTTCCTACACTCGGAGATTAGGTGGCCCGGGATTTTGCAGTATGTACAGATCTTTAGATCCATTAGACGACTTGTAGGTGTGCTGGTCGCGTCGTTGTTGGCGGCGCGACGTGGCGGATCTGGCCAACGAGTGATTTGACCTCGAGCATCCTGGGAGGGACCGCGGTATTGTCGATGGTTGCGGCAGGTACGGGCCTCATGCCCCGGCCTTAGACAAATTTGACATGTGAGCTGTGACGTTCGTGGAGTCGTCGAAAATCTTCGCTCATCTCTTTCCATTTCTTTAGTTATCTGGATTGCGGAATCGAAGGTTTCGGCTAAGCCGAAACAGCCTTCGTGTCGGATTCGGGTTCTCATGTCGGGAGGTAACCCGTCCAGGAAGGAGTCCAGAGTAAGGTCGTCTATATCGCTGACATGTTTGTCGGTCAAACTTCCATAACGCTCCCTTTCGCCGTCGACAATAGCGGAATTCAAGTCTTTGGCTCGCGTTATGTAGTCGAGGATGTGTTCTCTGGGCTCTTTTATGATGTTCGCTAGTTCGCCGCGGTAATGGTTAGGAGTTTTCGAGGGGGCGAAGACGTATCTTAGCCGGTTTATTAGCTCGTCTACGGAATTATGTGTTTGATCTTCGACAGCCAGGGCCGCATGTCCCTTGAGTCTGTTGCGCAGGAGTTTTGCTAGATTTGGTTCCGCTTTGGCGGGTAGCAGTTCGCGAGCCCGCTTGCATGCTCGTGCGAATTGAAAGACTGTGATGTTACCTCCATCGAAGTGGGGAACGGTTTCTACTGCGTCTTTCAGTGTAATTCGTCCATACTCGCGGGATGAATAATAATCCGTCTTTTCCACGATTTTATGCAGTGGGTTCGGGGTTTCAGACGTCGAGGTGTGATCGGATACGTGGGAGTTTGCTGGGCCTCCCAGTTTTTCGATAATTGACTGCATCTTTCTTAATTGTTTAGCCATCCCCTCGATGACAGTGAGATTCGACGCAGGTTCAAGTTTGACCTCGGGAACTGGAACAGGTACATTGTGCTTGGCGAGTAGTTCTTGGTGCTTGAGTAGCATCTCTTTAAATTGTTCCAACAGGGTAATCTCCCTCGTTGGATCCTCGACAGGAAGAATCGGTTCCTCTAGTACGCTGTTGCTTCGCTCTGAATGCTGAGACATCGTGTGAGCGGAAAATTATATGAATTGCGGCAATTGTGGGTGCTTCGTTGAGCAATTCAAATCCCACCGAGCTGTCACCAATTTGTTACGTCTCACGCGGGGTCCGCGAAGACGTTACGTTTTTACGCGTGCGAATTTATTTTGATGGTTACGGTTCGTTGCGACGTAGGACGAGTTACGTCGTTCCGTCGCCAGAGAGAGAATGTCGGGATGGGATCCCCGGTCGGCTGGACCTAGTCCGCCTGGGCCGTGAATTGGAGTACGCACACGCAAACGGCTGGACCAAGTCCGCCAAGATTGTGGGTGGGTACGGTAGGTCGAACGGCTGGACCCAGTCCGCCTAGTTCGAGGAAAATTGGAGACTTCACAAACGGCTAGACCTAGTCCGCCAAGATTGTGGTAGGTGAGGGAACTCGAACGGCTAGACCCAGTCCGCCTAGTTCGAGGGAAATTGAAGGACGCACAAACGGCTGGACCCAGTCCGCCAGGAATGTGGTAGTGGGGGAGCTCGAGAGGCTAGATCCAGTCCGCCGTGCTCGAACGTGTAGGTATAGGACAGGGGTGAAAAAGTGGTTGGCGACTCCTCTCACGACTAAGGTTCTTGATACACGCACGTTCGCACACACAAATGAATTTATTCTGTGCTGGTCCGCACGCAGCAATATCGACGTATAAGGGGATTAGGAAGGAGGTGGTGTATCCTCTCAGTTTGAAGGCCAGAACTACAAATAGTTCAAAGTGCTCTCGGTTTCATCATCGAGAATGATGGAAGTAGGTAAATGGTTAAAAGGTTGGATTGAGGTAAGTGAACGCGAACAGTCGTTGCACTGGATGGTGCACCGGAGAATTCTGACTTCAGAATTCAGCTGACTCGTGACTTCGACTGACTCCTGACTTCGACTGACTCCTGACTTCGACTGACTTCGACTGACTTCTGACTTCAACTGCTTTCGACTGATTCCTGAATTCAACTGGTTTCGACTGATCCCTGAGTTCAACTGACTTCGTAGGTGTCCAGCTGCTTCCCTTATAGTCCAACGTTGGTGGAAGGGGGTAGTCCCAATCACATGTCAAGTTGTTCCAGTGGAAGGGGTAGTGGATCACTGGAGGTGGATCGACGTTCCTGCGTCTAAGTCCTTTATCGTATTTTGTGAAATAATTCTGTTCTGAGACTATGTCCTTATCGTATTTCGTGAAATAATTCTGTTCTGAGACTATGTCCTTTATCGTATTTCGTGAAATAATTCTGTTCTGAGACTATGTCCTTTATCGTATTTCGTGAAATAATTCAGTTCTCAGACTATGTTCTTATCGTATTTCGTGAAATAATTCTGTTCTCAGACTATGTCCTTATCGTATTTCGTGAAATAATTCTGTTCTCAGACTATGTCTTTATCGTATTTCGTGAGATAATTCAGGTGCAGGAATGGTGTTGTCGGTTCGGACTGTCGACTACTAATAATCGATTTGATCCGCTGTCTCGATGATTTCGACTTCTGGTGGGGGTTGCGACGTAGTAGGTTCACTAGACTGGAACGGACCGTATCAATAGGGAAACGGTCCCTTGAAACTTTATTCTTGTGAGATTTGAAATAGTGGCGTATGAATGAGGGGCAGGCCCCTTGAAAATATACCACAGGAACGGCCTGGGCTTGCAAGAGCAGGACGGACTGTGGTGACGAACGTCACAATATTATAAGGTATTTTCAACGATACACTGCATACTACGTTATAATATAAGGTATTTTCAATGGTAAACTACTATATATTATAAGGAATTTTCAATGATACACTGCATATTACGTTGTATTATAAGGTATTTTCAATGATACACTGCATATTACGTTATATTATAAAGTATATTCAATGATACACTGCATATTACGATATATTATATGGTATTTTCAATGATACACTGCATATTACGTTATATTATAAGGTGTTTTCAATGATACACTGCATATTACGTTATACTATAAGGCATTTTCAATGGTAAACTACTATATATTATAAGGTATTTTCAATGATACACTGCATATTACGTTATATCATAAGGTATTTTCAATGATACACTGCATATTACGTTATATTATAAGGTGTTTTCAATGATACACTGCATATTACGTTATATTATAAGGTATTTGCAATGATACACTACAAATTACGATATATTATAAGGTATTTTCATTGATACACTACAAATTACCATATATTATAAGGTATTTTCATTGATACACTGCATATTACGTTATATCATAAGGTATTTTCAATGATACACTGCATATTACGTTATATCATAAGGTATTTTCAATGATACACTGCATATTACGTTATATTATAAGGTGTTTTCAATGATACACTGCATATTACGTTATATTATAAGGTATTTTCAATGATACACTACAAATTACGATATATTATAAGGTATTTTCATTGATACACTACAAATTACCATATATTATAAGGTATTTTCATTGATACACTGCATATTACGTTATATCATAAGGTATTTTCAATGATACACTGCATATTACGTTATATTATAAGGTGTTTTCAATGATACACTGCATATTACGTTATATTATAAGGTATTTTCAATGATAAACTACTATATATTATAAGGTATTTTCAATGATAAACTACTATATACTATAAGGTATTTTCAACGATACACTGCATATTACGTTATATTATAAGGTATTTTCAATGGTAAACTACTATATATTATAAGGTATTTTCAATGATACACTGCATATTACGATATATTATAAGGTGTTTTCAATGATACACTTCATATTACGTTATATTATAAGGTATTTTCAATGATAAACTACTATATATTATAAGCTATTTTCAATGATACACTGCATATTACGTTATATTATAAGGTGTTTTCAATGATACACTGCATATTACGTTATATTATAAGGTATTTTCAATGATACACTGCATATTACGTTATATTATAAGGTATTTTCAGTGATAAACTACTATATATTATAAGGTATTTTCAATGATAAACTACTATATATTATAAGGTATTTTCAATGATAAACTACTATATATTATAAGGTATTTTCAACGATACACTGCATACTACGTTATAATATAAGGTATTTTCAATGGTAAACTACTATATATTATAAGGTATTTTCAATGATACACTGCATATTACGTTGTATTATAAGGTATTTTCAATGATACACTGCATATTACGTTATATCATAAGGTATTTTCAATGATACACTGCATATTACGTTATATTATAAGGTGTTTTCAATGATACACTGCATATTACGTTATATTATAAGGTATTTTCAATGATACACTACAAATTACGATATATTATAAGGTATTTTCATTGATACACTACAAATTACCATATATTATAAGGTATTTTCATTGATACACTGCATATTACGTTATATCATAAGGTATTTTCAATGATACACTGCATATTACGTTATATTATAAGGTGTTTTCAATGATACACTGCATATTACGTTATATTATAAGGTATTTTCAATGATAAACTACTATATATTATAAGGTATTTTCAATGATAAACTACTATATATTATAAGGTATTTTCAATGATAAACTACTATATATTATAAGGTATTTTCAACGATACACTGCATATTACGTTATATTATAAGGTATTTTCAATGATAAACTACTATATATTATAAGGTATTTTCAATGATACACTGCATATTACGATATATTATAAGGTATTTTCATTGATACACTACAAATTACCATATATTATAAGGTATTTTCATTGATACACTGCATATTACGTTATATCATAAGGTATTTTCAATGATACACTGCATATTACGTTATATTATAAGGTATTTTCAATGATACACTGCATATTACGTTGTATTATAAGGTATTTTCAATGATACACTGCATATTACGTTATATTATAAAGTATTTTCAATGATACACTGCATATTACGATATATTATATGGTATTTTCAATGACACACTACATATTACGTTATATTATAAGGTGTTTTCAATGATACACTGCATATTACGTTATATTATAAGGTATATTCAATGATAAACTAGTATATATTATAAGGTATTTTCAATGATACGCTGCATATTACGTTATACTATAAGGCATTTTCAATGGTAAACTACTATATATTATAAGGTATTTTCAACGATACACTGCATATTACGTTATATTATAAGGTATTTTCAATGGTAAACTACTATATATTATAAGGTATTTTCAATGATACACTGCATATTACGATATATTATAAGGTGTTTTCAATGATACACTTCATATTACGTTATATTATAAGGTATTTTCAATGATAAACTACTATATATTATAAGGTATTTTCAATGATACACTGCATATTACGATATATTATAAGGTATTTTCATTGATACACTACAAATTACCATATATTATAAGGTATTTTCATTGATACACTGCATATTACGATATATCATAAGGTATTTTCAATGATACACTGCATATTACGTTATATTATAAGGTATTTTCAATGATACACTGCATATTACGTTGTATTATAAGGTATTTTCAATGATACACTGCATATTACGTTATATTATAAGGTATATTCAATGATAAACTAGTATATATTATAAGGTATTTTCAATGATACCCTGCATATTACGTTATACTATAAGGCATTTTCAATGGTAAACTACTATATATTATAAGGTATTTTCAATGATACACTGCATATTACGTTATATTATAAGGTATTTTCAATGATACACTGCATATTACGTTATATTATAAGGTATTTTCAATGATACACTGCATATTACGTTATATTATAAGGTATTTTCAATGATACACTGCATATTACGTTATATTATAAGGTATTTTCAATGATAAACTACTATATATTATAAGGTATTTTCAATGATAAACTACTATATATTATAAGGTATTTTCAACGATACACTGCATATTACGTTATACTATAAGGCATTTTCAATGGTAAACTACTATATATTATAAGGTATTTTCAATGATACACTGCATATTACGTTATATTATAAGGTATTTTCAATGATACACTGCATATTACGTTATATTATAAGGTATTTTCAATGATACACTGCATATTACGTTATATTATAAGGTATTTTCAATGATAAACTACTATATATTATAAGGTATTTTCAATGATAAACTACTATATATTATAAGGTATTTTCAACGATACACTGCATATTACGTTATATTATAAGGTATTTTCAATGGTAAACTACTATATATTATAAGGTATTTTCAATGATACACTGCATATTACGTTATATCATAAGGTATTTTCACTGATACACTGCATATTACGTTATATTATAAGGTATTTTCAATTGTACACTACAAATTACGATATATTATAAGGTATTTTCAATGATACACTGCATATTACGTTATATCATAAGGTATTTTCAATGTTACACTGCATATTACGTTATATTATAAGGTATTTTCATTGATACACTACAAAATACCATATATTATAAGGTATTTTCAATGATACACTGTATATTACGTTATATCATAAGGTATTTTCAATGATACACTGCATATTACGTTATATCATAAGGTATTTTCAATGATACACTGCATATTACGTTATATTATAAAGTATTTTCAATGATACACTGCATATTACGATATATTATATGGTATTTTCAATGATACACTGCATATTACGTTATATTATAAGGTGTTTTCAATGATACACTGCATATTACGTTATATTATAAGGTATATTCAATGATAAACTAGTATATATTATAAGGTATTTTCAATGATACACTGCATATTACGTTATACTATAAGGCATTTTCAATGGTAAACTACTATATATTATAAGGTATTTTCAATGATACACTGCATATTACGTTATATTATAAGGTATTTTCAATGATACACTGCATATTACGTTATATTATAAGGTATTTTCAATGATACACTGCATATTACGTTATATTATAAGGTATTTTCAATGATAAACTACTATATCTTATAAGGTATTCTCAATGATAAACTACTATATATTATAAGGTATTTTCAACGATACACTGCATACTACGTTATATTATAAGGTATTTTCAATGGTAAACTACTATATATTATAAGGTATTTGCAATGATACACTGAATATTACGTTATATTATAAGGTATTTTCAATGATAGGCTGCATATTAAGTTATATCATAAGGTATTTTCAATGATACACTGCATATTACGTTATATCATAAGGTATTTTCACTGATACACTGCATATTACGTTATATTATAAGGTATTTTCAATGGTAAACTACTATATATTATAAGGTATTTTCAATGATACACTGCATATTACGTTATATCATAAGGTATTTTCAATGATACACTGCATATTACGTTATATTATAAGGTGTTTTCAATGATACACTGCATATTACGTTATATTATAAGGTATTTTCAATGATACACTACAAATTACGATATATTATAAGGTATTTTCATTGATACACTGCATATTACGTTATATCATAAGGTATTTTCAATGATACACTGCATATTACGTTATATTATAAGGTGTTTTCAATGATACACTGCATATTACGTTATATTATAAGGTATTTTCAATGGTAAACTACTATATATTATAAGGTATTTTCAATGATGCACTGCATATTACGATATATTATAAGGTGTTTTCTATGATACACTTCATATTACGTTATATTATAAGGTATTTTCAATGATAAACTACTATATATTATAAGGTATTTTCAATGATACACTGCATATTACGGTATATTATAAGGTATTTTCATTGATACACTACAAATTACCATATATTATAAGGTATTTTCAATGATACACTGCATATTACGTTATATCATAAGGTATTTTCACTGATACACTGCATATTACGTTATATTATAAGGTATTTTCAATTGTACACTACAAATTACGATATATTATAAGGTGTTTTCAATGATACACTGCATATTACGTTATATTATAAGGTATTTTCAATGATACACTACAAATTACGATATATTATAAGGTATTTTCATTGATACACTACAAATTACCATATATTATAAGGTATTTTCATTGATACACTGCATATTACGTTATATCATAAGGTATTTTCAATGATACACTGCATATTACGTTATATTATAAGGTGTTTTCAATGATACACTGCATATTACGTTATATTATAAGGTATTTTCAATGATAAACTACTATATATTATAAGGTATTTTCAATGATACACTGCATATTACGTTATATTATAAGGTATTTTCAATGATACACTGCATATTACGTTATACTATAAGGTATTTTCAATGGTAAACTACTATATATTATAAGGTATTTGCAATGATACACTGCATATTACGATATATTATAAGGTATTTTCATTGATACACTACAAATTACCATATATTATAAGGTATTTTCATTGATACACTGCATATTACGTTATATCATAAGGTATATTCAATGATACACTGCATATTACGTTATATTATAAGGTATTTTCAATGATACACTGCATATTACGTTGTATTATAAGGTATTTTCAATGATACACTGCATATTACGTTATATTATAAAGTATTTTCAATGATACACTGCATATTACGATATATTATATGGTATTTTCAATGATACACTGCATATTACGTTATATTATAAGGTGTTTTCAATGATACACTGCATATTACGTTATATTATAAGGTATATTCAATGATAAACTAGTATATATTATAAGGTATTTTCAATGATACACTGCATATTACGTTATACTATAAGGCATTTTCAATGGTAAACTACTATATATTATAAGGTATTTTCAATGATACACTGCATATTACGTTATATTATAAGGTATTTTCAATGATACACTGCATATTACGTTATATTATAAGGTATTTTCAATGATACACTGCATATTACGTTATATTATAAGGTATTTTCAATGATAAACTACTATATATTATAAGGTATTTTCAATGATAAACTACTATATATTATAAGGTATTTTCAACGATACACTGCATATTACGTTATATTATAAGGTATTTTCAATGGTAAACTACTATATATTATAAGGTATTTTCAATGATACACTGCATATTACGTTATATTATAAGGTATTTTCAATGATGAACTACTATATATTATAAGGTATTCTCAATGATAAACTACTATATATTATAAGGTATTTTCAACGATACACTGCATACTACGTTATATTATAAGGTATTTTCAATGGTAAACTACTATATATTATAAGGTATTTGCAATGATACACTGCATATTACGTTATATTATAAGGTATTTTCAATGATAGGCTGCATATTAAGTTATATCATAAGGTATTTTCAATGATACACTGCATATTACGTTATATCATAAGGTATTTTCACTGATACACTGCATATTACGTTATATTATAAGGTATTTTCAATGATACACTACAAATTACGATATATTATAAGGTATTTTCAATGATACACTGCATATTACGTTATATTATAAGGTATTTTCAATGATACACTACAAATTACGATATATTATAAGGTATTTTCATTGATACACTACAAATTACCATATATTATAAGGTATTTTCAATGATAAACTACTATATATTATAAGGTATTTTCAATGATAAACTACTATATATTATAAGGTATTTTCAATGATACACTGCATATTACGTTATATCATAAGGTATTTTCAATGATACACTGCATATTACGTTATATTATAAGGTGTTTTCAATGATACACTGCATATTACGTTATATTATAAGGTATTTTCAATGATACACTACAAATTACGATATATTATAAGGTATTTTCATTGATACACTGCATATTACGTTATATCATAAGGTATTTTCAATGATACACTGCATATTACGTTATATTATAAGGTGTTTTCAATGATACACTGCATATTACGTTATATTATAAGGTATTTTCAATGGTAAACTACTATATATTATAAGGTATTTTCAATGATGCACTGCATATTACGATATATTATAAGGTGTTTTCAATGATACACTTCATATTACGTTATATTATAAGGTATTTTCAATGATAAACTACTATATATTATAAGGTATTTTCAATGATACACTGCATATTACGTTATATTATAAGGTATTTTCATTGATACACTACAAATTACCATATATTATAAGGTATTTTCAATGATACACTGCATATTACGTTATATCATAAGGTATTTTCACTGATACACTGCATATTACGTTATATTATAAGGTATTTTCAATGATACACTACAAATTACGATATATTATAAGGTATTTTCAATGATAACCTGCATATTACGTTATATTATAAGGTATTTTCAATGATACACTACAAATTACGATATATTATAAGGTATTTTCATTGATACACTACAAATTACCATATATTATAAGGTATTTTCAATGATAAACTACTATATATTATAAGGTATTTTCAATGATAAACTACTATATATTATAAGGTATTTTCAATGATACACTGCATATTACGTTATATCATAAGGTATTTTCAATGATACACTGCATATTACGTTATATTATAAGGTGTTTTCAATGATACACTGCATATTACGTTATATTATAAGGTATTTTCAATGATACACTACAAATTACGATATATTATAAGGTATTTTCATTGATACACTACAAATTACCATATATTATAAGGTATTTTCATTGATACACTGCATATTACGTTATATCATAAGGTATTTTCAATGATAAACTACTATATATTATAAGGTATTTTCAATGATACACTGCATATTACGGTATATTATAAGGTATTTTCATTGATACACTACAAATTACCATATATTATAAGGTATTTTCATTGATACACTGCATATTACGTTATATCATAAGGTATTTTCAATGATACACTGCATATTACGTTATATTATAAGGTATCTTCAATGATAAACTACTATATATTATAAGGTATTTTCAATGATAAACTACTATATATTATAAGGTATTTTCAACGATACACTGCATATTACGTTATATTATAAGGTATTTTCAATGGTAAACTACTATATATTATAAGGTATTTTCAATGATGCACTGCATATTACGATATATTATAAGGTGTTTTCAATGATACACTTCATATTACGTTATATTATAAGGTATTTTCAATGATAAACTACTATATATTATAAGGTATTTTCAATGATACACTGCATATTACGTTATATTATAAGGTATTTTCATTGATACACTACAAATTACCATATATTATAAGGTATTTTCATTGATACACTGCATATTACGTTATATTATAAGGTATTTTCAATGATACACTGCATATTACGTTATATTATAAGGTATCTTCAATGATAAACTACTATATATTATAAGGTATTTTCAATGATACACTGCATATTACGTTATATTATAAGGTATTTTCAATGATACACTGCATATTACGTTATATTATAAGGTATTTTCAATGGTAAACTACTATATATTATAAGGTATTTGCAATGATACACTGAATATTACGTTATATTATAAGGTATTTTCAATGATAGGCTGCATATTACGTTATATCATAAGGTATTTTCAATGATACACTGCAGATTACGTTATATTATAAGGTATTTTCATTGATACACCACAAATTACCATATATTATAAGGTATTTTCAATGGTAAACTACTATATATTATAATGTATTTTCATTGATACACTACAAATTACCATATATTATAAGGTATTTTCAATGATACACTGCATATTACGTTATATTATAAGGTATTTTCAATGATACACTGCATATTACGTTATATTATAAGGTATTTTCAATGATACACTGCATATTACGTTATATTATAAGGTATTTTCAATGATAAACTACTATATATTATAAGGTATTTTCAATGATAAACTACTATATATTATAAGGTATTTTCAACGATACACTGCATATTACGTTATATTATAAGGTATTTTCAATGGTAAACTACTATATATTATAAGGTATTTTCAATGATACACTGCATATTACGTTATATTATAAGGTATTTTCAATGATGAACTACTATATATTATAAGGTATTTTCAATGATAAACTACTATATATTATAAGGTATTTTCAACGATACACTGCATACTACGTTATATTATAAGGTATTTTCAATGGTAAACTACTATATATTATAAGGTATTTGCAATGATACACTGAATATTACGTTATATTATAAGGTATTTTCAATGATAGGCTGCATATTAAGTTATATCATAAGGTATTTTCAATGATACACTGCATATTACGTTATATCATAAGGTATTTTCACTGATACACTGCATATTACGTTATATTATAAGGTATTTTCAATTGTACACTACAAATTACGATATATTATAAGGTATTTTCAATGATACACTGCATATTACGTTATATTATAAGGTATTTTCAATGATACACTACAAATTACGATATATTATAAGGTATTTTCATTGATACACTACAAATTACGATATATTATAAGGTATTTTCAGTGATAAACTACTATATATTATAAGGTATTTTCAATGATAAACTACTATATATTATAAGGTATTTTCAATGATACACTGCATATTACGTTATATCATAAGGTATTTTCAATGATACACTGCATATTACGTTATATTATAAGGTGTTTTCAATGATACACTGCATATTACGTTATATTATAAGGTATTTTCAATGATACACTACAAATTACGATATATTATAAGGTATTTTCATTGATACACTGCATATTACGTTATATCATAAGGTATTTTCAATGATACACTGCATATTACGTTATATTATAAGGTATTTTCAATGATACACTGCATATTACGTTATATTATAAGGTATTTTCAATGGTAAACTACTATATATTATAAGGTATTTTCAATGATGCACTGCATATTACGATATATTATAAGGTGTTTTCAATGATACACTTCATATTACGTTATATTATAAGGTATTTTCAATGATAAACTACTATATATTATAAGGTATTTTCAATGATACACTGCATATTACGGTATATTATAAGGTATTTTCATTGATACACTACAAATTACCATATATTATAAGGTATTTTCAATGATACACTGCATATTACGTTATATCATAAGGTATTTTCACTGATACACTGCATATTACGTTATATTATAAGGTATTTTCAATGATACACTACAAATTACGATATATTATAAGGTATTTTCAATGATACACTGCATATTACGTTATATTATAAGGTATTTTCAATGATACACTACAAATTACGATATATTATAAGGTATTTTCATTGATACACTACAAATTACCATATATTATAAGGTATTTTCAATGATAAACTACTATATATTATAAGGTATTTTCAATGATAAACTACTATATATTATAAGGTATTTTCAATGATACACTGCATATTACGTTATATCATAAGGTATTTTCAATGATACACTGCATATTACGTTATATTATAAGGTGTTTTCAATGATACACTGCATATTACGTTATATTATAAGGTATTTTCAATGATACACTACAAATTACGATATATTATAAGGTATTTTCATTGATACACTACAAATTACCATATATTATAAGGTATTTTCAATGATACACTGCATATTACGTTATATCATAAGGTATTTTCAATGATAAACTACTATATATTATAAGGTATTTTCAATGATACACTGCATATTACGGTATATTATAAGGTATTTTCATTGATACACTACAAATTACCATATATTATAAGGTATTTTCATTGATACACTGCATATTACGTTATATCATAAGGTATTTTCAATGATACACTGCATATTACGTTATATTATAAGGTATCTTCAATGATAAACTACTATATATTATAAGGTATTTTCAATGATAAACTACTATATATTATAAGGTATTTTCAACGATACACTGCATATTACGTTATATTATAAGGTATTTTCAATGGTAAACTACTATATATTATAAGGTATTTTCAATGATGCACTGCATATTACGATATATTATAAGGTGTTTTCAATGATACACTTCATATTACGTTATATTATAAGGTATTTTCAATGATAAACTACTATATATTATAAGGTATTTTCAATGATACACTGCATATTACGGTATATTATAAGGTATTTTCATTGATACACTACAAATTACCATATATTATAAGGTATTTTCATTGATACACTGCATATTACGTTATATCATAAGGTATTTTCAATGATACACTGCATATTACGTTATATTATAAGGTATCTTCAATGATAAACTACTATATATTATAAGGTATTTTCAATGATACACTGCATATTACGTTATATTATAAGGTATTTTCAATGATACACTGCATATTACGTTATACTATAAGGTATTTTCAATGGTAAACTACTATATATTATAAGGTATTTGCAATGATACACTGAATATTACGTTATATTATAAGGTATTTTCAATGATAGGCTGCATATTACGTTATATCATAAGGTATTTTCAATGATACACTGCAGATTACGTTATATTATAAGGTATTTTCATTGATACACCACAAATTACCATATATTATAAGGTATTTTCAATGGTAAACTACTATATATTATAATGTATTTTCATTGATACACTACAAATTACCATATATTATAAGGTATTTTCAATGATACACTGCATATTACGTTATATCATAAGGTATTTTCACTGATACACTGCATATTACGTTATATTATAAGGTATTTTCAATTGTACACTACAAATTACGATATATTATAAGGTATTTTCAATGATACACTGCATATTACGTTATATCATAAGGTATTTTCAATGTTACACTGCATATTACGTTATATTATAAGGTATTTTCATTGATACACTACAAAATACCATATATTATAAGGTATTTTCAATGATACACTGTATATTACGTTATATCATAAGGTATTTTCAATGATACACTGCATATTACGTTATATCATAAGGTATTTTCAGTGATAAACTACTATATATTATAAGGTATTTTCAAAGATAAACTACTATATATTATAAGGTATTTTCAATGATACACTGCATATTACGTTATATCATAAGGTATTTTCAATGATACACTGCATATTACGTTATATTATAAGGTGTTTTCAATGATACACTGCATATTACGTTATATTATAAGGTATTTTCAATGATACACTACAAATTACGATATATTATAAGGTATTTTCATTGATACACTACAAATTACCATATATTATAAGGTATTTTCATTGATACACTGCATATTACGTTATATCATAAGGTATTTTCAATGATACACTGCATATTACGTTATATTATAAGGTATTTTGAATGATAAACTACTATATATTATAAGGTATTTTCAATGATAAACTACTATATATTATAAGGTATTTTCAATGATAAACTACTATATATTATAAGGTATTTTCAACGATCCACTGCATATTACGTTATATTATAAGGTATTTTCAATGATACACTACAAATTACGATATATTATAAGGTATTTTCATTGATACACTACAAATTACCATATATTATAAGGTATTTTCATTGATACACTGCATATTACGTTATATCATAAGGTATTTTCAATGATACACTGCATATTACGTTATATTATAAGGTATTTTCAAATATAAACTACTATATATTATAAGGTATTTTCAATGATAAACTACTATATATTATAAGGTATTTTCAATGATAAACTACTATATATTATAAGGTATTTTCAATGATACACTGCATATTACGTTATATTATAAGGTATTTTCAATGGTAAACTACTATATATTATAAGGTATTTTCAATGATGCACTGCATATTACGATATATTATAAGGTATTTTCAATGATACACTTCATATTACGTTATATTATAAGGTATTTTCAATGATAAACTACTATATATTATAAGGTATTTTCAATGATACACTGCATATTACGGTATATTATAAGGTATTTTCATTGATACACTACAAATTACCATATATTATAAGGTATTTTCATTGATACACTGCATATTACGTTATATCATAAGGTATTTTCAATGATACACTGCATATTACGTTATATTATAAGGTATTTTCAATGATACACTGCATATTACGTTATATTATAAGGTATTTTCAATGATGAACTACTATATATTATAAGGTATTTTCAATGATAAACTACTATATATTATAAGGTATTTTCAACGATACACTGCATACTACGTTATATTATAAGGTATTTTCAATGGTAAACTACTATATATTATAAGGTATTTGCAATGATACACTGAATATTACGTTATATTATAAGGTATTTTCAATGATAGGCTGCATATTACGTTATATCATAAGGTATTTTCAATGATACACTGCAGATTACGTTATATTATAAGGTATTTTCATTGATACACCACAAATTACCATATATTATAAGGTATTTTCAATGGTAAACTACTATATATTATAATGTATTTTTATTGATACACTACAAATTACCATCTATTATAAGGTATTTTCAATGATACACTGCATACTACGTTATATCATAAGGTATTTTCACTGATACACTGCATATTACGTTATATCATAAGGTATTTTCAGTGATAAACTACTATATATTATAAGGTATTTTCAATGATAAACTACTATATATTATAAGGTATTTTCAATGATACACTGCATATTACGTTATATTATAAGGTATTTTCAATGATACACTGCATATTACGTTATATTATAAGGTATTTTCAATTGTACACTACAAATTACGATATATTATAAGGTATTTTCAATGATACACTGCATATTACGTTATATCATAAGGTATTTTCAATGATACACTGCATATTACGTTATATTATAAGGTATTTTCATTGATACACTACAAAATACCATATATTATAAGGTGTTTTCAATGATACACTGTATATTACGTTATATCATAAGGTATTTTCAATGATACACTGCATATTACGTTATATCATAAGGTATTTTCAGTGATAAACTACTATCTATTATAAGGTATTTTCAATGATAAACTACTATATATTATAAGGTATTTTCAATGATACACTGCATATTACGTTATATTATAAGGTATTTTCAATGATACACTACAAATTACGATATATTATAAGGTATTTTCATTGATACACTACAAATTACCATATATTATAAGGTATTTTCATTGATACACTGCATATTACGTTATATCATAAGGTATTTTCAATGATACACTGCATATTACGTTATATTATAAGGTGTTTTCAATGATACACTGCATATTACGTTATATTATAAGGTATTTTCAATGATAAACTACTATATATTATAAGGTATTTTCAATGATAAACTACTATATATTATAAGGTATTTTCAATGATAAACTACTATATATTATAAGGTATTTTCAACGATACACTGCATATTACGTTATATTATAAGGTATTTTCAATGGTAAACTACTATATATTATAAGGTATTTTCAATGATGCACTGCATATTACGATATATTATAAGGTGTTTTCAATGATACACTTCATATTACGTTATATTATAAGGTATTTTCAATGATAAACTACTATATATTATAAGGTATTTTCAATGATACACTGCATGTTACGGTATATTATAAGGTATTTTCATTGATACACTACAAACTACCATATATTATAAGGTATTTTCATTGATACACTGCATATTACGTTATATCATAAGGTATTTTCAATGATACACTGCATATTACGTTATATTATAAGGTATCTTCAATGATAAACTACTATATATTATAAGGTATTTTCAATGATACACTGCATATTACGTTATATTATAAGGTATTTTCAATGATACACTGCATATTACGTTATATTATAAGGTATTTTCAATGGTAAACTACTATATATTATAAGGTATTTACAATGATACACTGCATATTACGTTATATTATAAGGTATTTTCAATGATACACTGCATATTACGTTATATTATAAGGTATTTTCAATGATACACTGCATATTACGATATATTATATGGTATTTTCAATGACACACTGCATATTACGTTATATTATAAGGTGTTTTCAATGATACACTGCATATTACGTTATATCATAAGGTATTTTCAATGTTACACTGCATATTACGTTATATTATAAGGTATTTTCATTGATACACTACAAAATACCATATATTATAAGGTATTTTCAATGATACACTGTATATTACGTTATATCATAAGGTATTTTCAATGATACACTGCATATTACGTTATATCATAAGGTATTTTCAATGATAAACTACTACATATTATAAGGTATTTTCAATGATAAACTACTATATATTATAAGGTATTTTCAATGATACACTGCATATTACGTTATATCATAAGGTATTTTCAATGATACACTGCATATTACGTTATATTATAAGGTGTTTTCAATGATACACTGCATATTACGTTATATTATAAGGTATTTTCAATGATACACTGCATATTACGTTATATTATAAGGTATTTTCAATGATACACTACAAATTACGATATATTATAAGGTATTTTCATTGATACACTACAAATTACCATATATTATAAGGTATTTTCATTGATACACTGCATATTACGTTATATCATAAGGTATTTTCAATGATACACTGCATATTACGTTATATCATAAGGTATTTTCAATGATACACTGCATATTACGTTATATTATAAGGTATTTTGAATGATAAACTACTATATATTATAAGGTATTTTCAATGATAAACTACTATATATTATAAGGTATTTTCAATGATAAACTACTATATATTATAAGGTATTTTCAACGATCCACTGCATATTACGTTATATTATAAGGTATTTTCAATGATACACTACAAATTACGATATATTATAAGGTATTTTCATTGATACACTACAAATTACCATATATTATAAGGTATTTTCATTGATACACTGCATATTACGTTATATCATAAGGTATTTTCAATGATACACTGCATATTACGTTATATTATAAGGTATTTTGAATTATAAACTACTATATATTATAAGGTATTTTCAATGATAAACTACTATATATTATAAGGTATTTTCAATGATAAACTACTATATATTATAAGGTATTTTCAACGATACACTGCATATTACGTTATATTATAAGGTATTTTCAATGGTAAACTACTATATATTATAAGGTATTTTCAATGATGCACTGCATATTACGATATATTATAAGGTGTTTTCAATGATACACTGCATATTACGTTATATTATAAGGTATTTTCAATGATAAACTACTATATATTATAAGGTATTTTCAATGATACACTGCATATTACGGTATATTATAAGGTATTTTCATTGATACACTACAAATTACCATATATTATAAGGTATTTTCATTGATACACTGCATATTACGTTATATCATAAGGTATTTTCAATGATACACTGCATATTACGTTATATTATAAGGTGTTTTCAATGATACACTGCATATTACGTTATATTATAAGGTATTTTCAATGATGAACTACTATATATTATAAGGTATTTTCAATGATAAACTACTATATATTATAAGGTATTTTCAACGATACACTGCATACTACGTTATATTATAAGGTATTTTCAATGGTAAACTACTATATATTATAAGGTATTTGCAATGATACACTGAATATTACGTTATATTATAAGGTATTTTCAATGATAGGCTGCATATTACGTTATATCATAAGGTATTTTCAATGATACACTGCAGATTACGTTATATTATAAGGTATTTTCATTGATACACCACAAATTACCATATATTATAAGGTATTTTCAATGGTAAACTACTATATATTATAATGTATTTTTATTGATACACTACAAATTACCATCTATTATAAGGTATTTTCAATGATACACTGCATACTACGTTATATCATAAGGTATTTTCACTGATACACTGCATATTACGTTATATTATAAGGTATTTTCAATTGTACACTACAAATTACGATATATTATAAGGTATTTTCAATGATACACTGCATATTACGTTATATCATAAGGTATTTTCAATGTTACACTGCATATTACGTTATATTATAAGGTATTTTCATTGATACACTACAAAATACCATATATTATAACGTGTTTTCAATGATACACTGTATATTACGTTATATCATAAGGTATTTTCAATGATACACTGCATATTACGTTATATCATAAGGTATTTTCAGTGATAAACTACTATATATTATAAGGTATTTTCAATGATAAACTACTATATATTATAAGGTATTTTCAATGATACACTGCATATTACGTTATATTATAAGGTATTTTCAATGATACACTGCATATTACGTTATATTATAAGGTATTTTCAATTGTACACTACAAATTACGATATATTATAAGGTATTTTCAATGATACACTGCATATTACGTTATATCATAAGGTATTTTCAATGTTACACTGCATATTACGTTATATTATAAGGTATTTTCATTGATACACTACAAAATACCATATATTATAAGGTGTTTTCAATGATACACTGTATATTACGTTATATCATAAGGTATTTTCAATGATACACTGCATATTACGTTATATCATAAGGTATTTTCAGTGATAAACTACTATCTATTATAAGGTATTTTCAATGATAAACTACTATATATTATAAGGTATTTTCAATGATACACTGCATATTACGTTATATTATAAGGTATTTTCAATGATACACTACAAATTACGATATATTATAAGGTATTTTCATTGATACACTACAAATTACCATATATTATAAGGTATTTTCATTGATACACTGCATATTACGTTATATCATAAGGTATTTTCAATGATACACTGCATATTACGTTATATTATAAGGTGTTTTCAATGATACACTGCATATTACGTTATATTATAAGGTATTTTCAATGATAAACTACTATATATTATAAGGTATTTTCAATGATAAACTACTATATATTATAAGGTATTTTCAATGATAAACTACTATATATTATAAGGTATTTTCAATGATACACTGCATATTACGTTATATTATAAGGTATTTTCAATGGTAAACTACTATATATTATAAGGTATTTTCAATGATGCACTGCATATTACGATATATTATAAGGTGTTTTCAATGATACACTTCATATTACGTTATATTATAAGGTATTTTCAATGATAAACTACTATATATTATAAGGTATTTTCAATGATACACTGCATATTACGGTATATTATAAGGTATTTTCATTGATACACTACAAACTACCATATATTATAAGGTATTTTCATTGATACACTGCATATTACGTTATATCATAAGGTATTTTCAATGATACACTGCATATTACGTTATATTATAAGGTATCTTCAATGATAAACTACTATATATTATAAGGTATTTTCAATGATACACTGCATATTACGTTATATTATAAGGTATTTTCAATGATACACTGCATATTACGTTATACTATAAGGTATTTTCAATGGTAAACTACTATATATTATAAGGTATTTACAATGATACACTGCATATTACGTTATATTATAAGGTATTTTCAATGATACACTGCATATTACGTTATATTATAAGGTATTTTCAATGATACACTGCATATTACGATATATTATATGGTATTTTCAATGACACACTGCATATTACGTTATATTATAAGGTGTTTTCAATGATACACTGCATATTACGTTATATCATAAGGTATTTTCAATGTTACACTGCATATTACGTTATATTATAAGGTATTTTCATTGATACACTACAAAATACCATATATTATAAGGTATTTTCAATGATACACTGTATATTACGTTATATCATAAGGTATTTTCAATGATACACTGCATATTACGTTATATCATAAGGTATTTTCAGTGATAAACTACTACATATTATAAGGTATTTTCAATGATAAACTACTATATATTATAAGGTATTTTCAATGATACACTGCATATTACGTTATATCATAAGGTATTTTCAATGATACACTGCATATTACGTTATATTATAAGGTGTTTTCAATGATACACTGCATATTACGTTATATTATAAGGTATTTTCAATGATACACTGCATATTACGTTATATTATAAGGTATTTTCAATGATACACTACAAATTACGATATATTATAAGGTATTTTCATTGATACACTACAAATTACCATATATTATAAGGTATTTTCATTGATACACTGCATATTACGTTATATCATAAGGTATTTTCAATGATACACTGCATATTACGTTATATTATAAGGTGTTTTCAATGATACACTGTATATTACGTTATATTATAAGGTATTTTCAATGATACACTGCATATTACGTTATATTATAAGGTATTTTCAGTGATAAACTACTATATATTATAAGGTATTTTCAATGATAAACTACTATATATTATAAGGTATTTTCAATGATAAACTACTATATATTATAAGGTATTTTCAACGATACACTGCATACTACGTTATACTATAAGGCATTTTCAATGGTAAACTACTATATATTATAAGGTATTTTCAATGATACACTGCATATTACGTTATATTATAAGGTATTTTCAACGATACACTGCATATTACGTTATATTATAAGGTATCTTCAATGATAAACTACTATATATTATAAGGTATTTTCAATGATACACTGCATATTACGTTATATTATAAGGTATTTTCAATGGTAAACTACTATATATTATAAGGTATTTTCAATGATACACTGCATATTACGATATATTATAAGGTGTTTTCAATGATACACTTCATATTACGTTATATTATAAGGTATTTCAAATGATAAACTACTATATATTATAAGGTATTTTCAATGATACACTGCATATTACGTTATATTATAAGGTATTTTCAATGATACACTGCATATTACGTTATATTATAAGGTATTTTCAATGATACACTGCATATTACGTTATATTATAAGGTATTTTCAATGATACACTACAAATTACGATATATTATAAGGTATTTTCATTGATACACTACAAATTACCATATATTATAAGGTATTTTCAATGATACACTGCATATTACGTTATATTATAAGGAGTTTTCAATGATACACTGCATATTACGTTATATTATAAGGTATTTTCAATGATACACTACAAATTACGATATATTATAAGGTATTTTCATTGATACACTACAAATTACCATATATTATAAGGTATTTTCATTGATACACTGCATATTACGTTATATCATAAGGTATTTTCAATGATACACTGCATATTACGTTATATTATAAGGTGTTTTCAATGATACACTGTATATTACGTTATATTATAAGGTATTTTCAATGATACACTGCATATTACGTTATATTATAAGGTATTTTCAGTGATAAACTACTATATATTATAAGGTATTTTCAATGATAAACTACTATATATTATAAGGTATTTTCAATGATAAACTACTATATATTATAAGGTATTTTCAACGATACACTGCATACTACGTTATATTATAAGGTATTTTCAATGGTAAACTACTATATATTATAAGGTATTTTCAATGATACACTGCATATTACGTTATATTATAAAGTATTTTCAATGATACACTGCATATTACGATATATTATATGGTATTTTCAATGACACACTGCATATTACGTTATATTATAAGGTGTTTTCAATGATACACTGCATATTACGTTATATTATAAGGTATTTTCAATGATAAACTACTATATATTATAAGGTATTTTCAATGATACACTGCATATTACGTTATATTATAAGGTATTTTCAATGATACACTGCATATTACGTTATATTATAAGGTATTTTCAATGTTACACTGCATATTACGATATATTATATGGTATTTTCAATGATACACTGCATATTACGTTATATTATAAGTTATTTTCAATGATACACTGCATATTACGATATATTATATGGTATTTTCAATGATACACTGCATATTACGTTATATTATAAGGTATTTTCAGTGATAAACTACTATATATTATAAGGTATTTTCAATGATAAACTACTATATATTATAAGGAATTTTCAATGATAAACTACTATATATTATAAGGTATTTTCAACGATACACTGCATACTACGTTATATTATAAGGTATCTTCAATGATAAACTACTATATATTATAAGGTATTTTCAATGATAAACTGCATATTACGTTATATTATAAGGTATTTTCAATGGTAAACTACTATATATTATAAGGTATTTTCAATGATACACTTCATATTACGATATATTATAAGGTGTTTTCAATGATACACTTCATATTACGTTATATTATAAGGTATTTTCAATGATAAACTACTATATATTATAAGGTATTTTCAATGATACACTGCATATTACGTTATACTATAAGGCATTTTCAATGGTAAACTACTATATATTATAAGGTATTTTCAATGATACACTGCATATTACGTTATACTATAAGGTATTTTCAATGATACACTGCATATTACGTTATATTATAAGGTATCTTCAATGATAAACTACTATATATTATAAGGTATTTTCAATGATACACTGCATATTACGTTATATTATAAGGTATTTTCAATGATACACTGCATATTACGTTATATTATAAGGTATTTTCAATGATAAACTACTATATATTATAAGGTATTTTCAATGATACACTGCATATTACGTTATATTATAAGGTATTTTCAATGATACACTGCATATTACGATATATTATATGGTATTTTCAATGACACACTGCATATTACGTTATATTATAAGGTGTTTTCAATGATACACTGCATATTACGTTATATTATAAGGTATTTTCAATGATAAACTACTATATATTATAAGGTATTTTCAATGATACACTGCATATTACGTTATATTATAAGGTATTTTCAATGATACACTGCATATTACGTTATATTATAAGGTATTTTCAATGATAAACTACTATATATTATAAGGTATTTTCAATGATACACTGCATATTACGTTATATTATAAGGTATTTTCAATGATACACTGCATATTACGATATATTATATGGTATTTTCAATGACACACTGCATATTACGTTATATTATAAGGTGTTT
>CAKAJI010000529.1:0-178405 GCA_916610255.1 Lasioglossum lativentre
TACCTTATAATATAATGTAATATTTGCAGTCTACCATTGAAAATACCTTATAATGTAACGTAATAAGCAGTGTATCATTGAAAATATTGGGTAATGTATCGTAATATGCAGAGTATCATTGAAAATACCCTATAATATAATGTAATATGCAGTGTATCATTGAAAATACCTTATAATATAATGTAATATTTGCAGTCTACCATTGAAAATACCTTATAATGTAACGTAATAAGCAGTGTATCATTGAAAAAATTGGGTAATGTATCGTAATATGCAGAGTATCATTGAAAATACCCTATAATATAATGTAATATGCAGTGTATCATTGAAAATACCTTATAATATAATGTAATATTTGCAGTCTATCATTGAAAATACCTTATAATATTACGTAATATGCAGTCAATCATTGAAAATACGTGATAATATAACGTAATATGCAGTCTATCATTGAAAATGCCTTATAATATAACGTAATATGCAGTATATCATTGAAAATACGTGATAATATAACGTAATATGCAGTCTATCATTGAAAATGCCTTATAATATAACGTAATATGCAGTATATCATTGAAAATACCCTATAATATAATGTAATATGCAGTCTATCATTGAAAATGCCTTATAATACAACGTAATATGCAGTATATCATTGAAAATACCTTATAATATAACGTAATATGCAGTATATCTTTGAAAATACCTTATAATATAACGTAATATGCAGTCTATCATTGAAAATGCCTTATAATATAACGTAATATGCAGTGTATCATTGAAAATACCTTATAATATAACGTAATATGCAGTGTATCATTGAAAATGCCTTATAATATTACGTAATATGCAGTGTATCATTGAAAATACCTTATAATATAATGTAATATTTGCAGTCTATCATTGAAAATACCTTATAATATTACCTAATATGCAGTCAATCATTGAAAATACGTGATAATATAACGTAATATGCAGTCTATCATTGAAAATGCCTTATAATATAACGTAATATGCAGTCTATCATTGAAAATGCCTTATAATATAACGTAATATGCAGTATATCATTGAAAATACCTTATAATATAACGTAATATGCAGTGTATCATTGAAAATACCTTATAATATAACGTAATATGCAGTCTATTATTGAAAATGCCTTATAATATAACGTAATATGCAGTGTATCATTGAAAATACCTTATAATATAATGTAATATTTGCAGTCTATCATTGAAAATACCTTATAATATTACGTAATATGCAGTCAATCATTGAAAATACGTGATAATATAACGTAATATGCAGTCTATCATTGAAAATGCCTTATAATATAACGTAATATGCAGTCTATCATTGAAAATGCCTTATAATATAACGTAATATGCAGTATATCATTGAAAATACCTTATAATATAACGTAATATGCAGTGTATCATTGAAAATACCTTATAATATAACGTAATATGCAGTCTATCATTGAAAATGCCTTATAATATAACGTAATATGCAGTATATCATTGAAAATACCTTATAATATAACGTAATATGCAGTGTATCATTGAAAATACCTTATTATATAACGTAATATGCAGTCTATCATTGAAAATACCTTATAGTATAACGTATTATGCAGTGTATCATTGAAAATACCTTATAATATAATGTAATATTTGCAGTCTACCATTGAAAATACCTTATAATATAATGTAATATTTGCAGTCTACCATTGAAAATACCTTATAATATAACGTAATATGCAGTGTATCATTGAAAATACCTTATAATGTAACGTAATAAGCAGTGTATCATTGAAAATACCCTATAATATAATGTAATATGCAGTGTATCATTGAAAATACCTTATAATATAATGTAATATTTGCAGTCTATCATTGAAAATACCTTATAATATTACGTAATATGCAGTCAAACATTGAAAATACGTGATAACATAACGTAATATGCAGTCTATCATTGAAAATGCCTTATAATATAACGTAATATGCAGCATATCATTGAAAATACCTTATAATATAACGTAATATGCAGTGTATCATTGAAAATGCCTTATAATATAACGTAATATGCAGTCTATCATTGAAAATACCTTATAATATTACGTAATATGCAGTCAAACATTGAAAATACGTGATAATATAACGTAATATGCAGTCTATCATTGAAAATGCCTTATAATATAACGTAATATGCAGTATATCATTGAAAATACCTTATAATATAACGTAATATGCAGTGTATCATTGAAAATACCTTATAATGTAACGTAATATGCAGTGTATCACTGAAAATACCTTATAATATAACGTGATATGCAGCCTATCATTGAAAATACCTTATAGTATAACGTAATATGCAGTGTATCATTGAAAATACCTTATAATATAATGTAATATTTGCAGTCTACCATTGAAAATACCTTATAATATAACGTAATATGCAGTGTATCATTGAAAATACCTTATAATATAATGTAATATTTGCAGTCTACCATTGAAAATACCTTATAATGTAACGTAATAAGCAGTGTATCATTGAAAAAATTGGGTAATGTATCGTAATATGCAGAGTATCATTGAAAATACCTTATAATATAATGTAATATTTGCAGTCTACCATTGAAAATACCTTATAATGTAACGTAATAAGCAGTGTATCATTGAAAAAATTGGGTAATGTAACGTAATATGCAGAGTATCATTGTTAATACCCTATAATATAATGTAATATGCAGTGTATCATTGAAAATACCTTATAATATACTGTAATATTTGCAGTCTATCATTGAAAATACCTTATAATATAACGTAATATGCAGTGTATCATTGAAAATACCCTATAATATAATGTAATATGCAGTCTATCATTGAAAATGCCTTATAATACAACGTAATATGCAGTATATCATTGAAAATACCTTATAATATAACGTAATATGCAGTGTATCATTGAAAATACCTTATAATATAACGTAATATGCAGTGTATCATTGAAAATGCCTTATAATATTACGTAATATGCAGTGTATCATTGAAAATACCTTATAATATAATGTAATATTTGCAGTCTATCATTGAAAATACCTTATAATATTACGTAATATGCAGTCAATCATTGAAAATACGTGATAATATAACGTAATATGCAGTCTATCATTGAAAATGCCTTATAATGTAACGTAATAAGCAGTGTATCATTGAAAATACCCTATAATATAATGTAATATGCAGTGTATCATTGAAAATACCTTATAATATAATGTAATATTTGCAGTCTATCATTGAAAATACCTTATAATATTACGTAATATGCAGTCAAACATTGAAAATACGTGATAACATAACGTAATATGCAGTCTATCATTGAAAATGCCTTATAATATAACGTAATATGCAGCATATCATTGAAAATACCTTATAATATAACGTAATATGCAGTGTATCATTGAAAATGCCTTATAATATAACGTAATATGCAGTCTATCATTGAAAATACCTTATAATATTACGTAATATGCAGTCAAACATTGAAAATACGTGATAATATAACGTAATATGCAGTCTATCATTGAAAATGCCTTATAATATAACGTAATATGCAGTATATCATTGAAAATACCTTATAATATAACGTAATATGCAGTGTATCATTGAAAATACCTTATAATGTAACGTAATATGCAGTGTATCACTGAAAATACCTTATAATATAACGTGATATGCAGCCTATCATTGAAAATACCTTATAGTATAACGTAATATGCAGTGTATCATTGAAAATACCTTATAATATAATGTAATATTTGCAGTCTACCATTGAAAATACCTTATAATATAACGTAATATGCAGTGTATCATTGAAAATACCTTATAATATAATGTAATATTTGCAGTCTACCATTGAAAATACCTTATAATGTAACGTAATAAGCAGTGTATCATTGAAAAAATTGGGTAATGTATCGTAATATGCAGAGTATCATTGAAAATACCCTATAATATAATGTAATATGCAGTGTATCATTGAAAATACCTTATAATATAATGTAATATTTGCAGTCTATCATTGAAAATACCTTATAATATTACGTAATATGCAGTCAATCATTGAAAATACGTGATAATATAACGTAATATGCAGTCTATCATTGAAAATGCCTTATAATATAACGTAATATGCAGTATATCATTGAAAATACGTGATAATATAACGTAATATGCAGTCTATCATTGAAAATGCCTTATAATATAACGTAATATGCAGTATATCATTGAAAATACCCTATAATATAATGTAATATGCAGTCTATCATTGAAAATGCCTTATAATACAACGTAATATGCAGTATATCATTGAAAATACCTTATAATATAACGTAATATGCAGTATATCTTTGAAAATACCTTATAATATAACGTAATATGCAGTCTATCATTGAAAATGCCTTATAATATAACGTAATATGCAGTGTATCATTGAAAATACCTTATAATATAACGTAATATGCAGTGTATCATTGAAAATGCCTTATAATATTACGTAATATGCAGTGTATCATTGAAAATACCTTATAATATAATGTAATATTTGCAGTCTATCATTGAAAATACCTTATAATATTACCTAATATGCAGTCAATCATTGAAAATACGTGATAATATAACGTAATATGCAGTCTATCATTGAAAATGCCTTATAATATAACGTAATATGCAGTCTATCATTGAAAATGCCTTATAATATAACGTAATATGCAGTATATCATTGAAAATACCTTATAATATAACGTAATATGCAGTGTATCATTGAAAATACCTTATAATATAACGTAATATGCAGTCTATTATTGAAAATGCCTTATAATATAACGTAATATGCAGTGTATCATTGAAAATACCTTATAATATAATGTAATATTTGCAGTCTATCATTGAAAATACCTTATAATATTACGTAATATGCAGTCAATCATTGAAAATACGTGATAATATAACGTAATATGCAGTCTATCATTGAAAATGCCTTATAATATAACGTAATATGCAGTCTATCATTGAAAATGCCTTATAATATAACGTAATATGCAGTATATCATTGAAAATACCTTATAATATAACGTAATATGCAGTGTATCATTGAAAATACCTTATAATATAACGTAATATGCAGTCTATCATTGAAAATGCCTTATAATATAACGTAATATGCAGTATATCATTGAAAATACCTTATAATATAACGTAATATGCAGTGTATCATTGAAAATACCTTATAATATAACGTAATATGCAGTCTATCATTGAAAATACCTTATAGTATAACGTATTATGCAGTGTATCATTGAAAATACCTTATAATATAATGTAATATTTGCAGTCTACCATTGAAAATACCTTATAATATAATGTAATATTTGCAGTCTACCATTGAAAATACCTTATAATATAACGTAATATGCAGTGTATCATTGAAAATACCTTATAATGTAACGTAATAAGCAGTGTATCATTGAAAATACCCTATAATATAATGTAATATGCAGTGTATCATTGAAAATACCTTATAATATAATGTAATATTTGCAGTCTATCATTGAAAATACCTTATAATATTACGTAATATGCAGTCAAACATTGAAAATACGTGATAATATAACGTAATATGCAGTCTATCATTGAAAATGCCTTATAATATAACGTAATATGCAGTATATCATTGAAAATACCTTATAATATAACGTAATATGCAGTGTATCATTGAAAATACCTTATAATATAACGTAATATGCAGTGTATCATTGAAAATACCTTATAATATAACGTAATATGCAGTGTGTCATTGAAAATGCCTTATAATATAACGTAATATGCAGTATATCATTGAAAATACCTTATAATATAACGTAATATGCAGTCTATCATTGAAAATGCCTTATAATATAACGTAATATGCAGTATATCATTGAAAATACCTTATAATATAACGTAATATGCAGTGTATCATTGAAAATACCTTCTAATATAACGTAATATGCAGTCTATCATTGAAAATACCTTATAGTATAACGTATTATGCAGTGTATCATTGATAATACCTTATAATATAATGTAATATTTGCAGTCTACCATTGAAAATACCTTATAATATAATGTAATATTTGCAGTCTACCATTGAAAATACCTTATAATATAACGTAATATGCAGTGTATCATTGAAAATACGTGATAATATAACGTAATATGCAGTGTATCATTGAAAATACCTTATAATATAATGTAATATTTGCAGTCTATCATTGAAAATACCTTATAATATAACGTAACATGCTGTGTATCATTGAAAATGCCTTATAATATAACGTAATATGCAGTGTATCATTGAAAATACCTTATAATATAAAGTGATATGCAGTCTATCATTGAAAATACCTTATAATATATGGTAATTTGTTGTGTATCATTGAAAATACCTTATAATATAACGTAATATGCAGAGTATCATTGAAAATACCTTATAATATAACGTAATATGCAGTGTATCATTGAAAATACCTTATAATATAACGTGATATGCAGTGTATCATTGAAAATACCTTATAATATTTGGTAATTCGTTGTGTATCATTGAAAATACCTTATAATATAACGTAATATGCAGTGTATCATTGAAAATACCTTATAATATAACGTAATATGCAGTGTATCATTGAAAATACCTTATAATGTAACGTAATAAGCAGTGTATCATTGAAAATATCTTGTAATGTAACGTAATATGCAGAGTATCATTCAAAATACCTTATAATATATGGTAATTTGTTGTGTATCATTGAAAATACCTTATAATATAACGTAATATGCAGAGTATCATTGAAAATACCTTATAATATAACGTAATATGCAGTGTATCATTGAAAATACCTTATAATATATGGTAATTTGTTGTGTATCATTGAAAATACCTTATAATATAACGTAATATGCAGAGTATCATTGAAAATACCTTATAATATAACGTAATATGCAGTGTATCATTGAAAATACCTTATAATGTAACGTAATATGCAGTGTTTCATTGAAAATACATTATAATATAATGTAATATTTGCAGTCTATCATTGAAACTACCTTATAATATAACGTAATATGCAGTGTATCATTGAAAATACCTTATAATGTAACGTAATATGCAGTGTATCATTGAAAATGTCTTGTAATGTAACGTAATATGCAGAGTATCATTCAAAATACCTTATGATATAACGTAATATGCAGAGTATCATTGAAAATACCTTATAATATAACGTGATATGCAGTATATCATTGAAAATACCTTATAATGTAACGTAATAAGCAGTGTATCATTGAAAATACCTTATAATATAACGTAATATGCAGTGTATCATTGAAAATACCTTATAATATATCGTAATTTGTTGTGTATCATTGAAAATACCTTATAATATAACGTAATATGCAGTGTATCATTGAAAATACCTTATAATGTAACGTAATATGCAGTGTATCATTGAAAATGTCTTGTAATGTAACGTAATATGCAGAGTATCATTCAAAATACCTTATAATATAACGTAATATGCAGAGTATCATTGAAAATACCTTATAAGATAACGTGATATGCAGTATATCATTGAAAATTCCTTATAATGTAATGTAATAAGCAGTGTATCATTGAAAATATCTTGTAATGTAACGTAATATGCAGAGTATTATTGAAAATGCCTTATAATATAACGTAATATGCAGTGTATCATTGAAAATACCTTATAATATAACGTAATATGCAGTGTATCATTGAAAATACCTTATAATGTAACGTAATAAGCAGTGTATCATTGAAAATATCTTGTAATGTAACGTAATATGCAGAGTATCATTCAAAATACCTTATAATATAACGTAATATGCAGAGTATCATTGAAAATACCTTATAATATAACGTAATATGCAGTGTATCATTGAAAATACCTTATAATATAACGTAATATGCAGTGTATCATTGAAAATGCCTTATAATATAACGTAATATGCAGTATATCATTGAAAATACCTTATAATATAACGTAATATGCAGTCTATCATTGAAAATGCCTTATAATATAACGTAATATGCAGTATATCATTGAAAATACCTTATAATATAACGTAATATGCAGTGTATCATTGAAAATACCTTCTAATATAACGTAATATGCAGTCTATCATTGAAAATACCTTATAGTATAACGTATTATGCAGTGTATCATTGAAAATACCTTATAATATAATGTAATATTTGCAGTCTACCATTGAAAATACCTTATAATATAACGTGATATGCAGCCTATCATTGAAAATACCTTATAGTATAACGTAATATGCAGTGTATCATTGAAAATACCTTATAATGTAACGTAATAAGCAGTGTATCATTGTAAATATCTTGTAATGTAACGTAATATGCAGAGTATCATTCAAAATACCTTATAATATATGGTAATTTGTTGTGTATCATTGAAAATACCTTATAATATAACGTAATATGCAGAGTATCATTGAAAATACCTTATAATATAACGTAATATGCAGTGTATCATTGAAAATACCTTATAATATATGGTAATTTGTTGTGTATCATTGAAAATACCTTATAATATAACGTAATATGCAGAGTATCATTGAAAATACCTTATAATATAACGTAATATGCAGTGTATCATTGAAAATACCTTATAATGTAACGTAATATGCAGTGTATCATTGAAAATACCTTATAATGTAACGTAATATGCAGTGTATCATTGAAAATGTCTTGTAATGTAACGTAATATGCAGAGTATCATTCAAAATACCTTATAATATAACGTAATATGCAGAGTATCATTGAAAATACCTTATAATATAACGTGATATGCAGTATATCATTGAAAATTCCTTATAATGTAATGTAATAAGCAGTGTATCATTGAAAATATCTTGTAATGTAACGTAATATGCAGAGTATTATTGAAAATGCCTTATAATATAACGTAATATGCAGTGTATCATTGAAAATACCTTATAATATAACGTAATATGCAGTGTATCATTGAAAATACCTTATAATGTAACGTAATAAGCAGTGTATCATTGAAAATATCTTGTAATGTAACGTAATATGCAGAGTATCATTCAAAATACCTTATAATATAACGTAATATGCAGAGTATCATTGAAAATACCTTATAATATAACGTAATATGCAGTGTATCATTGAAAATACCTTATAATATAACGTAATATGCAGTGTGTCATTGAAAATGCCTTATAATATAACGTAATATGCAGTATATCATTGAAAATACCTTATAATATAACGTAATATGCAGTCTATCATTGAAAATGCCTTATAATATAACGTAATATGCAGTATATCATTGAAAATACCTTATAATATAACGTAATATGCAGTGTATCATTGAAAATACCTTCTAATATAACGTAATATGCAGTCTATCATTGAAAATACCTTATAGTATAACGTATTATGCAGTGTATCATTGAAAATACCTTATAATATAATGTAATATTTGCAGTCTACCATTGAAAATACCTTATAATATAATGTAATATTTGCAGTCTACCATTGAAAATACCTTATAATATAACGTAATATGCAGTGTATCATTGAAAATACCTTATAATATAACGTAATATGCAGTGTATCATTGAAAATACCTTATAATATAACGTGATATGCAGCCTATCATTGAAAATACCTTATAGTATAACGTAATATGCAGTGTATCATTGAAAATACCTTATAATGTAACGTAATAAGCAGTGTATCATTGAAAATATCTTGTAATGTAACGTAATATGCAGAGTATCATTCAAAATACCTTATAATATAACGTAATATGCAGAGTATCATTGAAAATACCTTATAATATAACGTAATATGCAGTGTATCATTGAAAATACCTTATAATATAACGTAATATGCAGTGTATCATTGAAAATACCTTCTAATATAACGTAATATGCAGTCTATCATTGAAAATACCTTATAGTATAACGTATTATGCAGTGTATCATTGAAAATACCTTATAATATAATGTAATATTTGCAGTCTACCATTGAAAATACCTTATAATATAATGTAATATTTGCAGTCTACCATTGAAAATACCTTATAATATAACGTAATATGCAGTGTATCATTGAAAATACCTTATAATATAACGTAATATGCAGTGTATCATTGAAAATACCTTATAATATAACGTGATATGCAGCCTATCATTGAAAATACCTTATAGTATAACGTAATATGCAGTGTATAATTGAAAATACCTTATAATATAATGTAATATTTGCAGTCTACCATTGAAACTACCTTATAATGTAACGTAATAAGCAGTGTATCATTGAAAAAATTGTGTAATGTAACGTAATATGCAGAGTATCATTGTTAATACCCTATAATATAATGTAATATGCAGTGTATCATTGAAAATACCTTATAATATACTGTAATATTTGCAGTCTATCATTGAAAATACCTTATAATATAACGTAATATGCAGTGTATCATTGAAAATACCCTATAATATAATGTAATATGCAGTGTATCATTGAAAATACCTTATAATATAATGTAATATTTGCAGTCTATCATTGAAAATACCTTATAATATTACGTAATATGCAGTCAATCATTGAAAATACGTGATAATATAACGTAATATGCAGAGTATCATTGAAAATACCTTATAATATAACGTAATATGCAGTGTATCATTGAAAATACCTTATAATATATGGTAATTTGTTGTGTATCATTGAAAATACCTTATAATATAATGTAATATTTGCAGTCTACCATTGAAAATACCTTATAATATAACGTAATATGCAGTGTATCATTGAAAATACCTTATAATATAACGTAATATGCAGTGTATCATTGAAAATACCTTATAATATAACGTGATATGCAGCCTATCATTGAAAATACCTTATAGTATAACGTAATATGCAGTGTATCATTGAAAATACCTTATAATGTAACGTAATAAGCAGTGTATCATTGAAAATATCTTGTAATGTAACGTAATATGCAGAGTATCATTCAAAATACCTTATAATATAACGTAATATGCAGAGTATCATTGAAAATACCTTATAATATAACGTAATATGCAGTGTATCATTGAAAATACCTTATAATATAACGTAATATGCAGTGTGTCATTGAAAATGCCTTATAATATAACGTAATATGCAGTATATCATTGAAAATACCTTATAATATAACGTAATATGCAGTCTATCATTGAAAATGCCTTATAATATAACGTAATATGCAGTATATCATTGAAAATACCTTATAATATAACGTAATATGCAGTGTATCATTGAAAATACCTTATAATATAACGTAATATGCAGTCTATCATTGAAAATACCTTATAGTATAACGTATTATGCAGTGTATCATTGAAAATACCTTATAATATAATGTAATATTTGCAGTCTACCATTGAAAATACCTTATAATATAATGTAATATTTGCAGTCTACCATTGAAAATACCTTATAATATAACGTAATATGCAGTGTATCATTGAAAATACCTTATAATATAACGTAATATGCAGTGTATCATTGAAAATACCTTATAATATAACGTGATATGCAGCCTATCATTGAAAATACCTTATAGTATAACGTAATATGCAGTGTATCATTGAAAATACCTTATAATATAATGTAATATTTGCAGTCTACCATTGAAACTACCTTATAATGTAACGTAATAAGCAGTGTATCATTGAAAAAATTGTGTAATGTAACGTAATATGCAGAGTATCATTGTTAATACCCTATAATATAATGTAATATGCAGTGTATCATTGAAAATACCTTATAATATACTGTAATATTTGCAGTCTATCATTGAAAATACCTTATAATATTACGTAATATGCAGTGTATCATTGAAAATACCCTATAATATAATGTAATATGCAGTGTATCATTGAAAATACCTTATAATATAATGTAATATTTGCAGTCTATCATTGAAAATACCTTATAATATTACGTAATATGCAGTCAATCATTGAAAATACGTGATAATATAACGTAATATGCAGTGTATCATTGAAAATACCTTATAATATAACGTAATATGCAGTGTATCATTGAAAATACCTTATAATATATGGTAATTTGTTGTGTATCATTGAAAATACCTTATAATATAACGTAATATGCAGAGTATCATTGAAAATACCTTATAATATAACGTAATATGCAGTGTATCATTGAAAATACCTTATAATGTAACGTAATATGCAGTGTTTCATTGAAAATACATTATAATGTAATGTAATATGCAGTCTATCATTGAAAATATCTTATAATATAATGTAATATGCAGTGTATCATTGACAATACCTTATAATGTAACGTGATATGCAGTGTGTCATTGAAAATGCCTTATAATATAACGTAATATGCAGTATATCATTGAAAATACCTTATAATATAACGTAATATGCAGTCTATCATTGAAAATGCCTTATAATATAACGTAATATGCAGTATATCATTGAAAATACCTTATAATATAACGTAATATGCAGTGTATCATTGAAAATACCTTCTAATATAACGTAATATGCAGTCTATCATTGAAAATACCTTATAGTATAACGTATTATGCAGTGTATCATTGAAAATACCTTATAATATAATGTAATATTTGCAGTCTACCATTGAAAATACCTTATAATATAATGTAATATTTGCAGTCTACCATTGAAAATACCTTATAATATAACGTAATATGCAGTGTATCATTGAAAATACCTTATAATATAACGTAATATGCAGTGTATCATTGAAAATACCTTATAATATAACGTGATATGCAGCCTATCATTGAAAATACCTTATAGTATAACGTATTATGCAGTGTATCATTGAAAATACCTTATAATATAATGTAATATTTGCAGTCTACCATTGAAAATACCTTATAATATAACGTAATATGCAGTGTATCATTGAAAATACCTTATAATATAATGTAATATTTGCAGTCTACCATTGAAAATACCTTATAATGTAACGTAATAAGCAGTGTATCATTGAAAAAATTGTGTAATGTAACGTAATATGCAGAGTATCATTGTTAATACCCTATAATATAATGTAATATGCAGTGTATCATTGAAAATACCTTATAATATACTGTAATATTTGCAGTCTATCATTGAAAATACCTTATAATATAACGTAATATGCAGTGTATCATTGAAAATACCCTATAATATAATGTAATATGCAGTGTATCATTGAAAATACCTTATAATATAATGTAATATTTGCAGTCTATCATTGAAAATACCTTATAATATTACGTAATATGCAGTCAATCATTGAAAATACGTGATAATATAACGTAATATGCAGAGTATCATTGAAAATGCCTTATAATATAACGTAATATGCAGTGTATCATTGAAAATACCTTATAATATAATGTAATATTTGCAGTCTATCATTGAAACTACCTTATAATATAACGTAATATGCAGTGTATCATTGAAAATACCTTATAATGTAACGTAATATGCAGTGTATCATTGAAAATGTCTTGTAATGTAACGTAATATGCAGAGTATCATTCAAAATACCTTATGATATAACGTAATATGCAGAGTATCATTGAAAATACCTTATAATATAACGTGATATGCAGTATATCATTGAAAATACCTTATAATGTAACGTAATAAGCAGTGTATCATTGAAAATACCTTATAATATAACGTAATATGCAGTGTATCATTGAAAATACCTTATAATAAATCGTAATTTGTTGTGTATCATTGAAAATACCTTATAATATAACGTAATATGCAGTGTATCATTGAAAATACCTTATAATGTAACGTAATATGCAGTGTATCATTGAAAATGTCTTGTAATGTAACGTAAAATGCAGAGTATCATTCAAAATACCTTATAATATAACGTAATATGCAGAGTATCATTGAAAATACCTTATAATATAACGTGATATGCAGTATATCATTGAAAATTCCTTATAATGTAATGTAATAAGCAGTGTATCATTGAAAATATCTTGTAATGTAACGTAATATGCAGAGTATTATTGAAAATGCCTTATAATATAACGTAATATGCAGTGTATCATTGAAAATACCTTATAATATAACGTAATATGCAGTGTATCATTGAAAATACCTTATAATATAACGTAATATGCAGTGTATCATTGAAAATACCTTATAATAAATCGTAATTTGTTGTGTATCATTGAAAATACCTTATAATATAACGTAATATGCAGTGTATCATTGAAAATACCTTATAATGTAACGTAATATGCAGTGTATCATTGAAAATGTCTTGTAATGTAACGTAATATGCAGAGTATCATTCAAAATACCTTATAATATAACGTAATATGCAGAGTATCATTGAAAATACCTTATAAGATAACGTGATATGCAGTATATCATTGAAAATTCCTTATAATGTAATGTAATAAGCAGTGTATCATTGAAAATATCTTGTAATGTAACGTAATATGCAGAGTATTATTGAAAATGCCTTATAATATAACGTAATATGCAGTGTATCATTGAAAATACCTTATAATATAACGTAATATGCAGTGTATTATTGAAAATACCTTATAATGTAACGTAATAAGCAGTGTATCATTGAAAATATCTTGTAATGTAACGTAATATGCAGAGTATCATTCAAAATACCTTATAATATAACGTAATATGCAGAGTATCATTGAAAATACCTTATAATATAACGTAATATGCAGTGTATCATTGAAAATACCTTATAATATAACGTAATATGCAGTGTGTCATTGAAAATGCCTTATAATATAACGTAATATGCAGTATATCATTGAAAATACCTTATAATATAACGTAATATGCAGTCTATCATTGAAAATGCCTTATAATATAACGTAATATGCAGTATATCATTCAAAATACCTTATAATATAACGTAATATGCAGAGTATCATTGAAAATACCTTATAATATAACGTAATATGCAGTGTATCATTGAAAATACCTTATAATATAACGTAATATGCAGTGTGTCATTGAAAATGCCTTATAATATAACGTAATATGCAGTATATCATTGAAAATACCTTATAATATAACGTAATATGCAGTCTATCATTGAAAATGCCTTATAATATAACGTAATATGCAGTATATCATTGAAAATACCTTATAATATAACGTAATATGCAGTGTATCATTGAAAATACCTTCTAATATAACGTAATATGCAGTCTATCATTGAAAATTCCTTATAGTATAACGTATTATGCAGTGTATCATTGAAAATACCTTATAATATAATGTAATATTTGCAGTCTACCATTGAAAATACCTTATAATATAATGTAATATTTGCAGTCTACCATTGAAAATACCTTATAATATAACGTAATATGCAGTGTATCATTGAAAATACCTTATAATATAACGTAATATGCAGTGTATCATTGAAAATACCTTATAATATAACGTGATATGCAGCCTATCATTGAAAATACCTTATAGTATAACGTAATATGCAGTGTATCATTGAAAATACCTTATAATATAATGTAATATTTGCAGTCTACCATTGAAACTACCTTATAATGTAACGTAATAAGCAGTGTATCATTGAAAAAATTGTGTAATGTAACGTAATATGCAGAGTATCATTGTTAATACCCTATAATATAATGTAATATGCAGTGTATCATTGAAAATACCTTATACTATACTGTAATATTTGCAGTCTATCATTGAAAATACCTTATAATATAACGTAATATGCAGTGTATCATTGAAAATACCCTATAATATAATGTAATATGCAGTGTATCATTGAAAATACCTTATAATATAATGTAATATTTGCAGTCTATCATTGAAAATACCTTATAATATTACGTAATATGCAGTCAATCATTGAAAATACGTGATAATATAACGTAATATGCAGAGTATCATTGAAAATACCTTATAATATAACGTAATATGCAGTGTATCATTGAAAATACCTTATAATATATGGTAATTTGTTGTGTATCATTGAAAATACCTTATAATATAACGTAATATGCAGAGTATCATTGAAAATACCTTATAATATAACGTAATATGCAGTGTATCATTGAAAATACCTTATAATGTAACGTAATATGCAGTGTTTCATTGAAAATACATTATAATGTAATGTAATATGCAGTGTATCATTGAAAATACCTTATAATATAACGTAATATGCAGTGTATCATTGACAATACCTTATAATGTAACGTGATATGCAGTGTGTCATTGAAAATGCCTTATAATATAACGTAATATGCAGTATATCATTGAAAATACCTTATAATATAACGTAATATGCAGTCTATCATTGAAAATGCCTTATAATATAACGTAATATGCAGTATATCATTGAAAATACCTTATAATATAACGTAATATGCAGTGTATCATTGAAAATACCTTATAATATAACGTAATATGCAGTGTATCATTGAAAATACCTTATAATATAACGTAATATGCAGTGTGTCATTGAAAATGCCTTATAATATAACGTAATATGCAGTATATCATTGAAAATACCTTATAATATAACGTAATATGCAGTCTATCATTGAAAATGCCTTATAATATAACGTAATATGCAGTATATCATTGAAAATACCTTATAATATAACGTAATATGCAGTGTATCATTGAAAATACCTTCTAATATAACGTAATATGCAGTCTATCATTGAAAATACCTTATAGTATAACGTATTATGCAGTGTATCATTGAAAATACCTTATAATATAATGTAATATTTGCAGTCTACCATTGAAAATACCTTATAATATAATGTAATATTTGCAGTCTACCATTGAAAATACCTTATAATATAACGTAATATGCAGTGTATCATTGAAAATACCTTATAATATAACGTAATATGCAGTGTATCATTGAAAATACCTTATAATATAACGTGATATGCAGCCTATCATTGAAAATACCTTATAGTATAACGTAATATGCAGTGTATCATTGAAAATACCTTATAATATAATGTAATATTTGCAGTCTACCATTGAAACTACCTTATAATGTAACGTAATAAGCAGTGTATCATTGAAAAAATTGTGTAATGTAACGTAATATGCAGAGTATCATTGTTAATACCCTATAATATAATGTAATATGCAGTGTATCATTGAAAATACCTTATAATATACTGTAATATTTGCAGTCTATCATTGAAAATACCTTATAATATAACGTAATATGCAGTGTATCATTGAAAATACCCTATAATATAATGTAATATGCAGTGTATCATTGAAAATACCTTATAATATAATGTAATATTTGCAGTCTATCATTGAAAATACCTTATAATATTACGTAATATGCAGTCAATCATTGAAAATACGTGATAATCTAACGTAATATGCAGAGTATCATTGAAAATACCTTATAATATAACGTAATATGCAGTGTATCATTGAAAATACCTTATAATATATGGTAATTTGTTGTGTATCATTGAAAATACCTTATAATATAACGTAATATGCAGTGTATCATTGAAAATACCTTATAATATAACGTAATATGCAGTGTATCATTGAAAATACCTTATAATGTAACGTAATATGCAGTGTTTCATTGAAAATACATTATAATGTAATGTAATATGCAGTCTATCATTGAAAATATCTTATAATATAATGTAATATGCAGTGTATCATTGACAATACCTTATAATGTAACGTGATATGCAGTGTGTCATTGAAAATGCCTTATAATATAACGTAATATGCAGTATATCATTGAAAATACCTTATAATATAACGTAATATGCAGTCTATCATTGAAAATGCCTTATAATATAACGTAATATGCAGTATATCATTGAAAATACCTTATAATATAACGTAATATGCAGTGTATCATTGAAAATACCTTCTAATATAACGTAATATGCAGTCTATCATTGAAAATACCTTATAGTATAACGTATTATGCAGTGTATCATTGAAAATACCTTATAATATAATGTAATATTTGCAGTCTACCATTGAAAATACCTTATAATATAATGTAATATTTGCAGTCTACCATTGAAAATACCTTATAATATAACGTAATATGCAGTGTATCATTGAAAATACCTTATAATATAACGTAATATGCAGTGTATCATTGAAAATACCTTATAATATAACGTGATATGCAGCCTATCATTGAAAATACCTTATAGTATAACGTAATATGCAGTGTATCATTGAAAATACCTTATAATATAATGTAATATTTGCAGTCTACCATTGAAAATACCTTATAATATAACGTAATATGCAGTGTATCATTGAAAATACCTTATAATATAATGTAATATTTGCAGTCTACCATTGAAAATACCTTATAATGTAACGTAATAAGCAGTGTATCATTGAAAAAATTGTGTAATGTAACGTAATATGCAGAGTATCATTGTTAATACCCTATAATATAATGTAATATGCAGTGTATCATTGAAAATACCTTATAATATACTGTAATATTTGCAGTCTATCATTGAAAATACCTTATAATATAACGTAATATGCAGTGTATCATTGAAAATACCCTATAATATAATGTAATATGCAGTGTATCATTGAAAATACCTTATAATATAATGTAATATTTGCAGTCTATCATTGAAAATACCTTATAATATTACGTAATATGCAGTCAATCATTGAAAATACGTGATAATATAACGTAATATGCAGAGTATCATTGAAAATGCCTTATAATATAACGTAATATGCAGTGTATCATTGAAAATACCTTATAATATAATGTAATATTTGCAGTCTATCATTGAAACTACCTTATAATATAACGTAATATGCAGTGTATCATTGAAAATACCTTATAATGTAACGTAATATGCAGTGTATCATTGAAAATGTCTTGTAATGTAACGTAATATGCAGAGTATCATTCAAAATACCTTATGATATAACGTAATATGCAGAGTATCATTGAAAATACCTTATAATATAATGTAATATTTGCAGTATATCATTGAAAATACCTTATAATGTAACGTAATAAGCAGTGTATCATTGAAAATACCTTATAATATAACGTAATATGCAGTGTATCATTGAAAATACCTTATAATAAATCGTAATTTGTTGTGTATCATTGAAAATACCTTATAATATAACGTAATATGCAGTGTATCATTGAAAATACCTTATAATGTAACGTAATATGCAGTGTATCATTGAAAATGTCTTGTAATGTAACGTAATATGCAGAGTATCATTCAAAATACCTTATAATATAACGTAATATGCAGAGTATCATTGAAAATACCTTATAATATAACGTGATATGCAGTATATCATTGAAAATTCCTTATAATGTAATGTAATAAGCAGTGTATCATTGAAAATATCTTGTAATGTAACGTAATATGCAGAGTATTATTGAAAATGCCTTATAATATAACGTAATATGCAGTGTATCATTGAAAATACCTTATAATATAACGTAATATGCAGTGTATCATTGAAAATACCTTATAATGTAACGTAATAAGCAGTGTATCATTGAAAATATCTTGTAATGTAACGTAATATGCAGAGTATCATTCAAAATACCTTATAATATAACGTAATATGCAGAGTATCATTGAAAATACCTTATAATATAACGTAATATGCAGTGTATCATTGAAAATACCTTATAATATAACGTAATATGCAGTGTGTCATTGAAAATGCCTTATAATATAACGTAATATGCAGTATATCATTGAAAATACCTTATAATATAACGTAATATGCAGTCTATCATTGAAAATGCCTTATAATATAACGTAATATGCAGTATATCATTGAAAATACCTTATAATATAACGTAATATGCAGTGTATCATTGAAAATACCTTCTAATATAACGTAATATGCAGTGTATCATTGAAAATACCTTATAATGTAACGTATTATGCAGTGTATCATTGAAAATACCTTATAATATAATGTAATATTTGCAGTCTACCATTGAAAATACCTTATAATATAATGTAATATTTGCAGTCTACCATTGAAAATACCTTATAATATAACGTAATATGCAGTGTATCATTGAAAATACCTTATAATATAATGTAATATTTGCAGTCTACCATTGAAAATACCTTATAATGTAACGTAATAAGCAGTGTATCATTGAAAAAATTGTGTAATGTAACGTAATATGCAGAGTATCATTGTTAATACCCTATAATATAATGTAATATGCAGTGTATCATTGAAAATACCTTATAATATACTGTAATATTTGCAGTCTATCATTGAAAATACCTTATAATATAACGTAATATGCAGTGTATCATTGAAAATACCCTATAATATAATGTAATATGCAGTGTATCATTGAAAATACCTTATAATATAATGTAATATTTGCAGTCTATCATTGAAAATACCTTATAATATTACGTAATATGCAGTCAATCATTGAAAATACGTGATAATATAACGTAATATGCAGAGTATCATTGAAAATACCTTATAATATAACGTAATATGCAGCGTATCATTGAAAATACCTTATAATATATGGTAATTTGTTGTGTATCATTGAAAATACCTTATAATATAACGTAATATGCAGAGTATCATTGAAAATACCTTATAATATAACGTAATATGCAGTGTATCATTGAAAATACCTTATAATGTAACGTAATATGCAGTGTTTCATTGAAAATACATTATAATGTAATGTAATATGCAGTCTATCATTGAAAATATCTTATAATATAATGTAATATGCAGTGTATCATTGACAATACCTTATAGTGTAACGTGATATGCAGTCTATCATTGGAAATACCTTATAATACAACGTAATATGCAGTGTATCATTGAAAATGCCTTATAATATAACGTAATATGCAGTGTATCATTGAAAATACCTTATAATATAATGTAATATTTGCAGTCTATCATTGAAACTACCTTATAATATAACGTAATATGCAGTGTATCATTGAAAATACCTTATAATGTAACGTAATATGCAGTGTATCATTGAAAATGTCTTGTAATGTAACGTAATATGCAGAGTATCATTCAAAATACCTTATGATATAACGTAATATGCAGAGTATCATTGAAAATACCTTATAATATAACGTGATATGCAGTATATCATTGAAAATACCTTATAATGTAACGTAATAAGCAGTGTATCATTGAAAATACCTTATAATATAACGTAATATGCAGTGTATCATTGAAAATACCTTATAATAAATCGTAATTTGTTGTGTATCATTGAAAATACCTTATAATATAACGTAATATGCAGTGTATCATTGAAAATACCTTATAATGTAACGTAATATGCAGTGTATCATTGAAAATGTCTTGTAATGTTACGTAATATGCAGAGTATCATTCAAAATACCTTATAATATAACGTAATATGCAGAGTATCATTGAAAATACCTTATAATATAACGTGATATGCAGTATATCATTGAAAATTCCTTATAATGTAATGTAATAAGCAGTGTATCATTGAAAATATCTTGTAATGTAACGTAATATGCAGAGTATTATTGAAAATGCCTTATAATATAACGTAATATGCAGTGTATCATTGAAAATACCTTATAATATAACGTAATATGCAGTGTATCATTGAAAATACCTTATAATGTAACGTAATAAGCAGTGTATCATTGAAAATATCTTGTAATGTAACGTAATATGCAGAGTATCATTCAAAATACCTTATAATATAACGTAATATGCAGTGTATCATTGAAAATACCTTATAATATAACGTAATATGCAGTGTATCATTGAAAATACCTTATAATATAACGTAATATGCAGTGTGTCATTGAAAATGCCTTATAATATAACGTAATATGCAGTATATCATTGAAAATACCTTATAATATAACGTAATATGCAGTCTATCATTGAAAATGCCTTATAATATAACGTAATATGCAGTATATCATTGAAAATACCTTATAATATAACGTAATATGCAGTGTATCATTGAAAATACCTTCTAATATAACGTAATATGCAGTCTATCATTGAAAATACCTTATAGTATAACGTATTATGCAGTGTATCATTGAAAATACCTTATAATATAATGTAATATTTGCAGTCTACCATTGAAAATACCTTATAATATAATGTAATATTTGCAGTCTACCATTGAAAATACCTTATAATATAACGTAATATGCAGTGTATCATTGAAAATACCTTATAATATAATGTAATATTTGCAGTCTACCATTGAAAATACCTTATAATGTAACGTAATAAGCAGTGTATCATTGAAAAAATTGTGTAATGTAACGTAATATGCAGAGTATCATTGTTAATACCCTATAATATAATGTAATATGCAGTGTATCATTGAAAATACCTTATAATATACTGTAATATTTGCAGTCTATCATTGAAAATACCTTATAATATAACGTAATATGCAGTGTATCATTGAAAATACCCTATAATATAATGTAATATGCAGTGTATCATTGAAAATACCTTATAATATAATGTAATATTAGCAGTCTATCATTGAAAATACCTTATAATATTACGTAATATGCAGTCAATCATTGAAAATACGTGATAATATAACGTAATATGCAGTCTATCATTGAAAATGCCTTATAATATAACGTAATATGCAGTATATCATTGAAAATACGTGATAATATAACGTAATATGCAGTCTATCATTGAAAATGCCTTATAATATAACGTAATATGCAGTATATCTTTGAAAATACCTTATAATATAACGTAATATGCAGTCTATCATTGAAAATGCCTTATAATATAACGTAATATGCAGTATATCATTGAAAATACCCTATAATATAATATAATATGCAGTCTATCATTGAAAATGCCTTATAATACAACGTAATATGCAGTATATCATTGAAAATACCTTATAATATAACGTAATATGCAGTGTATCATTGAAAATACCTTATAATATAACGTAATATGCAGTGTATCATTGAAAATGCCTTATAATATTACGTAATATGCAGTGTATCATTGAAAATACCTTATAATATAATGTAATATTTGCAGTCTATCATTGAAAATACCTTATAATATTACGTAATATGCAGTCAATCATTGAAAATACGTGATAATATAACGTAATATGCAGTCTATCATTGAAAATGCCTTATAATATAACGTAATATGCAGTCTATCATTGAAAATGCCTTATAATATAACGTAATATGCAGTATATCATTGAAAATACCTTATAATATAACGTAATATGCAGTGTATCATTGAAAATACCTTATAATATAACGTAATATGCAGTCTATCATTGAAAATACCTTATAGTATAACGTATTATGCAGTGTATCATTGAAAATACCTTATAATATAATGTAATATTTGCAGTCTACCATTGAAAATACCTTATAATATAATGTAATATTTGCAGTCTACCATTGAAAATACCTTATAATATAACGTAATATGCAGTGTATCATTGAAAATACCTTATAATGTAACGTAATAAGCAGTGTATCATTGAAAATGCCCTATAATATAATGTAATATGCAGTGTATCATTGAAAATACCTTATAATATAATGTAATATTTGCAGTCTATCATTGAAAATACCTTATAATATTACGTAATATGCAGTCAAACATTGAAAATACGTGATAATATAACGTAATATGCAGTCTATCATTGAAAATGCCTTATAATATAACGTAATATGCAGTATATCATTGAAAATACCTCATAATATAACGTAATATGCAGTGTATCATTGAAAATACCTTATAATATAACGTAATATGCAGTGAATCACTGAAAATACCTTATAATATAACGTGATATGCAGCCTATCATTGAAAATACCTTATAGTATAACGTAATATGCAGTGTATCGTTGAAAATACCTTATAATATAATGTAATATTTGCAGTCTACCATTGAAAATACCTTATAATATAACGTAATATGCAGTGTATCATTGAAAATACCTTATAATATAATGTAATATTTGCAGTCTACCATTGAAAATACCTTATAATGTAACGTAATAAGCAGTGTATCATTGAAAAAATTGGATAATGTATCGTAATATGCAGAGTATCATTGAAAATACCCTATAATATAATGTAATATGCAGTGTATCATTGAAAATACCTTATAATAAATCGTAATTTGTTGTGTATCATTGAAAATACCTTATAATATAACGTAATATGCAGTGTATCATTGAAAATACCTTATAATGTAACGTAATATGCAGTGTATCATTGAAAATGTCTTGTAATGTAACGTAATATGCAGAGTATCATTCAAAATACCTTATAATATAACGTAATATGCAGAGTATCATTGAAAATACCTTATAATATAACGTGATATGCAGTATATCATTGAAAATTCCTTATAATGTAATGTAATAAGCAGTGTATCATTGAAAATATCTTGTAATGTAACGTAATATGCAGAGTATTATTGAAAATGCCTTATAATATAACGTAATATGCAGTGTATCATTGAAAATACCTTATAATATAACGTAATATGCAGTGTATCATTGAAAATACCTTATAATGTAACGTAATAAGCAGTGTATCATTGAAAATATCTTGTAATGTAACGTAATATGCAGAGTATCATTCAAAACACCTTATAATATAACGTAATATGCAGAGTATCATTGAAAATACCATATAATATAACGTGATATGCAGTATATCATTGAAAATACCTTATAATGTAATGTAATAAGCAGTGTATCATTGAAAATACCTTCTAATATAACGTAATATGCAGTGTATCATTGAAAATACCTTATAATATAACGTAATATGCAGTGTATCATTGAAAATACCTTATAATGTAACGTAATAAGCAGTGTATCATTGAAAATATCTTGTAATGTAACGTAATATGCAGAGTATCATTCAAAATACCTTATAATATAACGTATTATGCAGTGTATCGTTGAAAATACCTTATAATATAATGTAATATTTGCAGTCTACCATTGAAAATACCTTATAATATAATGTAATATTTGCAGTCTACCATTGAAAATACCTTATAATATAACGTAATATGCAGTGTATCATTGAAAATACCTTATAATATAATGTAATATTTGCAGTCTACCATTGAAAATACCTTATAATGTAACGTAATAAGCAGTGTATCATTGAAAAAATTGTGTAATGTAACGTAATATGCAGAGTATCATTGTTAATACCCTATAATATAATGTAATATGCAGTGTATCATTGAAAATACCTTATAATATACTGTAATATTTGCAGTCTATCATTGAAAATACCTTATAATATAACGTAATATGCAGTGTATCATTGAAAATACCCTATAATATAATGTAATATGCAGTGTATCATTGAAAATACCTTATAATATAATGTAATATTAGCAGTCTATCATTGAAAATACCTTATAATATTACGTAATATGCAGTCAATCATTGAAAATACGTGATAATATAACGTAATATGCAGTCTATCATTGAAAATGCCTTATAATATAACGTAATATGCAGTATATCATTGAAAATACGTGATAATATAACGTAATATGCAGTCTATCATTGAAAATGCCTTATAATATAACGTAATATGCAGTATATCTTTGAAAATACCTTATAATATAACGTAATATGCAGTCTATCATTGAAAATGCCTTATAATATAACGTAATATGCAGTATATCATTGAAAATACCCTATAATATAATATAATATGCAGTCTATCATTGAAAATGCCTTATAATACAACGTAATATGCAGTATATCATTGAAAATACCTTATAATATAACGTAATATGCAGTGTATCATTGAAAATACCTTATAATATAACGTAATATGCAGTGTATCATTGAAAATGCCTTATAATATTACGTTATATGCAGTGTATCATTGAAAATACCTTATAATATAATGTAATATTTGCAGTCTATCATTGAAAATACCTTATAATATTACGTAATATGCAGTCAATCATTGAAAATACGTGATAATATAACGTAATATGCAGTCTATCATTGAAAATGCCTTATAATATAACGTAATATGCAGTCTATCATTGAAAATGCCTTATAATATAACGTAATATGCAGTATATCATTGAAAATACCTTATAATATAACGTAATATGCAGTGTATCATTGAAAATACCTTATAATATAACGTAATATGCAGTCTATCATTGAAAATACCTTATAGTATAACGTATTATGCAGTGTATCATTGAAAATACCTTATAATATAATGTAATATTTGCAGTCTACCATTGAAAATACCTTATAATATAATGTAATATTTGCAGTCTACCATTGAAAATACCTTATAATATAACGTAATATGCAGTGTATCATTGAAAATACCTTATAATGTAACGTAATAAGCAGTGTATCATTGAAAATGCCCTATAATATAATGTAATATGCAGTGTATCATTGAAAATACCTTATAATATAATGTAATATTTGCAGTCTATCATTGAAAATACCTTATAATATTACGTAATATGCAGTCAAACATTGAAAATACGTGATAATATAACGTAATATGCAGTCTATCATTGAAAATGCCTTATAATATAACGTAATATGCAGTATATCATTGAAAATACCTCATAATATAACGTAATATGCAGCGTATCATTGAAAATACCTTATAATATAACGTAATATGCAGTGAATCACTGAAAATACCTTATAATATAACGTGATATGCAGCCTATCATTGAAAATACCTTATAGTATAACGTAATATGCAGTGTATCGTTGAAAATACCTTATAATATAATGTAATATTTGCAGTCTACCATTGAAAATACCTTATAATATAACGTAATATGCAGTGTATCATTGAAAATACCTTATAATATAATGTAATATTTGCAGTCTACCATTGAAAATACCTTATAATGTAACGTAATAAGCAGTGTATCATTGAAAAAATTGGATAATGTATCGTAATATGCAGAGTATCATTGAAAATACCCTATAATATAATGTAATATGCAGTGTATCATTGAAAATACCTTATAATAAATCGTAATTTGTTGTGTATCATTGAAAATACCTTATAATATAACGTAATATGCAGTGTATCATTGAAAATACCTTATAATGTAACGTAATATGCAGTGTATCATTGAAAATGTCTTGTAATGTAACGTAATATGCAGAGTATCATTCAAAATACCTTATAATATAACGTAATATGCAGAGTATCATTGAAAATACCTTATAATATAACGTGATATGCAGTATATCATTGAAAATTCCTTATAATGTAATGTAATAAGCAGTGTATCATTGAAAATATCTTGTAATGTAACGTAATATGCAGAGTATTATTGAAAATGCCTTATAATATAACGTAATATGCAGTGTATCATTGAAAATACCTTATAATATAACGTAATATGCAGTGTATCATTGAAAATACCTTATAATGTAACGTAATAAGCAGTGTATCATTGAAAATATCTTGTAATGTAACGTAATATGCAGAGTATCATTCAAAATACCTTATAATATAACGTAATATGCAGAGTATCATTGAAAATACCATATAATATAATGTAATATGCAGTGTATCATTGAAAATACCTTATAATATAATGCAATATTTGCAGTCTATCATTGAAAATACCTCATAATATTACGTAATATGCAGTCAATCATTGAAAATGCCTTATAATATAACGTAATATGCAGTATATCATTGAAAATACCTTATAATGTAACGTAATAAGCAGTGCATCATTGAAAATATCTTGTAATGTAACGTAATATGCAGAGTAGCATTCAAAATACCTTATAATATAACGTAATATGCAGTGTATCATTGAAAATACCTTATAATATAATGTAATATTTGCAGTCTATCATTGAAAATGCCTTATAATATAATGTAATATGCAGTCTATCATTGAAAATGCCTTATAATACAACGTAATATGCAGTGTATCATTGAAAATACCTTATAATATAACGTATTGTAATATGCAGTGTATCATTGAAAATGCCTTATAATATTACGTAATATGCAGTGTATCATTGAACATACCCTATAATATAATGTAATATGCAGTGTATCATTGAAAATACCTTATAATATAACGTAAAATGCAGTGTATCATTGAAAATACCTTATAATATAACGTAATATGCAGTGTATCATTGAAAATACCTTATAATATAATGTAATATTTGCAGTCTATCATTGATAATACCTCATAATATAACGTAATATGCAGAGTATCATTGAAAATACCTTATAATATTACGTAATATGCAGTCAATCATTGAAAATACGTGATAATATAACGTAATATGCAGTCTATCATTGAAAATGCCTTATAATATAACGTAATATGCAGTATATCATTGAAAATACCTTATAATATAACGTAATATGCAGTGTATCATTGAAAATGTCTTGTAATGTAACGTAATATGCAGTATATCATTGATAATACCTTATAATATAACGTAATATGCAGTCTATCATTGAAAATTCCTTATAATATAACGTAATATGCAGTATATCATTGAAAATACCTTATAATATAACGTAATATGCAGTGTATCATTGAAAATACCTTATAATATAATGTAATATATGCAGTCTATCATTGAAAATACCATATAATATAACGTAATATGCAGTGTATCATTGAAAATACCTTATAATATAATGTAATATTTGCAGTCTATCATTGAAAATACCTTATAATATAACGTGATATGCAGTCTATCATTGAAAATACCTTATAATATAATGTAATATTTGCAGTCTATCATTGAAAATACCTTATAATATAACGTAATATGAAGTGTATCATTGAAAATGCCTTATAATATCATGTAATATTTGCAGTCTATCATTCAAAATACCTTATAATATAACGTAATATGCAGTGTATCATTGAAAATACCTTATAATATAACGTATTATGCAGTGTATCATTGAAAATACCTTATAATATAACGTAATATGCAGAGTATCATTGAAAATACCTTATTATATAACGTAATAAGCAGTGTATCATTGAAAATACCTTATAATATTACGTAATATGCAGTGTATCATTGAACATACAGTATAATATAATGTAATATGCAGTGTATCATTGAAAATACCTTATAATATAATGCAATATTTGCAGTCTATCATTGAAAATACCTCATAATATTACGTAATATGCAGTCAATCATTGAAAATGCCTTATAATATAACGTAATATGCAGTATATCATTGAAAATACCTTATAATGTAACGTAATAAGCAGTGCATCATTGAAAATATCTTGTAATGTAACGTAATATGCAGAGTAGCATTCAAAATACCTTATAATATAACGTAATATGCAGTGTATCATTGAAAATACCTTATAATATAATGTAATATTTGCAGTCTATCATTGAAAATGCCTTATAATATAATGTAATATGCAGTCTATCATTGAAAATGCCTTATAATACAACGTAATATGCAGTGTATCATTGAAAATACCTTATAATATAACGTATTGTAATATGCAGTGTATCATTGAAAATGCCTTATAATATTACGTAATATGCAGTATATCATTGAACATACCCTATAATATAATGTAATATGCAGTGTATCATTGAAAATACCTTATAATATAACGTAAAATGCAGTGTATCATTGAAAATACCTTATAATATAACGTAATATGCAGTGTATCATTGAAAATACCTTATAATATAATGTAATATTTGCAGTCTATCATTGATAATACCTCATAATATAACGTAATATGCAGAGTATCATTGAAAATACCTTATAATATTACGTAATATGCAGTCAATCATTGAAAATACGTGATAATATAACGTAATATGCAGTCTATCATTGAAAATGCCTTATAATATAACGTAATATGCAGTATATCATTGAAAATACCTTATAATATAACGTAATATGCAGTGTATCATTGAAAATGTCTTGTAATGTAACGTAATATGCAGAGTATCATTCAAAATACCTTATAATATAACGTAATATGCAGAGTATCATTGAAAATGCCTTATAATATAACGTAATATGCAGTGTATCATTGAAAATACCTTATAATATAACGTGATATGCAGTCTATCATTGAAAATACCTTATAGTATGACGTAATATGCAGTGTATCATTGAAAATACCTTATAATATAATGTAATATTTGCAGTGTATCATTGAAAATACCTTATAATATAATGTAATATTTGCAGTCTATCATTGAAAATACCTCATAATATTACGTAATATACAGTCAATCATTGTAAATACGTGATAATATAACGTAATATGCAGTGTATCATTGAAAATACCCTATAATATAATGTAATATGCAGTGTATCATTGAAAATACCTTATAATATAATGCAATATTTGCAGTCTATCATTGAAAATACCTCATAATATTACGTAATATGCAGTCAATCATTCAAAATGCCTTATAATATAACGTAATATGCAGTATATCATTGAAAATACCTTATAATGTAACGTAATAAGCAGTGTATCATTGAGAATATCTTGTAATGTAACGTAATATGCAGAGTAGCATTCAAAATACCTTATAATATAACGTAATATGCAGTGTATCATTGAAAATACCTTATAATATAATGTAATATGCAGTCTATCATTGAAAATGCCTTATAATACAACGTAATATGCAGTGTATCACTGAAAATACCTTATAATATAACGTATTGTAATATGCAGTGTATCATTGAAAATGCCTTATAATATTACGTAATATGCAGTGTATCATTGAACATACCCTATAATATAATGTAATATGCAGTGTATCATTGAAAATACCTTATAATATAACGTAATATGCAGTGTATCATTGAAAATACCTTATAATATAACGTAATATGCAGTGTATCATTGAAAATACCTTATAATATAATGTAATATTTGCAGTCTATCATTGAAAATACCATATAATATAACGTAATATGCAGTGTATCATTGAAAATACCTTATAATATAATGTAATATTTGCAGTCTATCATTGAAAATACCTTATAATATAACGTAATATGCAGTGTAATAATAACCCTATATAATGTAATATTTGCAGTCTATCATTGATAATACCTCATAATATAACGTAATATGCAGAGTATCATTGAAAATACCTTATAATATAACGTAATATTTGCAGTCTATCATTGAAAATACCATATAATATAACGTAATATGCAGTGTATCATTGAAAATACCTTATAATATAATGTAATATTTGCAGTCTACCATTGAAAATACCTTATAATATAACGTAATATGCAGTGTATCATTGAAAATACCTTATAATGTAACGTAATAAGCAGTGTATCATTGAAAATGTCTTGTAATGTAACGTAATATGCAGAGTATCATTCAAAATACCTTATAATATAACGTAATATGCACAGTATCATTGAAAATACCTTATAATATAACGTGATATGCAGTATATCATTGAAAATACCTTATAATGTAACGTAATATGCAGTGTATCATTGAAAATACCTTATAATGTAACGTAATAAGCAGTGTATCATTGAAAATGTCTTGTAATGTAACGTAATATGCAGAGTATCATTCAAAATACCTTATAATATAACGTTATATGCAGTGTATCATTGAAAATACCCTATAATATAATGTAATATGCAGTGTATCATTGAAAATGCCTTGTAATGTAACGTAATATGCAGAGTATCATTCAAAATACCTTATAATATAACGTTATATGCAGTGTATCATTGAAAATACCCTATAATACAATGTAATATGCAGTGTATCATTGAAAATGCCTTATAATATAATGTAATATGCAGTCTATCATTGAAAATGCCTTATAATATAACGTAATATGCAGTGTATCATTGAAAATACCTTATAATATAACGTATTGTAATATGCAGTGTATCATTGAAAATACCTTATAATGTAACGTAATATGCAGTGTATCATTGAAAATGTCTTGTAATGTAACGTAATATGCAGAGTATCATTCAAAATACCTTATAATATAATGTTATATGCAGTGTATCATTGAAAATACCCTATAATACAATGTAATATGCAGTGTATCATTGAAAATGCCTTATAATATAATGTAATATGCAGTCTATCATTGAAAATGCCTTATAATACAACGTAATATGCAGTGTATCATTGAAAATACCTTATAATATAAGGTATTGTAATATGCAGTGTATCATTGAAAATGCCTTATAATATTACGTAATATGCAGTGTATCATTGAACATACCCTATAATATAATGTAATATGCAGGGTATCATTGAAAATACGTTATAATATAACGTAATATGCAGTGTATCATTGAAAATACCTTATAATATAACGTAATATGCAGTGTATCATTGAAAATACCTTATAATATAATGTAATATTTGCAGTCTATCATTGAAAATACCATATAATATAACGTAATATGCAGTGTATCGTTGAAAATACCTTATAATATAACGTAATATGCAGTGTATCATTGAAAATACCTTATAATATAATGTAATATTTGCAGTCTATCATTGAAAATACCATATAATATAACGTAATATGCAGTGTATCATTGAAAATACCTTATAATATAATGTAATATTTGCAGTCTATCATTGAAAATACCTTATAATATAACGTAATATGCAGTGTATCATTGAAAATACCTTATAATATAACGTTATATGCAGTGTATCATTGAAAATACCCTATAATATAATGTAATATGCAGTGTATCATTGAAAATGCCTTATAATATAATGTAATATGCAGTCTATCATTGAAAATGCCTTATAATACAACGTAATATGCAGTATATCATTGAAAATACCTTATAACATAACGTAATATGCAGTGTATCATTGAAAATACCTTATAATATAACGTAATATGCAGTGTATCATTGAAAATACCTTATAATATAATGTAATATGCAGTCTATCATTGAAAATGCCTTATAATACAACGTAATATGCAGTATATCATTGAAAATACCTTATAATATAACGTAATATGCAGTGTATCATTGAAAATACCTTATAATATAACGTAATATGCAGTGTATCATTGAAAATGCCTTATAATATTACGTAATATCCAGTGTATCATTGAACATACCCTATAATATAATGTAATATGCAGTGTATCATTGAAAATACCTTATAATATAATGTAATATTTGCAGTCTATCATTGAAAATACCTCATAATATTACGTAATATGCAGTCAATCATTGAAAATACGTGATAATATAACGTAATATGCAGTGTATCATTGAAAATACCCTATAATATAATGTAATATGCAGTGTATCATTGAAAATACCTTATAATATAATGTAATATTTGCAGTCTATCATTGATAATACCTCATAATATAACGTAATATGCAGAGTATCATTGAAAATACCTTATAATATAACGTAATATTTGCAGTCTATCATTGAAAATACCATATAATATAACGTAATATGCAGTGTATCATTGAAAATACCTTATAATATAATGTAATATTTGCAGTCTACCATTGAAAATACCTTATAATATAACGTAATATGGAGTGTATCATTGAAAATACCTTATAATGTAACGTAATAAGCAGTGTATCATTGAAAATGTCTTGTAATGTAACATAATATGCAGAGTATCATTCAAAATACCTTATAATATAACGTAATATGCACAGTATCATTGAAAATACCTTATAATATAACGTGATATGCAGTATATCATTGAAAATACCTTATAATGTAACGTAATATGCAGTGTATCATTGAAAATACCTTATAATGTAACGTAATAAGCAGTGTATCATTGAAAATGTCTTGTAATGTAACGTAATATGCAGAGTATCATTCAAAATACCTTATAATATAACGTTATATGCAGTGTATCATTGAAAATACCCTATAATATAATGTAATATGCAGTGTATCATTGAAAATGCCTTGTAATGTAACGTAATATGCAGAGTATCATTCAAAATACCTTATAATATAACGTTATATGCAGTGTATCATTGAAAATACCCTATAATACAATGTAATATGCAGTGTATCATTGAAAATGCCTTATAATATAATGTAATATGCAGTCTATCATTGAAAATGCCTTATAATACAACGTAATATGCAGTGTATCATTGAAAATACATTATAATATAACGTATTGTAATATGCAGTGTATCATTGAAAATACCTTATAATGTAACGTAATAAGCAGTGTATCATTGAAAATGTCTTGTAATGTAACGTAATATGCAGAGTATCATTCAAAATACCTTATAATATAACGTTATATGCAGTGTATCATTGAAAATACCCTATAATACAATGTAATATGCAGTGTATCATTGAAAATGCCTTATAATATAATGTAATATGCAGTCTATCATTGAAAATGCCTTATAATACAACGTAATATGCAGTGTATCATTGAAAATACCTTATAATATAACGTATTGTAATATGCAGTGTATCATTGAAAATGCCTTATAATATTACGTAATATGCAGTGTATCATTGAACATACCCTATAATATAATGTAATATGCAGGGTATCATTGAAAATACCTTATAATATAACGTAATATGCAGTGTATCATTGAAAATACCTTATAATATAACGTAATATGCAGTGTATCATTGAAAATACCTTATAATATAATGTAATATTTGCAGTCTATCATTGAAAATACCATATAATATAACGTAATATGCAGTGTATCATTGAAAATACCTTATAATATAATGTAATATTTGCAGTCTATCATTGAAAATACCTTATAATATAACGTAATATGCAGTGTATCATTGAAAATACCTTATAATATAACGTTATATGCAGTGTATCATTGAAAATACCCTATAATATAATGTAATATGCAGTGTATCATTGAAAATGCCTTATAATATAATGTAATATGCAGTCTATCATTGAAAATGCCTTATAATACAACGTAATATGCAGTATATCATTGAAAATACCTTATAATATAACGTAATATGCAGTGTATCATTGAAAATACCTTATAATATAATGTAATATTTGCAGTCTATCATTGAAAATACCATATAATATAACGTAATATGCAGTGTATCATTGAAAATACCTTATAATACAACGTAATATGCAGTATATCATTGAAAATACCTTATAATATAACGTAATATGCAGTGTATCATTGAAAATGCCTTATAATACAACGTAATATGCAGTATATCATTGAAAATACCTTATAATATAACGTAATATGCAGTGTATCATTGAAAATACCTTATAATATAACGTAATATGCAGTGTATCATTGAAAATGCCTTATAATATTACGTAATATCCAGTGTATCATTGAACATACCCTATAATATAATGTAATATGCAGTGTATCATTGAAAATACCTTATAATATAATGTAATATTTGCAGTCTATCATTGAAAATACCTCATAATATTACGTAATATGCAGTCAATCATTGAAAATACGTGATAATATAACGTAATATGCAGTGTATCATTGAAAATACCCTATAATATAATGTAATATGCAGTGTATCATTGAAAATACCTTATAATATAATGTAATATTTGCAGTCTATCATTGATAATACCTCATAATATAACGTAATATGCAGAGTATCATTGAAAATACCTTATAATATAACGTAATATTTGCAGTCTATCATTGAAAATACCATATAATATAACGTAATATGCTGTGTATCATTGAAAATACCTTATAATATAATGTAATATTTGCAGTCTACCATTGAAAATACCTTATAATATAACGTAATATGCAGTGTATCATTGAAAATACCTTATAATGTAACGTAATAAGCAGTGTATCATTGAAAATGTCTTGTAATGTAACGTAATATGCAGAGTATCATTCAAAATACCTTATAATATAACGTAATATGCACAGTATCATTGAAAATACCTTATAATATAACGTGATATGCAGTATATCATTGAAAATACCTTATAATGTAACGTAATATGCAGTGTATCATTGAAAATACCTTATAATGTAACGTAATAAGCAGTGTATCATTGAAAATGTCTTGTAATGTAACGTAATATGCAGAGTATCATTCAAAATACCTTATAATATAACGTTATATGCAGTGTATCATTGAAAATACCCTATAATATAATGTAATATGCAGTGTATCATTGAAAATGCCTTGTAATGTAACGTAATATGCAGAGTATCATTCAAAATACCTTATAATATAACGTTATATGCAGTGTATCATTGAAAATACCCTATAATACAATGTAATATGCAGTGTATCATTGAAAATGCCTTATAATATAATGTAATATGCAGTCTATCATTGAAAATGCCTTATAATACAACGTAATATGCAGTGTATCATTGAAAATACCTTATAATATAACGTATTGTAATATGCAGTGTATCATTGAAAATACCTTATAATGTAACGTAATAAGCAGTGTATCATTGAAAATGTCTTGTAATGTAACGTAATATGCAGAGTATCATTCAAAATACCTTATAATATAACGTTATATGCAGTGTATCATTGAAAATACCCTATAATACCATGTAATATGCAGTGTATCATTGAAAATGCCTTATAATATAATGTAATATGCAGTCTATCATTGAAAATGCCTTATAATATTACGTAATATGCAGTGTATCATTGAAAATACCTTATAATATAACGTATTGTAATATGCAGTGTATCATTGAAAATGCCTTATAATATTACGTAATATGCAGTGTATCATTGAACATACCCTATAATATAATGTAATATGCAGGGTATCATTGAAAATACCTTATAATATAACGTAATATGCAGTGTATCATTGAAAATACCTTATAATATAACGTAATATGCAGTGTATCATTGAAAATACCTTATAATATAATGTAATATTTGCAGTCTATCATTGAAAATACCATATAATATAACGTAATATGCAGTGTATCATTGAAAATACCTTATAATATAATGTAATATTTGCAGTCTATCATTGAAAATACCTTATAATATAACGTAATATGCAGTGTATCATTGAAAATACCTTATAATATAACGTTATATGCAGTGTATCATTGAAAATACCCTATAATATAATGTAATATGCAGTGTATCATTGAAAATGCCTTATAATATAATGTAATATGCAGTCTATCATTGAAAATGCCTTATAATACAACGTAATATGCAGTATATCATTGAAAATACCTTATAATATAACGTAATATGCAGTGTATCATTGAAAATACCTTATAATATAATGTAATATTTGCAGTCTATCATTGAAAATACCATATAATATAACGTAATATGCAGTGTATCATTGAAAATACCTTATAATACAACGTAATATGCAGTATATCATTGAAAATACCTTATAATATAACGTAATATGCAGTGTATCATTGAAAATACCTTATAATATAACGTAATATGCAGTGTATCATTGAAAATGCCTTATAATATTACGTAATATCCAGTGTATCATTGAACATACCCTATAATATAATGTAATATGCAGTGTATCATTGAAAATACCTTATAATATAATGTAATATTTGCAGTCTATCATTGAAAATACCTCATAATATTACGTAATATGCAGTCAATCATTGAAAATACGTGATAATATAACGTAATATGCAGTGTATCATTGAAAATACCCTATAATATAATGTAATATGCAGTGTATCATTGAAAATACCTTATAATATAATGTAATATTTGCAGTCTATCATTGATAATACCTCATAATATAACGTAATATGCAGTGTATCATTGAAAATACCTTATAATATAACGTAATATGCAGTGTATCATTGAAAATGCCTTATAATATTACGTAATATCCAGTGTATCATTGAACATACCCTATAATATAATGTAATATGCAGTGTATCATTGAAAATACCTTATAATATAATGTAATATTTGCAGTCTATCATTGAAAATACCCCATAATATTACGTAATATGCAGTCAATCATTGAAAATACGTGATAATATAACGTAATATGCAGTGTATCATTGAAAATACCCTATAATATAACGTAATATGCAGTGTATCATTGAAAATACCTTATAATATAATGTAATATTTGCAGTCTATCATTGATAATACCTCATAATATAACGTAATATGCAGAGTATCATTGAAAATACCTTATAATATTACGTAATATGCAGTCAATCATTGAAAATACGTGATAATATAACGTAATATGCAGTCTATCATTGAAAATGCCTTATAATATAACGTAATATGCAGTATATCATTGAAAATACCTTATAATATAACGTAATATGCAGTGTATCATTGAAAATGTCTTGTAATGTAACGTAATATGCAGAGTATTATTCAAAATACCTTATAATATAACGTAATATGCAGAGTATCATTGAAAATGCCTTATAATATAACGTAATATGCAGTGTATCATTGAAAATACCTTATAATATAACGTGATATGCAGTCTATCATTGAAAATACCTTATAGTATGACGTAATATGCAGTGTATCATTGAAAATACCTTATAATATAATGTAATATTTGCAGTCTATCATTGAAAATACCATATAATATAACGTAATATGCAGTGTATCATTGAAAATACCTTATAATACAACGTAATATGCAGTATATCATTGAAAATACCTTATAATATAACGTAATATGCAGTGTATCATTGAAAATACCTTATAATGTAACGTAATAAGCAGTGTATCATTGAAAATGTCTTGTAATGTAACGTAATATGCAGAGTATCATTCAAAATACCTTATAATATAACGTTATATGCAGTGTATCATTGAAAATACCCTATAATATAATGTAATATGCAGTGTATCATTGAAAATGCCTTGTAATGTAACGTAATATGCAGAGTATCATTCAAAATACCTTATAATATAACGTTATATGCAGTGTATCATTGAAAATACCCTATAATACAATGTAATATGCAGTGTATCATTGAAAATGCCTTATAATATAATGTAATATGCAGTCTATCATTGAAAATGCCTTATAATACAACGTAATATGCAGTGTATCATTGAAAATACCTTATAATATAACGTATTGTAATATGCAGTGTATCATTGAAAATACCTTATAATGTAACGTAATAAGCAGTGTATCATTGAAAATGTCTTGTAATGTAACGTAATATGCAGAGTATCATTCAAAATACCTTATAATATAACGTTATATGCAGTGTATCATTGAAAATACCCTATAATACAATGTAATATGCAGTGTATCATTGAAAATGCCTTATAATATAATGTAATATGCAGTCTATCATTGAAAATGCCTTATAATATAACGTAATATGCAGTGTATCATTGAAAATACCTTATAATATAACGTATTGTAATATGCAGTGTATCATTGAAAATGCCTTATAATATTACGTAATATGCAGTGTATCATTGAACATACCCTATAAAATAATGTAATATGCAGGGTATCATTGAAAATACCTTATAATATAACGTAATATGCAGTGTATCATTGAAAATACCTTATAATATAACGTAATATGCAGTGTATCATTGAAAATACCTTATAATATAATGTAATATTTGCAGTCTATCATTGAAAATACCATATAATATAACGTAATATGCAGTGTATCATTGAAAATACCTTATAATATAATGTAATATTTGCAGTCTATCATTGAAAATACCTTATAATATAACGTAATATGCAGTGTATCATTGAAAATACCTTATAATATAACGTTATATGCAGTGTATCATTGAAAATACCCTATAATATAATGTAATATGCAGTGTATCATTGAAAATGCCTTATAATATAATGTAATATGCAGTCTATCATTGAAAATGCCTTATAATACAACGTAATATGCAGTATATCATTGAAAATACCTTATAATATAACGTAATATGCAGTGTATCATTGAAAATACCTTATAATATAACGTAATATGCAGTGTATCATTGAAAATGCCTTATAATATTACGTAATATCCAGTGTATCATTGAACATACCCTATAATATAATGTAATATGCAGTGTATCATTGAAAATACCCTATAATATAATGTAATATGCAGTGTATCATTGAAAATACCTTATAATATAATGTAATATTTGCAGTCTATCATTGATAATACCTCATAATATAACGTAATATGCAGAGTATCATTGAAAATACCTTATAATATTACGTAATATGCAGTCAATCATTGAAAATACGTGATAATATAACGTAATATGCAGTCTATCATTGAAAATGCCGTATAATATAACGTAATATGCAGTATATCATTGAAAATACCTTATAATATAACGTAATATGCAGTGTATCATTGAAAATGCCTTATAATATAACGTAATATGCAGTGTATCATTGAAAATACCTTATAATATAACGTGATATGCAGTCTATCATTGAAAATACCTTATAGTATGACGTAATATGCAGTGTATCATTGAAAATACCTTATAATATAATGTAATATTTGCAGTGTATCATTGAAAATACCTTATAATATAATGTAATATTTGCAGTCTATCATTGAAAATACCTCATAATATTACGTAATATGCAGTCAATCATTGAAAATACGTGATAATATAACGTAATATGCAGTGTATCATTGAAAATACCCTATAATATAATGTAATATGCAGTGTATCATTGAAAATACCTTATAATATAATGCAATATTTGCAGTCTATCATTGAAAATACCTCATAATATTACGTAATATGCAGTCAATCATTGAAAATGCCTTATAATATAACGTAATATGCAGTGTATCATTGAAAATACCTTATAATGTAACGTAATAAGCAGTGTATCATTGAAAATGTCTTGTAATGTAACGTAATATGCAGAGTATCATTCAAAATACCTTATAATATAACGTTATATGCAGTGTATCATTGAAAATACCCTATAATATAATGTAATATGCAGTGTATCATTGAAAATGCCTTGTAATGTAACGTAATATGCAGAGTATCATTCAAAATACCTTATAATATAACGTTATATGCAGTGTATCATTGAAAATACCCTATAATACAATGTAATATGCAGTGTATCATTGAAAATGCCTTATAATATAATGTAATATGCAGTCTATCATTGAAAATGCCTTATAATACAACGTAATATGCAGTGTATCATTGAAAATACCTTATAATATAACGTAATATGCAGTGTATCATTGAAAATACCTTATAATATAACGTAATATGCAGTGTATCATTGAAAATACCTTATAATATAATGTAATATGCAGTGTATCATTGAAAATGCCTTATAATATAACGTAATATGCAGTGTATCATTGAAAATACCTTATAATATAACGTGATATGCAGTCTATCATTGAAAATACCTTATAGTATGACGTAATATGCAGTGTATCATTGAAAATACCTTATAATATAACGTAATATGCAGTGTATCATTGAAAATACCTTAGAATATAATGTAATATTTGCAGTCTATCATTGAAAATACCATATAATATAACGTAATATGCAGTGTATCATTGAAAATACCTTATAATATAATGTAATATTTGCAGTCTATCATTGAAAATACCTTATAATATAACGTAATATGCAGTGTATCATTGAAAATACCTTATAATATAACGTTATATGCAGTGTATCATTGAAAATACCCTATAATATAATGTAATATGCAGTGTATCATTGAAAATGCCTTATAATATAATGTAATATGCAGTCTATCATTGAAAATGCCTTATAATACAACGTAATATGCAGTATATCATTGAAAATACCTTATAATATAAGGTAATATGCAGTGTATCATTGAAAATACCTTATAATATAATGTAATATTTGCAGTCTATCATTGAAAATACCATATAATATAACGTAATATGCAGTGTATCATTGAAAATACCTTATAATACAACGTAATATGCAGTATATCATTGAAAATACCTTATAATATAACGTAATATGCAGTGTATCATTGAAAATACCTTATAATATAACGTAATATGCAGTGTATCATTGAAAATACCTTATAATATAATGTAGTATGCAGTGTATCATTGAAAATGCCTTATAATATAATGTAATATTTGCAGTCTATCATTGATAATACCTCATAATATAACGTAATATGCAGAGTATCATTGAAAATACCTTATAATATTACGTAATATGCAGTCAATCATTGAAAATACGTGATAATATAACGTAATATGCAGTCTATCATTGAAAATGCCGTATAATATAACGTAATATGCAGTATATCATTGAAAATACCTTATAATATAACGTAATATGCAGTGTATCATTGAAAATGCCTTATAATATAACGTAATATGCAGTGTATCATTGAAAATACCTTATAATATAACGTAATATGCAGTGTATCATTGAAAATACCCTATAATATAATGTAATATGCAGTGTATCATTGAAAATGCCTTATAATATAATGTAATATGCAGTCTATCATTGAAAATGCCTTATAATACAACGTAATATGCAGTATATCATTGAAAATACCTTATAATATAAGGTAATATGCAGTGTATCATTGAAAATACCTTATAATATAATGTAATATTTGCAGTCTATCATTGAAAATACCATATAATATAACGTAATATGCAGTGTATCATTGAAAATACCTTATAATACAACGTAATATGCAGTATATCATTGAAAATACCTTATAATATAACGTAATATGCAGTGTATCATTGAAAATACCTTATAATATAACGTAATATGCAGTGTATCATTGAAAATACCTTATAATATAATGTAATATGCAGTGTATCATTGAAAATGCCTTATAATATAATGTAATATTTGCAGTCTATCATTGATAATACCTCATAATATAACGTAATATGCAGAGTATCATTGAAAATACCTTATAATATTACGTAATATGCAGTCAATCATTGAAAATACGTGATAATATAACGTAATATGCAGTCTATCATTGAAAATTCCGTATAATATAACGTAATATGCAGTATATCATTGAAAATACCTTATAATATAACGTAATATGCAGTGTATCATTGAAAATGCCTTATAATATAACGTAATATGCAGTGTATCATTGAAAATACCTTATAATATAACGTGATATGCAGCCTATCATTGAAAATACCTTATAGTATGACGTAATATGCAGTGTATCATTGAAAATACCTTATAATATAATGTAATATTTGCAGTGTATCATTGAAAATACCTTATAATATAATGTAATATTTGCAGTCTATCATTGAAAATACCTCATAATATTACGTAATATGCAGTCAATCATTGAAAATACGTGATAATATAACGTAATATGCAGTGTATCATTGAAAATACCCTATAATATAATGTAATATGCAGTGTATCATTGAAAATACCTTATAATATAATGCAATATTTGCAGTCTATCATTGAAAATACCTCATAATATTACGTAATATGCAGTCAATCATTGAAAATGCCTTATAATATAACGTAATATGCAGTATATCATTGAAAATACCTTATAATGTAACGTAATAAGCAGTGTATCATTGAAAATATCTTGTAATGTAACGTAATATGCAGAGTAGCATTCAAAATACCTTATAATATAACGTAATATGCAGAGTATCATTGAAAATACCTTATAATATAACGTGATATGCAGTATATCATTGAAAATACCTTATAATATAACGTAATATGCAGTGTATCATTGAAAATACCTTATAATATAACGTAATATTTGCAGTCTATCATTCAAAATACCATATATTATAACGTAATATGCAGTGTATCATTGAAAATACCTTATAATATAATGTAATATTTGCAGTCTATCATTGAAAATACCTTATAATATAACGTAATATGCAGTGTATCATTGAAAATACCTTATAATACAACGTAATATGCAGTATATCATTGAAAATACCTTATAATATAACGTAATATGCAGTGTATCATTGAAAATGCCTTATAATATAATGTAATATGCAGTCTATCATTGAAAATGCCTTATAATACAACGTAATATGCAGTATATCATTGAAAATACCTTATAATATAACGTAATATGCAGTGTATCATTGAAAATACCTTATAATGTAACGTAATAAGCAGTGTATCATTGAAAATGTCTTGTAATGTTACGTAATATGCAGAGTATCATTCAAAATACCTTATAATATAACGTTATATGCAGTGTATCATTGAAAATACCCTATAATACAATGTAATATGCAGTGTATCATTGAAAATACCTTATAATGTAACGTATTGTAATATGCACTGTATCATTGAAAATGCCTTATAATATTACGTAATGTGCAGTGTATCATTGAACATACCCTATAATATAATGTAATATGCAGTGTATCATTGAAAATACCTTATAATATAACGTAATATGCAGTGTATCATTGAAAATACCTTATAATATAACGTAATATGCAGTGTATCATTGAAAATACCTTATAATATAATGTAATATTTGCAGTCTATCATTGAAAATACCATATAATATAACGTAATATGCAGTGTATCATTGAAAATACCTTATAATATAATGTAATATTTGCAGTCTATCATTGAAAATACCTTATAATATAACGTAATATGCAGTGTATCATTGAAAATACCTTATAATATAACGTTATATGCAGTGTATCATTGAAAATACCCTATAATATAATGTAATATGCAGTGTATCATTGAAAATGCCTTATAATATAATGTAATATGCAGTCTATCATTGAAAATGCCTTATAATACAACGTAATATGCAGTATATCATTGAAAATACCTTATAATATAACGTAATATGCAGTGTATCATTGAAAATACCTTATAATATAACGTAATATGCAGAGTATCATTGAAAATGCCTTATAATATAACGTAATATGCAGTATATCATTGAAAATACCTTATAATATAACGTAATATGCAGTCTATCATTGAAAATGCCTTATAATATAACGTAATATGCAGTATATCATTGAAAATACCTAATAATATAACGTAATATGCAGTGTATCATTGAAAATACCTTATAATATAACGTAATATGCAGTGTATCATTGAAAATACCTTATAATATAACGTGATATGCAGTGTATCATTGAAAATACCCTATAATATAATGTAATATGCAGTGTATCATTGAAAATGCCTTATAATATAACGTAATATGCAGTATATCATTGAAAATGCCTTATAATACAACGTAATATGCAGTATATCATTGAAAATACCTTATAATATAAGGTAATATGCAGTGTATCATTGAAAATACCTTATAATATAATGTAATATTTGCAGTCTATCATTGAAAATACCATATAATATAACGTAATATGCAGTGTATCATTGAAAATACCTTATAATACAACGTAATATGCAGTATATCATTGAAAATACCTTATAATATAACGTAATATGCAGTGTATCATTGAAAATACCTTATAATATAACGTAATATGCAGTGTATCATTGAAAATACCTTATAATATAATGTAATATGCAGTGTATCATTGAAAATGCCTTATAATATAATGTAATATTTGCAGTCTATCATTGATAATACCTCATAATATAACGTAATATGCAGAGTATCATTGAAAATACCTTATAATATTACGTAATATGCAGTCAATCATTGAAAATACGTGATAATATAACGTAATATGCAGTCTATCATTGAAAATGCCGTATAATATAACGTAATATGCAGTATATCATTGAAAATACCTTATAATATAACGTAATATGCAGTGTATCATTGAAAATGCCTTATAATATAACGTAATATGCAGTGTATCATTGAAAATACCTTATAATATAACGTGATATGCAGTCTATCATTGAAAATACCTTATAGTATGACGTAATATGCAGTGTATCATTGAAAATACCTTATAATATAATGTAATATTTGCAGTGTATCATTGAAAATACCTTATAATATAATGTAATATTTGCAGACTATCATTGAAAATACCTCATAATATTACGTAATATGCAGTCAATCATTGAAAATACGTGATAATATAACGTAATATGCAGTGTATCATTGAAAATACCCTATAATATAATGTAATATGCAGTGTATCATTGAAAATACCTTATAATATAATGCAATATTTGCAGTCTATCATTGAAAATACCTCATAATATTACGTAATATGCAGTCAATCATTGAAAATGCCTTATAATATAACGTAATATGCAGTATATCATTGAAAATACCTTATAATGTAACGTAATAAGCAGTGTATCATTGAAAATATCTTGTAATGTAACGTAATATGCAGAGTAGCATTCAAAATACCTTATAATATAACGTAATATGCAGAGTATCATTGAAAATACCTTATAATATAACGTGATATGCAGTATATCATTGAAAATACCTTATAATATAACGTAATATGCAGTGTATCATTGAAAATACCTTATAATATAACGTTATATGCAGTGGATCATTGAAAATACCCGATAATATAATGTAATATGCAGTGTATCATTGAAAATGCCTTATAATATAATGTAATATTCAGTGTATCATTGAAAATGCCTTATAATATAATGTAATATGCAGTCTATCATTGAAAATGCCTTATAATACAACGTAATATGCAGTATATCATTGAAAATACCTTATAATATAACGTAATATGCAGTGTATCATTGAAAATACCTTATAATGTAACGTAATAAGCAGTGTATCATTGAAAATGTCTTGTAATGTTACGTAATATGCAGAGTATCATTCAAAATACCTTATAATATAACGTTATATGCAGTGTATCATTGAAAATACCCTATAATACAATGTAATATGCAGTGTATCATTGAAAATACCTTATAATGTAACGTATTGTAATATGCACTGTATCATTGAAAATGCCTTATAATATTACGTAATGTGCAGTGTATCATTGAACATACCCTATAATATAATGTAATATGCAGTGTATCATTGAAAATACCTTATAATATAACGTAATATGCAGTGTATCATTGAAAATACCTTATAATATAACGTAATATGCAGTGTATCATTGAAAATACCTTATAATATAATGTAATATTTGCAGTCTATCATTGAAAATACCATATAATATAACGTAATATGCAGTGTATCATTGAAAATACCTTATAATATAATGTAATATTTGCAGTCTATCATTGAAAATACCTTATAATATAACGTAATATGCAGTGTATCATTGAAAATACCTTATAATATAACGTTATATGCAGTGTATCATTGAAAATACCCTATAATATAATGTAATATGCAGTGTATCATTGAAAATGCCTTATAATATAATGTAATATGCAGTCTATCATTGAAAATGCCTTATAATATAACGTAATATGCAGTATATCATTGAAAATACCTTATAATATAACGTAATATGCAGTGTATCATTGAAAATACCTTATAATATAACGTAATATGCAGAGTATCATTGAAAATGCCTTATAATATAACGTAATATGCAGTATATCATTGAAAATACCTTATAATATAACGTAATATGCAGTCTATCATTGAAAATGCCTTATAATATAACGTAATATGCAGTATATCATTGAAAATACCTAATAATATAACGTAATATGCAGTGTATCATTGAAAATACCTTATAATATAACGTAAATGCAGTGTATCATTGAAAATACCTTATAATGTAACGTAATAAGCAGTGTATCATTGAAAATGTCTTGTAATGTAACGTAATATGCAGAGTATCATTCAAAATACCTTATAATATAACGTGATATGCAGTATATCATTGAAAATACCTAATAATATAACGTAATATGCAGTGTATCATTGAAAATACCTTATAATATAACGTAATATGCAGTGTATCATTGAAAATACCTTATAATATAACGTGATATGCAGTCTATCATTGAAAATACCTTATAATGTAACGTCATAAGCAGTGTATCATTGAAAATGTCTTGTAATGTAACGTAATATGCAGAGTATCATTCAAAATACCTTATAATACAACGTTATATGCAGTGTATCATTGAAAATACCCTATAATATAATGTAATATGCAGTGTATCATTGAAAATGCCTTATAATATAATGTAATATGCAGTCTATCATTGAAAATGCCTTATAATACAACGTAATATGCAGTGTATCATTGAAAATACCTTATAAAATAACGTTATATGCAGTGTATCATTGAAAATACCCTATAATATAATGTAATATGCAGTGTATCATTGAAAATGCCTTATAATACAACGTAATATGCAGTATATCATTGAAAATACCTTATAATATAACGTAATATGCATTGTATCATTGAAAATACCTTATAATATAACGTTATATGCAGTGTATCATTGAAAATACCCTATAATATAATGTAATATGCAGTGTATCATTGAAAATGCCTTATAATATAATGTAATATGCAGTCTATCATTGAAAATGCCTTATAATACAACGTAATATGCAGTATATCATTGAAAATACCTTATAATATAACGTAATATGCAGTGTATCATTGAAAATACCTTATAATATAACGTAATATGCAGAGTATCATTGAAAATGCCTTATAATATAACGTAATATGCAGTATATCATTGAAAATACCTTATAATATAACGTAATATGCAGTCTATCATTGAAAATGCCTTATAATATAACGTAATATGCAGTATATCATTGAAAATACCTAATAATATAACGTAATATGCAGTCTATCATTGAAAATGCCGTATAATATAACGTAATATGCAGTATATCATTGAAAATACCTTATAATATAACGTAATATGCAGTGTATCATTGAAAATGCCTTATAATATAACGTAATATGCAGTGTATCATTGAAAATACCTTATAATATAACGTGATATGCAGTCTATCATTGAAAATACCTTATAGTATGACGTAATATGCAGTGTATCATTGAAAATACCTTATAATATAATGTAATATTTGCAGTGTATCATTGAAAATACCTTATAATATAATGTAATATTTGCAGTCTATCATTGAAAATACCTCATAATATTACGTAATATGCAGTCAATCATTGAAAATACGTGATAATATAACGTAATATGCAGTGTATCATTGAAAATACCCTATAATATAATGTAATATGCAGTGTATCATTGAAAATACCTTATAATATAATGCAATATTTGCAGTCTATCATTGAAAATACCTCATAATATTACGTAATATGCAGTCAATCATTGAAAATGCCTTATAATATAACGTAATATGCAGTGTATCATTGAAAATACCTTATAATATAACGTGATATGCAGTCTATCATTGAAAATACCTTATAATGTAACGTCATAAGCAGTGTATCATTGAAAATGTCTTGTAATGTAACGTAATATGCAGAGTATCATTCAAAATACCTTATAATACAACGTTATATGCAGTGTATCATTGAAAATACCCTATAATATAATGTAATATGCAGTGTATCATTGAAAATGCCTTATAATATAATGTAATATGCAGTCTATCATTGAAAATGCCTTATAATACAACGTAATATGCAGTGTATCATTGAAAATACCTTATAATATAACGTATTGTAATATGCAGTGTATCATTGAAAATGCCTTATAATATTACGTAATATGCAGTGTATCATTGAACATACCCTATAATATAATGTAATATGCAGTGTATCATTGAAAATACCTTATAATATAACGTAATATGCAGTGTATCATTGAAAATACCTTATAATATAACGTAATATTTGCAGTCTATCATTCAAAATACCATATAATATAACGTAATATGCAGTGTATCATTGAAAATACCTTATAATATAATGTAATATTTGCAGTCTATCATTGAAAATACCTTATAATATAACGTAATATGCAGTGTATCATTGAAAATACCTTATAAAATAATGTTATATGCAGTGTATCATTGAAAATACCCTATAATATAATGTAATATGCAGTGTATCATTGAAAATGCCTTATAATACAACGTAATATGCAGTATATCATTGAAAATACCTTATAATATAACGTAATATGCAGTGTATCATTGAAAATACCTTATAATATAACGTTATATGCAGTGTATCATTGAAAATACCCTATAATATAATGTAATATGCAGTGTATCATTGAAAATGCCTTATAATATAATGTAATATGCAGTCTATCATTGAAAATGCCTTATAATACAACGTAATATGCAGTATATCATTGAAAATACCTTATAATATAACGTAATATGCAGTGTATCATTGAAAATACCTTATAATATAACGTAATATGCAGAGTATCATTGAAAATGCCTTGTAATATAACGTAATATGCAGTATATCATTGAAAATACCTTATAATATAACGTAATATGCAGTCTATCATTGAAAATGCCTTATAATATAACGTAATATGCAGTATATCATTGAAAATACCTAATAATATAACGTAATATGCAGTCTATCATTGAAAATGCCGTATAATATAACGTAATATGCAGTATATCATTGAAAATACCTTATAATATAACGTAATATGCAGTGTATCATTGAAAATGCCTTATAATATAACGTAATATGCAGTGTATCATTGAAAATACCTTATAATATAACGTGATATGCAGTCTATCATTGAAAATACCTTATAGTATGACGTAATATGCAGTGTATCATTGAAAATACCTTATAATATAATGTAATATTTGCAGTGTATCATTGAAAATACCTTATAATATAATGTAATATTTGCAGTCTATCATTGAAAATACCTCATAATATTACGTAATATGCAGTCAATCATTGAAAATACGTGATAATATAACGTAATATGCAGTGTATCATTGAAAATACCCTATAATATAATGTAATATGCAGTGTATCATTGAAAATACCTTATAATATAATGCAATATTTGCAGTCTATCATTGAAAATACCTCATAATATTACGTAATATGCAGTCAATCATTGAAAATGCCTTATAATATAACGTAATATGCAGTGTATCATTGAAAATACCTTATAATATAACGTAATATGCAGTCTATCATTGAAAATATCTTGTAATGTAACGTAATATGCAGAGTAGCATTCAAAATACCTTATAATATAACGTAATATGCAGAGTATCATTGAAAATACCTTATAATATAACGTGATATGCAGTATATCATTGAAAATACCTTATAATATAACGTAATATGCAGTGTATCATTGAAAATACCTTATAATATAACGTAATATTTGCAGTCTATCATTCAAAATACCATATATTATAACGTAATATGCAGTGTATCATTGAAAATACCTTATAATATAATGTAATATTTGCAGTCTATCATTGAAAATACCTTATAATATAACGTAATATGCAGTGTATCATTGAAAATACCTTATAATATAACGTTATATGCAGTGGATCATTGAAAATACCCGATAATATAATGTAATATGCAGTGTATCATTGAAAATGCCTTATAATATAATGTAATATTCAGTGTATCATTGAAAATGCCTTATAACATATCCTAATATGCAGTGTATCATTCAAAATACCTTATAATATAACGTAATATGCAGTCTATCATTGAAAATGCCTTATAATATAACGTAATATGCAGTATATCATTGAAAATACCTAATAATATAACGTAATATGCAGTGTATCATTGAAAATACCTTATAATATAACGTAATATGCAGTGTATCATTGAAAATACCTTATAATATAACGTGATATGCAGTCTATCATTGAAAATACCTTATAATGTAACGTCATAAGCAGTGTATCATTGAAAATGTCTTGTAATGTAACGTAATATGCAGAGTATCATTCAAAATACCTTATAATACAACGTTATATGCAGTGTATCATTGAAAATACCCTATAATATAATGTAATATGCAGTGTATCATTGAAAATGCCTTATAATATAATGTAATATGCAGTCTATCATTGAAAATGCCTTATAATACAACGTAATATGCAGTGTATCATTGAAAATACCTTATAATATAACGTATTGTAATATGCAGTGTATCATTGAAAATGCCTTATAATATTACGTAATATGCAGTGTATCATTGAACATACCCTATAATATAATGTAATATGCAGTGTATCATTGAAAATACCTTATAATATAACGTAATATGCAGTGTATCATAGAAAATACCTTATAATATAACGTAATATTTGCAGTCTATCATTCAAAATACCATATAATATAACGTAATATGCAGTGTATCATTGAAAATACCTTATAATATAATGTAATATTTGCAGTCTATCATTGAAAATACCTTATAATATAACGTAATATGCAGTGTATCATTGAAAATACCTTATAAAATAACGTTATATGCAGTGTATCATTGAAAATACCCTATAATATAATGTAATATGCAGTGTATCATTGAAAATGCCTTATAATATAATGTAATATGCAGTGTATCATTGAAAAAGCCTTATAATATAATGTAATATGCAGTCTATCATTGAAAATGCCTTATAATACAACGTAATATGCAGTATATCATTGAAAATACCTTATAATATAACGTAATATGCAGTGTATCATTGAAAATACCTTATAATGTAACGTAATAAGCAGTGTATCATTGAAAATGTCTTGTAATGTAACGTAATATGCAGAGTATCATTCAAAATACCTTATAATATAACGTTATATGCAGTGTATCATTGAAAATACCCTATAATACAATGTAATATGCAGTGTATCATTGAAAATGCCTTATAATAAATAGTAATATGCAGTCTATCATTAAAAATACGTGATAATATAACGTAATATGCAGTGTATCATTGAAAATACCTTATAATATAATGTAATATTTGCAGTCTATCATTGAAAATACCTTATAATATTACGTAATATGCAGTCAATCATTGAAAATACGTGATAATATAACGTAATATGCAGTCTATCATTGAAAATGCCTTATAATATAACGTAATATGCAGTATATCATTGAAAATACGTGATAATATAACGTAATATGCAATCTATCATTGAAAATGCCTTATAATATAACGTAATATGCAGTATATCATTGAAAATACCTTATAATATAACGTAATATGCAGTCTATCATTGAAAATGCCTTATAATATAACGTAATATGCATTATATCATTGAAAATACCTTATAATATAACGTAATATGCAGTGTATCATTGAAAATACCTTATAATATAACGTAATATGCAGAGTATCATTGAAAATACCTTATAATATAACGTGATATGCAGTATATCATTGAAAATACCTTATAATGTAACGTAATATGCAGTCAATCATTGAAAATACGTGACAATATAACGTAATATGCAGTCTATCATTGAAAATGCCTTATAATATAACGTAATATGCAGTATATCATTGAAAATACCTAATAATATAACGTAATATGCAGTGTATCATTGAAAATACCTTATAATATAACGTAATATGCAGTGTATCATTGAAAATACCTTATAATATAACGTGATATGCAGTCTATCATTGAAAATACCTTATAATGTAACGTCATAAGCTGTGTATCATTGAAAATGTCTTGTAATGTAACGTAATATGCAGAGTATCATTCAAAATACCTTATAATATAACGTTATATGCAGTGTATCATTGAAAATGTCTTGTAATGTAACGTAATATGCAGAGTATCATTCAAAATACCTTATAATATAACGTTATATGCAGTGTATCATTGAAAATACCCTATAATACAATGTAATATGCAGTGTATCATTGAAAATGCCTTATAATATAATGTAATATGCAGTCTATCATTGAAAATGCCTTATAATACAACGTAATATGCAGTGTATCATTGAAAATACCTTATAATATAACGTATTGTAATATGCAGTGTATCATTGAAAATGCCTTATAATATTACGTAATATGCAGTGTATCATTGAACATACCCTATAATATAATGTAATATGCAGTGTATCATTGAAAATACCTTATAATATAACGTAATATGCAGTGTATCATTGAAAATACCTTATAATATAACGTAATATGCAGTGTATCATTGAAAATACCTTATAATATAATGTAATATTTGCAGTCTATCATTGAAAATACCTTATAATATAACGTAATATGCAGTGTATCATTGAAAATACCTTATAATATAACGTTATATGCAGTGTATCATTGAAAATACCCTATAATATAATGTAATATGCAGTGTATCATTGAAAATGCCTTATAATATAATGTAATATGCAGTCTATCATTGAAAATGCCTTATAATACAACGTAATATGCAGTATATCATTGAAAATACCTTATAATATAACGTAATATGCAGTGTATCATTGAAAATACCTTATAATATAACGTAATATGCAGAGTATCATTGAAAATACCTTATAATATAACGTGATATGCAGTATATCATTGAAAATACCTCATAATGTAACGTAATATGCAGTCAATCATTGAAAATACGTGACAATATAACGTAATATGCAGTCTATCATTGAAAATACCTTATAATATAACGTAATATGCAGTGTATCATTGAAAATACCTTATAATATAACGTAATATGCAGTGTATCATTGAAAATACCTTATAATATAATGTAATATTTGCAGTCTATCATTGATAATACCTCATAATATAACGTAATATGCAGAGTATCATTGAAAATACCTTATAATATAATGTATATTTGCAGTCTATCATTGAAAATGCCTTATAATATATAGTAGTATGCAGTCTATCATTAAAAATACGTGATAATATAACGTAATATGCAATGTATCATAGAAAATACCTTATAATATAACGAAATATGCAGAGTATCATTGAATATACCTTATTATATAACGTAATATGCAGTGTATCATTGAAAATACCTTATAATATTACGTAATATGCAGTGTATCATTGAAAATACCTTATAATATAACGTGATATGCAGTCTATCATTGAAAATACCTTATAATGTAACGTCATAAGCAGTGTATCATTGAAAATGTCTTGTAATGTAACGTAATATGCAGAGTATCATTCAAAATACCTTATAATATAACGTTATATGCAGTGTATCATTGAAAATACCCTATAATATAATGTAATATGCAGTGTATCATTGAAAATGCCTTATAATATAATGTAATATGCAGTGTATCATTGAAAATACCTTATAATATAACGTAATATCCAGTGTATCATTGAACATACCCTATAATATAATGTAATATGCAGTGTATCATTGAAAATACCTTATAATATAATGTAATATTTGCAGTCTATCATTGATAATACCTCATAATATAACGTAATATGCAGAGTATCATTGAAAATACCTTATAATATTACGTAATATGCAGTCAATCATTGAAAATACGTGATAATATAACGTAATATGCAGTCTATCATTGAAAATGCCTTATAATATAACGTAATATGCAGTATATCATTGAAAATACCTTATAATATAACGTAATATGCAGTGTATCATTGAAAATGCCTTATAATATAACGTAATATGCAGTGTATCATTGAAAATACCTTATAATATAACGTAATAATTGCAGTCTATCATTCAAAATACCATATAATATAACGTAATATGCAGTGTATCATTGAAAATACCTTATAATATAATGTAATATTTGCAGTCTATCATTGAAAATGCCTTATAATACAACGTAATATGCAGTATATCATTGAAAATACCTTATAATATAACGTAATATGCAGTGTATCATTGAAAATACCTTATAATGTAACGTAATAAGCAGTGTATCATTGAAAATGTCTTGTAATGTAACGTAATATGCAGAGTATCATTCAAAATACCTTATAATATAACGTTATATGCAGTGTATCATTGAAAATACCCTATAATACAATGTAATATGCAGTGTATCATTGAAAATGCCTTATAATATAATGTAATATGCAGTGTATCATTGAAAATGCCTTATAATATAATGTAATATGCAGTCTATCATTGAAAATGCCTTATAATACAACGTAATATGCAGTATATCATTGAAAATACCTTATAATATAACGTAATATGCAGTGTATCATTGAAAATACCTTATAATGTAACGTAATAAGCAGTGTATCATTGAAAATGTCTTGTAATGTAACGTAATATGCAGAGTATCATTCAAAATACCTTATAATATACCGTTATATGCAGTGTATCATTGAAAATACCCTATAATACAATGTAATATGCAGTGTATCATTGAAAATGCCTTATAATACAACGTAATATGCAGTATATCATTGAAAATACCTTATAATATAACGTAATATGCAGTGTATCATTGAAAATACCTTATAATATAATGTAATATTTGCAGTCTATCATTGAAAATACCATATAATATAACGTAATATGCAGTGTATCATTGAAAATACCTTATAATACAACGTAATATGCAGTATATCATTGAAAATACCTTATAATATAACGTAATATGCAGTGTATCATTGAAAATACCTTATAATATAACGTAATATGCAGTGTATCATTGAAAATACCTTATAATATAATGTAATATGCAGTGTATCATTGAAAATGCCTTATAATATAATGTAATATGCAGTCTATCATTGAAAATGCCTTATAATACAACGTAATATGCAGTATATCATTGAAAATACCTTATAATATAACGTAATATGCAGTGTATCATTGAAAATACCTTATAATATAACGTAATATGCAGTGTATCATTGAAAATGCCTTATAATATTACGTAATATCCAGTGTATCATTGAACATACCCTATAATATAATGTAATATGCAGTGTATCATTGAAAATGCCTTATAATATAATGTAATATGCAGTGTATCATTGAAAATGCCTTATAATATAATGTAATATGCAGTCTATCATTGAAAATGCCTTATAATACAACGTAATATGCAGTATATCATTGAAAATACCTTATAATATAACGTAATATGCAGTGTATCATTGAAAATACCTTATAATATAACGTAATATGCAGTGTATCATTGAAAATGCCTTATAATATTACGTAATATCCAGTGTATCATTGAACATACCCTATAATATAATGTAATATGCAGTGTATCATTGAAAATGCCTTATAATATAATGTAATATGCAGTGTATCATTGAAAATGCCTTATAATATAATGTAATATGCAGTCTATCATTGAAAATGCCTTATAATACAACGTAATATGCAGTATATCATTGAAAATACCTTATAATATAACGTAATATGCAGTGTATCATTGAAAATACCTTATAATGTAACGTAATAAGCAGTGTATCATTGAAAATGTCTTGTAATGTAACGTAATATGCAGAGTATCATTCAAAATACCTTATAATATAACGTTATATGCAGTGTATCATTGAAAATACCCTATAATACAATGTAATATGCAGTGTATCATTGAAAATGCCTTATAATACAACGTAATATGCAGTATATCATTGAAAATACCTTATAATATAACGTAATATGCAGTGTATCATTGAAAATACCTTATAATATAATGTAATATTTGCAGTCTATCATTGAAAATACCATATAATATAACGTAATATGCAGTGTATCATTGAAAATACCTTATAATACAACGTAATATGCAGTATATCATTGAAAATACCTTATAATATAACGTAATATGCAGTGTATCATTGAAAATACCTTATAATATAACGTAATATGCAGTGTATCATTGAAAATACCTTATAATATAATGTAATATGCAGTGTATCATTGAAAATGCCTTATAATATAATGTAATATGCAGTCTATCATTGAAAATGCCTTATAATACAACGTAATATGCAGTATATCATTGAAAATACCTTATAATATAACGTAATATGCAGTGTATCATTGAAAATACCTTATAATATAACGTAATATGCAGTGTATCATTGAAAATGCCTTATAATATTACGTAATATCCAGTGTATCATTGAACATACCCTATAATATAATGTAATATGCAGTGTATCATTGAAAATACCTTATAATATAATGTAATATTTGCAGTCTATCATTGAAAATACCTCATAATATTACGTAATATGCAGTCAATCATTGAAAATACGTGATAATATAACGTAATATGCAGTGTATCATTGAAAATACCCTATAATATAATGTAATATGCAGTGTATCATTGAAAATACCTTATAATATAATGTAATATTTGGAGTCTATCATTGATAATACCTCATAATATAACGTAATATGCAGAGTATCATTGAAAATACCTTATAATATTACGTAATATGCAGTGTATCATTGAAAATGCCTTATAATATAATGTAATATTCAGTCTATCATTGAAAATGCCTTATAATACAACGTAATATGCAGTATATCATTGAAAATACCTTATAATATAACGTAATATGCAGTGTATCATTGAAAATACCTTATAATATAACGTAATATGCAGTCAATCATTGAAAATACGTGATAATATAACGTAATATGCAGTCTATCATTGAAAATGCCTTATAATATAACGTAATATGCAGTATATCATTGAAAATACCTTATAATATAACGTAATATGCAGTGTATCATTGAAAATGCCTTATAATATAACGTAATATGCAGTGTATCATTGAAAATACCTTATAATATAACGTAATAATTGCAGTCTATCATTCAAAATACCATATAATATAACGTAATATGCAGTGTATCATTGAAAATACCTTATAATATAATGTAATATTTGCAGTCTATCATTGAAAATACCTTATAATATAACGTAATATGCAGTGTTTCATTGAAAATACCTTATAATATAACGTTATATGCAGTGTATCATTGAAAATACCCTATAATATAATGTCATATGCAGTGTATCATTGAAAATGCCTTATAATATAATGTAATATGCAGTGTATCATTGAAAATGCCTTATAATATATTGTAATATGCAGTCTATCATTGAAAATGCCTTATAATACAACGTAATATGCAGTATATCATTGAAAATACCTTATAATATAACGTAATATGCAGTGTATCATTGAAAATACCTTATAATGTAACGTAATAAGCAGTGTATCATTGAAAATGTCTTGTAATGTAACGTAATATGCAGAGTATCATTCAAAATACCTTATAATATAACGTTATATGCAGTGTATCATTGAAAATACCCTATAATACAATGTAATATGCAGTGTATCATTGAAAATGCCTTATAATACAACGTAATATGCAGTATATCATTGAAAATACCTTATAATATAACGTAATATGCAGTGTATCATTGAAAATACCTTATAATATAATGTAATATTTGCAGTCTATCATTGAAAATACCATTTAATATAACGTAATATGCAGTGTATCATTGAAAATACCTTATAATACAACGTAATATGCAGTATATCATTGAAAATACCTTATAATATAACGTAATATGCAGTGTATCATTGAAAATACCTTATAATATAACGTAATATGCAGTGTATCATTGAAAATACCTTATAATATAATGTAATATGCAGTGTATCATTGAAAATGCCTTATAATATAATGTAATATGCAGTCTATCATTGAAAATGCCTTATAATTCAACGTAATATGCAGTATATCATTGAAAATACCTTATAATATAACGTAATATGCAGTGTATCATTGAAAATACCTTATAATATAACGTAATATGCAGTGTATCATTGAAAATGCCTTATAATATTACGTAATATCCAGTGTATCATTGAACATACCCTATAATATAATGTAATATGCAGTGTATCATTGAAAATACCTTATAATATAATGTAATATTTGCAGTCTATCATTGAAAATACCTCATAATATTACGTAATATGCAGTCAATCATTGAAAATACGTGATAATATAACGTAATATGCAGTGTATCATTGAAAATACCCTATAATATAATGTAATATGCAGTGTATCATTGAAAATACCTTATAATATAATGTAATATTTGCAGTCTATCATTGATAATACCTCATAATATAACGTAATATGCAGAGTATCATTGAAAATACCTTATAATATTACGTAATATGCAGTGTATCATTGAAAATGCCTTATAATATAATGTAATATTCAGTCTATCATTGAAAATGCCTTATAATACAACGTAATATGCAGTATATCATTGAAAATACCTTATAATATAACGTAATATGCAGTGTATCATTGAAAATACCTTATAATATAACGTAATATGCAGTGTATCATTGAAAATGCCTTATAATATTACGTAATATCCAGTGTATCATTGAACATACCCTATAATATAATGTAATATGCAGTGTATCATTGAAAATACCTTATAATATAATGTAATATTTGCAGTCTATCATTGAAAATACCTCATAATATTACGTAATATGCAGTCAATCATTGAAAATACGTGATAATATAACGTAATATGCAGTGTATCATTGAAAATACCCTATAATATAATGTAATATGCAGTGTATCATTGAAAATACCTTATAATATAATGTAATATTTGCAGAGTATCATTGAAAATACCTTATAATATTACGTAATATGCAGTCAATCATTGAAAATACGTGATAATATAACGTAATATGCAGTCTATCATTGAAAATGCCTTATAATATAACGTAATATGCAGTATATCATTGAAAATACCTTATAATATAACGTAATATGCAGTGTATCATTGAAAATGCCTTATAATATAACGTAATATGCAGTGTATCATTGAAAATACCTTATAATATAACGTGATATGCAGTCTATCATTGAAAATACCTTATAGTATGACGTAATATGCAGTGTATCATTGAAAATACCTTATAATATAATGTAATATTTGCAGTGTATCATTGAAAATACCTTATAATATAATGTAATATTTGCAGTCTATCATTGAAAATACCTCATAATATTACGTAATATGCAGTCAATCATTGAAAATACGTGATAATATATCGTAATATGCAGTGTATCATTGAAAATACCCTATAATATAATGTAATATGCAGTGTATCATTGAAAATACCTTATAATATAATGCAATATTTGCAGTCTATCATTGAAAATACCTCATAATATTACGTAATATGCAGTCAATCATTGAAAATGCCTTATAATATAACGTAATATGCAGTATGTTTAGTTCGTGACTGAGCAAACTAAACAGAATGAATGAAGGATGCGTGAACGTGAACTGGAATGAATGTTGGAATGCACGTGGACGCGACTGGAACGAATGGATTTGAATTGTTTGAGAAAAAGGAGGTTGAATCCTTAAATGAATGGATTTGCAATAAATTAAATGTATATTTAACACTGCGCTAAACAATGATAGTCAAAATTGACTTATAATAATCTGTACAAAGAATGTGAAAATAAAAGATCGAAGAACTACAAGGCGTTTGTTTGGCAGTCAGCTGTGCACGTGCTAGAAACGAGACAAGAGAGCGCGATGCTGGTTGTCTCCGTCTTTTATTGTCTCGATCTTCCTGGAAGTTCGTCACGCACCGGGTGTTCCGGATTGGCGTTCGAGAGCCTTCCAGAAGGATCGAGACTGGAAATGACCAATCAGGAGCGCGGGTTCGAGCCCGCGCGAGCCTCGACGGCATACGCATGCAGCAGTCGCGTTTGGCGGTATCGTGAGGGAGCTGCATGGTGGCCGTGAGAGAATATGGCGCTTGAGCGCGCCAATCTCGAACACAGTATATCATTGAAAATACCTTATAATGTAACGTAATAAGCAGTGTATCATTGAAAATATCTTGTAATGTAACGTAATATGCAGAGTAGCATTCAAAATACCTTATAATATAACGTAATATGCAGTGTATCATTGAAAATACCTTATAATATAATGTAATATTTGCAGTCTATCATTGAAAATACCTTATAATATTACGTAATATGCAGTCAATCATTGAAAATACGTGATAATATAACGTAATATGCAGAGTATCATTCAAAATACCTTATAATATAACGTAATATGCAGAGTATCATTGAAAATACCTTATAATATAACGTGATATGCAGTATATCATTGAAAATACCTTATAATGTAACGTAATAAGCAATGTATCATTGAAAATACCTTATAATATAACGTAATATGCAGAGTATCATTGAAAATACCTTATAATATAACGTGATATGCAGTATATCATTGAAAATGCCTTATAATAAATAGTAATATGCAGTCTATCATTAAAAATACGTGATAATATAACGTAATATGCAGTGTATCATTGAAAATACCTTATAATATAATGTAATATTTGCAGTCTATCATTGAAAATACCTTATAATATTACGTAATATGCAGTCAATCATTGAAAATACGTGATAATATAACGTAATATGCAGTCTATCATTGAAAATGCCTTATAATATAACGTAATATGCAGTATATCATTGAAAATACGTGATAATATAACGTAATATGCAATCTATCATTGAAACAGCCTTATAATATAACGTAATATGCAGTGTATCATTGAAAATACCTTATAATATAACGTGATATGCAGTCTATCATTGAAAATACCTTATAATGTAACGTCATAAGCAGTGTATCATTGAAAATGTCTTGTAATGTAACGTAATATGCAGAGTATCATTCAAAATACCTTATAATATAACGTTATATGCAGTGTATCATTGAAAATACCCTATAATATAATGTAATATGCAGTGTATCATTGAAAATGCCTTATAATATAATGTAATATGCAGTCTATCATTGAAAATGCCTTATAATACAACGTAATATGCAGTGTATCATTGAAAATACCTTATAATATAACGTATTGTAATATGCAGTGTATCATTGAAAATGCCTTATAATATTACGTAATATGCAGTGTATCATTGAACATACCCTATAATATAATGTAATATGCAGTGTATCATTGAAAATACCTTATAATATAACGTAATATGCAGTGTATCATTGAAAATACCTTATAATATAACGTAATATTTGCAGTCTATCATTCAAAATACCATATAATATAACGTAATATGCAGTGTATCATTGAAAATACCTTATAATATAATGTAATATTTGCAGTCTATCATTGAAAATGCCTTATAATATAACGTAATATGCAGTGTATCATTGAAAATACCTTATAATATAACGTTATATGCAGTGTATCATTGAAAATACCCTATAATATAATGTAATATGCAGTGTATCATTGAAAATGCCTTATAATATAATGTAATATGCAGTATATCATTGAAAATACCTTATAATATAACGTAATATGCAGTGTATCATTGAAAATACGTGATAATATAACGTAATATGCAATCTATCATTGAAAATGCCTTATAATATAACGTAATATGCAGTGTATCATTGAAAATACCTTATAATATAATGTAATATTTGCAGTCTATCATTGAAAATACCTTATAATATAACGTAATATGCAGTGTATCATTGAAAATACCTTATAATATAACGTTATATGCAGTGTATCATTGAAAATACCCTATAATATAATGTAATATGCAGTGTATCATTGAAAATGCCTTATAATATAATGTAATATGCAGTCTATCATTGAAAATGCCTTATAATATAACGTAATATGCAGTATATCATTGAAAATACCTTATAATATAACGTAATATGCAGTGTATCATTGAAAATACCTTATAATGTAACGTAATAAGCAGTGTATCATTGAAAATGTCTTGTAATGTAACGTAATATGCAGTGTATCATTGAATAATATAATGTAATATGCAGTGTATCGTTGAAAATACCTTATAATATAATGTAATATTTGCAGTCTATCATTGAAAATGCCTTATAATATAACGTAATATGCAGAGTATCATTGAAAATGCCTTATAATATATAGTAATATGCAGTCTATCATTAAAAATACCTTATAATATAACGTAATATGCAGAGTATCATTGAAAATACCTTATAATATAACGTAATATGCAGAGTATCATTGAAAATACCTTATAATGTAACGTAATATGCAGTGTATCATTGAAAATGTCTTGTAATGTAACGTAATATGCAGAGTATCATTCAAAATACCTTATAATATAACGTAATATGCAGAGTATCATTGAAAATACCTTATAATATAACGTAATATGCAGTGTATCATTGAAAATAGCTTATAATATAACGTTATATGCAGTGTATCATTGAAAATACCCTATAATATAATGTAATATGCAGTGTATCATTGAAAATGCCTTATAATATAATGTAATATGCAGTCTATCATTGAAAATGCCTTATAATACAACGTAATATGCAGTATATCATTGAAAATACCTTATAATATAACGTAATATGCAGTGTATCATTGAAAATACCTTATAATATAACGTAATATGCAGTGTATCATTGAAAATGTCTTGTAATGTAACGTAATATGCAGTGTATCATTGAATAATATAATGTAATATGCAGTGTATCGTTGAAAATACCTTATAATATAATGTAATATTTGCAGTCTATCATTGAAAATACCATATAATATAACGTAATATGCAGTGTATCATTGAAAATACCTTATAATGTAACGTAATAAGCAGTGTATCATTGAAAATGTCTTGTAATGTAACGTAATATGCAGAGTATCATTCAAAATACCTTATAATATAACGTAATATGCAGTGTATCATTGAAAATACCTTATAATATAACGTAATATGCAGTGTATCATTGAAAATACCTTATAATATAACGTAATATGCAGTGTATCATTGAAAATACCTTATAATATAATGTAATATTTGCAGTCTATCATTGAAAATACCTTATAATATAACGTATTGTAATATGCAGTGTATCATTGAAAATGCCTTATAATATTACGTAATATGCAGTGTATCATTGAACATACCCTATAATATAATGTAATATGCAGTGTATCATTGAAAATACCTTATAATATAACGTAATATGCAGTGTATCATTGAAAATACCTTATAATATAACGTAATATTTGCAGTCTATCATTCAAAATACCATATAATATAACGTAATATGCAGTGTATCATTGAAAATACCTTATAATATAATGTAATATTTGCAGTCTATCATTGAAAATACCTTATAATATAACGTAATATGCAGTGTATCATTGAAAATACCTTATAATATAACGTTATATGCAGTGTATCATTGAAAATACCCTATAATATAATGTAATATGCAGTGTATCATTGAAAATGCCTTATAATATAATGTAATATGCAGTATATCATTGAAAATACCTTATAATATAACGTAATATGCAGTGTATCATTGAAAATACGTGATAATATAACGTAATATGCAATCTATCATTGAAAATGCCTTATAATATAACGTAATATGCAGTGTATCATTGAAAATACCTTATAATATAATGTAATATTTGCAGTCTATCATTGAAAATACCTTATAATATAACGTAATATGCAGTGTATCATTGAAAATACCTTATAATATAACGTTATATGCAGTGTATCATTGAAAATACCCTATAATATAATGTAATATGCAGTGTATCATTGAAAATGCCTTATAATATAATGTAATATGCAGTCTATCATTGAAAATGCCTTATAATACAACGTAATATGCAGTATATCATTGAAAATACCTTATAATATAACGTAATATGCAGTGTATCATTGAAAATACCTTATAATGTAACGTAATAAGCAGTGTATCATTGAAAATGTCTTGTAATGTAACGTAATATGCAGTGTATCATTGAATAATATAATGTAATATGCAGTGTATCGTTGAAAATACCTTATAATATAATGTAATATTTGCAGTCTATAATTGAAAATGCCTTATAATATAACGTAATATGCAGAGTATCATTGAAAATGCCTTATAATATATAGTAATATGCAGTCTATCATTAAAAATACCTTATAATATAACGTAATATGCAGAGTATCATTGAAAATATCTTGTAATGTAACGTAATATGCAGAGTATCATTGAAAATACCTTATAATGTAACGTAATATGCAGTGTATCATTGAAAATGTCTTGTAATGTAACGTAATATGCAGAGTATCATTCAAAATACCTTATAATATAACGTAATATGCAGAGTATCATTGAAAATACCTTATAATATAACGTAATATGCAGTGTATCATTGAAAATAGCTTATAATATAACGTTATATGCAGTGTATTATTGAAAATACCCTATAATATAATGTAATATGCAGTGTATCATTGAAAATGCCTTATAATATAATGTAATATGCAGTCTATCATTGAAAATGCCTTATAATACAACGTAATATGCAGTATATCATTGAAAATACCTTATAATATAACGTAATATGCAGTGTATCATTGAAAATACCTTATAATGTAACGTAATAAGCAGTGTATCATTGAAAATGTCTTGTAATGTAACGTAATATGCAGTGTATCATTGAATAATATAATGTAATATGCAGTGTATCGTTGAAAATACCTTATAATATAATGTAATATTTGCAGTCTATCATTGAAAATACCATATAATATAACGTAATATGCAGTGTATCATTGAAAATACCTTATAATGTAACGTAATAAGCAGTGTATCATTGAAAATGTCTTGTAATGTAACGTAATATGCAGAGTATCATTCAAAATACCTTATAATATAACGTAATATGCAGTGTATCATTGAAAATACCTTATAATATAACGTAATATGCAGTGTATCATTGAAAATACCTTATAATATAACGTAATATGCAGTGTATCATTGAAAATACCTTATAATATAATGTAATATTTGCAGTCTATCATTGAAAATACCTTATAATATAACGTAATATGCAGTGAATCATTGAAAATACCTTATAATATAACGTTATATGCAGTGTATCATTGAAAATACCCTATAATATAATGTAATATGCAGTGTATCATTGAAAATGCCTTATAATATAATGTAATATGCAGTCTATCATTGAAAATGCCTTATAATACAACGTAATATGCAGTATATCATTGAAAATACCTTATAATATAACGTAATATGCAGTGTATCATTGAAAATACCTTATAATGTAACGTAATAAGCAGTGTATCATTGAAAATGTCTTGTAATGTAACGTAATATGCAGTGTATCATTGAATAATATAATGTAATATGCAGTGTATCGTTGAAAATACCTTATAATATAATGTAATATTTGCAGTCTATCATTGAAAATGCCTTATAATATAACGTAATATGCAGAGTACCATTGAAAATGCCTTATAATATATAGTAATATGCAGTCTATCATTAAAAATACCTTATAATATAACGTAATATGCAGAGTATCATTGAAAATACCTTATAATATAACGTAATATGCAGAGTATCATTGAAAATACCTTATAATATAACGTGATATGCAGTATATCATTGAAAATACGTGATAATATAACGTAATATGCAGAGTATCATTCAAAATACCTTATAATATAACGTAATATGCAGAGTATCATTGAAAATACCTTATAATATAACGTGATATGCAGTATATCATTGAAAATACCTTATAATGTAACGTAATAAGCAATGTATCATTGAAAATACCTTATAATATAACGTAATATGCAGAGTATCATTGAAAATACCTTATAATATAACGTGATATGCAGTATATCATTGAAAATGCCTTATAATAAATAGTAATATGCAGTCTATCATTAAAAATACGTGATAATATAACGTAATATGCAGTGTATCATTGAAAATACCTTATAATATAATGTAATATTTGCAGTCTATCATTGAAAATACCTTATAATATTACGTAATATGCAGTCAATCATTGAAAATACGTGATAATATAACGTAATATGCAGTCTATCATTGAAAATGCCTTATAATATAACGTAATATGCAGTATATCATTGAAAATACGTGATAATATAACGTAATATGCAATCTATCATTGAAACAGCCTTATAATATAACGTAATATGCAGTGTATCATTGAAAATACCTTATAATATAACGTGATATGCAGTCTATCATTGAAAATACCTTATAATGTAACGTCATAAGCAGTGTATCATTGAAAATGTCTTGTAATGTAACGTAATATGCAGAGTATCATTCAAAATACCTTATAATATAACGTTATATGCAGTGTATCATTGAAAATACCCTATAATATAATGTAATATGCAGTGTATCATTGAAAATGCCTTATAATATAATGTAATATGCAGTCTATCATTGAAAATGCCTTATAATACAACGTAATATGCAGTGTATCATTGAAAATACCTTATAATATAACGTATTGTAATATGCAGTGTATCATTGAAAATGCCTTATAATATTACGTAATATGCAGTGTATCATTGAACATACCCTATAATATAATGTAATATGCAGTGTATCATTGAAAATACCTTATAATATAACGTAATATGCAGTGTATCATTGAAAATACCTTATAATATAACGTAATATTTGCAGTCTATCATTCAAAATACCATATAATATAACGTAATATGCAGTGTATCATTGAAAATACCTTATAATATAATGTAATATTTGCAGTCTATCATTGAAAATACCTTATAATATAACGTAATATGCAGTGTATCATTGAAAATACCTTATAATATAACGTTATATGCAGTGTATCATTGAAAATACCCTATAATATAATGTAATATGCAGTGTATCATTGAAAATGCCTTATAATATAATGTAATATGCAGTATATCATTGAAAATACCTTATAATATAACGTAATATGCAGTGTATCATTGAAAATACGTGATAATATAACGTAATATGCAATCTATCATTGAAAATGCCTTATAATATAACGTAATATGCAGTGTATCCTTGCAAATACCTTATAATATAATGTAATATTTGCAGTCTATCATTGAAAATACCTTATAATATAACGTAATATGCAGTGTATCATTGAAAATACCTTATAATATAACGTTATATGCAGTGTATCATTGAAAATACCCTATAATATAATGTAATATGCAGTGTATCATTGAAAATGCCTTATAATATAATGTAATATGCAGTCTATCATTGAAAATGCCTTATAATATAACGTAATATGCAGTATATCATTGAAAATACCTTATAATATAACGTAATATGCAGTGTATCATTGAAAATACCTTATAATGTAACGTAATAAGCAGTGTATCATTGAAAATGTCTTGTAATGTAACGTAATATGCAGTGTATCATTGAATAATATAATGTAATATGCAGTGTATCGTTGAAAATACCTTATAATATAATGTAATATTTGCAGTCTATCATTGAAAATGCCTTATAATATAACGTAATATGCAGAGTATCATTGAAAATGCCTTATAATATATAGTAATATGCAGTCTATCATTAAAAATACCTTATAATATAACGTAATATGCAGAGTATCATTGAAAATACCTTATAATATAACGTAATATGCAGAGTATCATTGAAAATACCTTATAATGTAACGTAATATGCAGTGTATCATTGAAAATGTCTTGTAATGTAACGTAATATGCAGAGTATCATTCAAAATACCTTATAATATAACGTAATATGCAGAGTATCATTGAAAATACCTTATAATATAACGTAATATGCAGTGTATCATTGAAAATACCTTATAATATAACGTTATATGCAGTGTATCATTGAAAATACCCTATAATATAATGTAATATGCAGTGTATCGTTGAAAATACCTTATAATATAATGTAATATTTGCAGTCTATCATTGAAAATACCATATAATATAACGTAATATGCAGTGTATCATTGAAAATACCTTATAATGTAACGTAATAAGCAGTGTATCATTGAAAATGTCTTGTAATGTAACGTAATATGCAGAGTATCATTCAAAATACCTTATAATATAACGTAATATGCAGTGTATCATTAAAAATACCTTATAATATAACGTAATATGCAGAGTATCATTGAAAATACCTTATAATATAACGTAATATGCAGAGTATCATTGAAAATACCTTATAATATAACGTGATATGCAGTATATCATTGAAAATGCCTTATAATAAATAGTAATATGCAGTATATCATTGAAAATACGTGATAATATAACGTAATATGCAGTCTATCATTGAAAATGCCTTATAATATAACGTAATATGCAGTGTATCATTGAAAATACCTTATAATATAATGTAATATTTGCAGTCTATCATTGAAAATACCTTATAATATAACGTAATATGCAGTGTATCATTGAAAATACCTTATAATATAACGTTATATGCAGTGTATCATTGAAAATACCCTATAATATAATGTAATATGCAGTGTATCATTGAAAATGCCTTATAATATAATGTAATATGCAGTCTATCATTGAAAATGCCTTATAATACAACGTAATATGCAGTATATCATTGAAAATACCTTATAATATAACGTAATATGCAGTGTATCATTGAAAATACCTTATAATGTAACGTAATAAGCAGTGTATCATTGAAAATGTCTTGTAATGTAACGTAATATGCAGTGTATCATTGAATAATATAATGTAATATGCAGTGTATCGTTGAAAATACCTTATAATATAATGTAATATTTGCAGTCTATCATTGAAAATACCATATAATATAACGTAATATGCAGTGTATCATTGAAAATACCTTATAATGTAACGTAATAAGCAGTGTATCATTGAAAATGTCTTGTAATGTAACGTAATATGCAGAGTATCATTCAAAATACCTTATAATATAACGTAATATGCAGTGTATCATTGAAAATACCTTATAATATAACGTAATATGCAGTGTATCATTGAAAATACCTTATAATATAACGTAATATGCAGTGTATCATTGAAAATACCTTATAATATAATGTAATATTTGCAGTCTATCATTGAAAATGCCTTATAATATAACGTAATATGCAGAGTACCATTGAAAATGCCTTATAATATATAGTAATATGCAGTCTATCATTAAAAATACCTTATAATATAACGTAATATGCAGAGTATCATTGAAAATACCTTATAATATAACGTAATATGCAGAGTATCATTGAAAATACCTTATAATATAACGTGATATGCAGTATATCATTGAAAATGCCTTATAATATATAGTAATATGCAGTCTATCATTAAAAATACCTTATAATATAACGTAATATGCAGAGTATCATTGAAAATACCTTATAATATAACGTAATATGCAGAGTATCATTGAAAATACCTTATAATATAACGTGATATGCAGTATATCATTGAAAATGCCTTATAATAAATAGTAATATGCAGTATATCATTGAAAATACGTGATAATATAACGTAATATGCAATCTATCATTGAAAATGCCTTATAATATAACGTAATATGCAGTGTATCATTGAAAATACCTTATAATATAATGTAATATTTGCAGTCTATCATTGAAAATACCTTATAATATAACGTAATATGCAGTGTATCATTGAAAATACCTTATAATATAACGTTATATGCAGTGTATCATTGAAAATACCCTATAATATAATGTAATATGCAGTGTATCATTGAAAATGCCTTATAATATAATGTAATATGCAGTCTATCATTGAAAATGCCTTATAATACAACGTAATATGCAGTATATCATTGAAAATACCTTATAATATAACGTAATATGCAGTGTATCATTGAAAATACCTTATAATATAATGTAATATTTGCAGTCTATCATTGAAAATACCTTATAATATAACGTAATATGCAGTGTATCATTGAAAATAACTTATAATATAACGTTATATGCAGTGTATCATTGAAAATACCCTATAATATAATGTAATATGCAGTGTATCATTGAAAATGCCTTATAATATAATGTAATATGCAGTCTATCATTGAAAATGCCTTATAATACAACGTAATATGCAGTATATCATTGAAAATACCTTATAATATAACGTAATATGCAGTGTATCATTGAAAATACCTTATAATGTAACGTAATAAGCAGTGTATCATTGAAAATGTCTTGTAATGTAACGTAATATGCAGTGTATCATTGAATAATATAATGTAATATGCAGTGTATCGTTGAAAATACCTTATAATATAATGTAATATTTGCAGTCTATCATTGAAAATGCCTTATAATATAACGTAATATGCAGAGTACCATTGAAAATGCCTTATAATATATAGTAATATGCAGTCTATCATTAAAAATACCTTATAATATAACGTAATATGCAGAGTATCATTGAAAATACCTTATAATATAACGTAATATGCAGAGTATCATTGAAAATACCTTATAATATAACGTGATATGCAGTATATCATTGAAAATGCCTTATAATAAATAGTAATATGCAGTCTATCATTAAAAATACGTGATAATATAACGTAAAATGCAGTGTATCATTGAAAATACCTTATAATATAATGTAATATGCAGTCTATCATTGAAAATGCCTTATAATACAACGTAATATGCAGTATATCATTGAAAATACCTTATAATATAACGTAATATGCAGTGTATCATTGAAAATACCTTATAATGTAACGTAATAAGCAGTGTATCATTGAAAATGTCTTGTAATGTAACGTAATATGCAGTGTATCATTGAATAATATAATGTAATATGCAGTGTATCGTTGAAAATACCTTATAATATAATGTAATATTTGCAGTCTATCATTGAAAATGCCTTATAATATAACGTAATATGCAGAGTACCATTTTAAATGCCTTATAATATATAGTAATATGCAGTCTATCATTAAAAATACCTTATAATATAACGTAATATGCAGAGTATCATTGAAAATACCTTATAATATAACGTAATATGCAGTGTATCATTGAAAATACCTTATAATATAACGTGATATGCAGTATATCATTGAAAATGCCTTATAATATATAGTAATATGCAGTCTATCATTAAAAATACCTTATAATATAACGTAATATGCAGTGTATCATTGAAAATACCTTATAATATAACGTAATATGCAGAGTATCATTGAAAATACCTTATAATATAACGTGATATGCAGTATATCATTGAAAATGCCTTATAATAAATAGTAATATGCAGTATATCATTGAAAATACGTGATAATATAACGTAATATGCAATCTATCATTGAAAATGCCTTATAATATAACGTAATATGCAGTGTATCATTGAAAATACCTTATAATATAATGTAATATTTGCAGTCTATCATTGAAAATACCTTATAATATAACGTAATATTCAGTGTATCATTGAAAATACCTTATAATATAACGGTATATGCAGTGTATCATTGAAAATACCCTATAATATAATGTAATATGCAGTGTATCATTGAAAATGCCTTATAATATAATGTAATATGCAGTCTATCATTGAAAATGCCTTATAATACAACGTAATATGCAGTATATCATTGAAAATACCTTATAATATAACGTAATATGCAGTGTATCATTGAAAATACCTTATAATGTAACGTAATAAGCAGTGTATCATTGAAAATGTCTTGTAATGTAACGTAATATGCAGTGTATCATTGAATAATATAATGTAATATGCAGTGTATCGTTGAAAATACCTTATAATATAATGTAATATTTGCAGTCTATCATTGAAAATACCATATAATATAACGTAATATGCAGTGTATCATTGAAAATACCTTATAATGTAACGTAATAAGCAGTGTATCATTGAAAATGTCTTGTAATGTAACGTAATATGCAGAGTATCATTCAAAATACCTTATAATATAACGTAATATGCAGTGTATCATTGAAAATACCTTATAATATAACGTAATATGCAGTGTATCATTGAAAATACCTTATAATATAACGTAATATGCAGTGTATCATTGAAAATACCTTATAATATAATGTAATATTTGCAGTCTATCATTGAAAATACCTTATAATATAACGTAATATGCAGTGTATCATTGAAAATACCTTATAATATAACGTTATATGCAGTGTATCATTGAAAATACCCTATAATATAATGTAATATGCAGTGTATCATTGAAAATGCCTTATAATATAATGTAATATGCAGTCTATCATTGAAAATGCCTTATAATACAACGTAATATGCAGTATATCATTGAAAATACCTTATAATATAACGTAATATGCAGTGTATCATTGAAAATACCTTATAATGTAACGTAATAAGCAGTGTATCATTGAAAATGTCTTGTAATGTAACGTAATATGCAGTGTATCATTGAATAATATAATGTAATATGCAGTGTATCGTTGAAAATACCTTATAATATAATGTAATATTTGCAGTCTATCATTGAAAATGCCTTATAATATAACGTAATATGCAGAGTACCATTGAAAATGCCTTATAATATATAGTAATATGCAGTGTATCATTGAACATACCCTATAATATAATGTAATATGCAGTGTATCATTGAAAATACCTTATAATATAACGTAATATGGAGTATATCATTGAAAATACCTTATAATATAACGTAATATGCAGTCTATCATTGAAAATGCCTTATAATATAACGTAATATGCAGTATATCATTGAAAATACCTTATAATATAACGTAATATGCAGTATATCATTGAAAATACCTTATAATTTAACGTAATATGCAGTCTATCATTGAAAATGCCTTATAATATAACGTAATATGCAGTATATCATTGAAAATACCTTATAATATAACGTAATATGCAGTGTATCATTGAAAATACCTTATAATATAACGTAATATGCAGTCTATCATTGAAAATACCTTATAATATATAGTAATATGCAGTCTATCATTAAAAATACCTTATAATATAACGTAATATGCAGAGTATCATTGAAAATACCTTATAATATAACGTAATATGCAGAGTATCATTGAAAATACCTTATAATATAACGTGATATGCAGTATATCATTGAAAATGCCTTATAATAAATAGTAATATGCAGTCTATCATTAAAAATACGTGATAATATAACGTAAAATGCAGTGTATCATTGAAAATACCTTATAATATAATGTAATATTTGCAGTCTATCATTGAAAATACCTTATAATATTACGTAATATGCAGTCAATCATTGAAAATACGTGATAATATAACGTAATATGCAGTCTATCATTGAAAATGCCTTATAATATAACGTAATATGCAGTATATCATTGAAAATACGTGATAATATAACGTAATATGCAATCTATCATTGAAAATACCTTATAATATAACGTAATATGCAGTGTATCATTGAAAATACCTTATAATATAATGTAATATTTGCAGTCTATCATTGAAAATACCTTATAATATAACGTAATATGCAGTGTATCATTGAAAATACCTTATAATATAACGTTATATGCAGTGTATCATTGAAAATACCCTATAATATAATGTAATATGCAGTGTATCATTGAAAATGCCTTATAATATAATGTAATATGCAGTCTATCATTGAAAATGCCTTATAATACAACGTAATATGCAGTATATCATTGAAAATACCTTATAATATAACGTAATATGCAGTGTATCATTGAAAATACCTTATAATGTAACGTAATATGCAGTGTATCATTGAAAATGTCTTGTAATGTAACGTAATATGCAGTGTATCATTGAATAATATAATGTAATATGCAGTGTATCGTTGAAAATACCTTATAATATAATGTAATATTTGCAGTCTATCATTGAAAATGCCTTATAATATAACGTAATATGCAGAGTACCATTTTAAATGCCTTATAATATATAGTAATATGCAGTCTATCATTAAAAATACCTTATAATATAACGTAATATGCAGAGTATCATTGAAAATACCTTATAATATAACGTAATATGCAGAGTATCATTGAAAATACCTTATAATATAACGTGATATGCAGTATATCATTGAAAATGCCTTATAATATATAGTAATATGCAGTCTATCATTAAAAATACCTTATAATATAACGTAATATGCAGTGTATCATTGAAAATACCTTATAATATAACGTAATATGCAGAGTATCATTGAAAATACCTTATAATATAACGTGATATGCAGTATATCATTGAAAATGCCTTATAATAAATAGTAATATGCAGAGTATCATTGAAAATACCTTATAATATAACGTAATATGCAGTCTATCATTGAAAATGCCTTATAATATAACGTAATATGCAGTGTATCATTGAAAATACCTTATAATATAATGTAATATTTGCAGTCTATCATTGAAAATACCTTATAATATAACGTAATATTCAGTGTATCATTGAAAATACCTTATAATATAACGGTATATGCAGTGTATCATTGAAAATACCCTATAATATAATGTAATATGCAGTGTATCATTGAAAATGCCTTATAATATAATGTAATATGCAGTCTATCATTGAAAATGCCTTATAATACAACGTAATATGCAGTATATCATTGAAAATACCTTATAATATAACGTAATATGCAGTGTATCATTGAAAATACCTTATAATGTAACGTAATAAGCAGTGTATCATTGAAAATGTCTTGTAATGTAACGTAATATGCAGTGTATCATTGAATAATATAATGTAATATGCAGTGTATCGTTGAAAATACCTTATAATATAATGTGATATGCAGTATATCATTGAAAATACCTTATAATATAACGTAATATGCAGTGTATCATTGAAAATACCTTATAATGTAACGTAATAAGCAGTGTATCATTGAAAATGTCTTGTAATGTAACGTAATATGCAGAGTATCATTCAAAATACCTTATAATATAACGTAATATGCAGTGTATCATTGAAAATACCTTATAATATAACGTAATATGCAGTGTATCATTGAAAATACCTTATAATATAACGTAATATGCAGTGTATCATTGAAAATACCTTATAATATAATGTAATATTTGCAGTCTATCATTGAAAATACCTTATAATATAACGTAATATGCAGTGTATCATTGAAAATACCTTATAATATAACGTAATATGCAGTGTATCATTGAAAATACCCTATAATATAATGTAATATGCAGTGTATCATTGAAAATGCCTTATAATATAATGTAATATGCAGTCTATCATTGAAAATGCCTTATAATACAACGTAATATGCAGTATATCATTGAAAATACCTTATAATATAACGTAATATGCAGTGTATCATTGAAAATACCTTATAATGTAACGTAATAAGCAGTGTATCATTGAAAATGTCTTGTAATGTAACGTAATATGCAGTGTATCATTGAATAATATAATGTAATATGCAGTGTATCGTTGAAAATACCTTATAATATAATGTAATATTTGCAGTCTATCATTGAAAATGCCTTATAATATAACGTAATATGCAGAGTATCATTGAAAATGCCTTATAATATATAGTAATATGGAGTCTATCATTGAAAATACCTTATAATATAACGTAATATGCAGTGTATCATTGAAAATACCTTATAATATAACGTAATATGCAGAGTATCATTGAAAATACCTTATAATATAACGTGATATGCAGTATATCATTGAAAATGCCTTATAATAAATAGTAATATGCAGTCTATCATTAAAAATACGTGATAATATAACGTAAAATGCAGTGTATCATTGAAAATACCTTATAATATAATGTAATATTTGCAGTCTATCATTGAAAATACCTTATAATATTACGTAATATGCAGTCAATCATTGAAAATACGTGATAATATAACGTAATATGCAGTCTATCATTGAAAATGCCTTATAATATAACGTAATATGCAGTATATCATTGAAAATACGTGATAATATAACGTAATATGCAATCTATCATTGAAAATGCCTTATAATATAACGTAATATGCAGTATATCATTGAAAATACCTTATAATATAACGTAATATGCAGTCTATCATTGAAAATGCCTTATGATATAACGTAATATGCATTATATCATTGAAAATACCTTATAATATAACGTAATATGCAGTGTATCATTGAAAATACCTTATAATATAACGTAATATTTGCAGTCTATCATTCAAAATACCATATAATATAACGTAATATGCAGTGTATCATTGAAAATACCTTATAATATAATGTAATATTTGCAGTCTATCATTGAAAATACCTTATAATATAACGTAATATGCAGTGTATCATTGAAAATACCTTATAATATAACGTTATATGCAGTGTATCATTGAAAATACCCTATAATATAATGTAATATGCAGTGTATCATTGAAAATGCCTTATAATATAATGTAATATGCAGTATATCATTGAAAATACCTTATAATATAACGTAATATGCAGTGTATCATTCAAAATACCTTATAATATAATGTAATATTTGCAGTCTATCATTGAAAATACCATATAATATAACGTAATATGCAGTGTATCATTGAAAATGCCTTATAATATAATGTAATATGCAGTCTATCATTGAAAATGCCTTATAATACAACGTAATATGCAGTATATCATTGAAAATACCTTATAATATAACGTAATATGCAGTGTATCATTGAAAATACCTTATAATGTAACGTAATAAGCAGTGTATCATTGAAAATGTCTTGTAATGTAACGTAATATGCAGTGTATCATTGAATAATATAATGTAATATGCAGTGTATCGTTGAAAATACCTTATAATATAATGTAATATTTGCAGTCTATCATTGAAAATGCCTTATAATATAACGTAATATGCAGAGTACCATTTTAAATGCCTTATAATATATAGTAATATGCAGTCTATCATTAAAAATACCTTATAATATAACGTAATATGCAGAGTATCATTGAAAATACCTTATAATATAACGTAATATGCAGAGTATCATTGAAAATACCTTATAATATAACGTGATATGCAGTATATCATTGAAAATGCCTTATAATATATAGTAATATGCAGTCTATCATTAAAAATACCTTATAATATAACGTAATATGCAGTGTATCATTGAAAATACCTTATAATATAACGTAATATGCAGAGTATCATTGAAAATACCTTATAATATAACGTGATATGCAGTATATCATTGAAAATGCCTTATAATAAATAGTAATATGCAGTATATCATTGAAAATACGTGATAATATAACGTAATATGCAATCTATCATTGAAAATGCCTTATAATATAACGTAATATGCAGTGTATCATTGAAAATACCTTATAATATAATGTAATATTTGCAGTCTATCATTGAAAATACCTTATAATATAACGTAATATTCAGTGTATCATTGAAAATACCTTATAATATAACGTTATATGCAGTGTATCATTGAAAATACCCTATAATATAATGTAATATGCAGTGTATCATTGAAAATGCCTTATAATATAATGTAATATGCAGTCTATCATTGAAAATGCCTTATAATACAACGTAATATGCAGTGTATCATTGAAAATACCTTATAATATAACGTAATATGCAGTGTATCATTGAAAATACCTTATAATGTAACGTAATAAGCAGTGTATCATTGAAAATGTCTTGTAATGTAACGTAATATGCAGTGTATCATTGAATAATATAATGTAATATGCAGTGTATCGTTGAAAATACCTTATAATATAATGTAATATTTGCAGTCTATCATTGAAAATACCATATAATATAACGTAATATGCAGTGTATCATTGAAAATACCTTATAATGTAACGTAATAAGCAGTGTATCATTGAAAATGTCTTGTAATGTAACGTAATATGCAGAGTATCATTCAAAATACCTTATAATATAACGTAATATGCAGTGTATCATTGAAAATACCTTATAATATAACGTAATATGCAGTGTATCATTGAAAATACCTTATAATATAACGTAATATGCAGTGTATCATTGAAAATACCTTATAATATAATGTAATATTTGCAGTCTATCATTGAAAATACCTTATAATATAACGTAATATGCAGTGTATCATTGAAAATACCTTATAATATAACGTTATATGCAGTGTATCATTGAAAATACCCTATAATATAATGTAATATGCAGTGTATCATTGAAAATGCCTTATAATATAATGTAATATGCAGTCTATCATTGAAAATGCCTTATAATACAACGTAATATGCAGTATATCATTGAAAATACCTTATAATATAACGTAATATGCAGTGTATCATTGAAAATACCTTATAATGTAACGTAATAAGCAGTGTATCATTGAAAATGTCTTGTAATGTAACGTAATATGCAGTGTATCATTGAATAATATAATGTAATATGCAGTGTATCGTTGAAAATACCTTATAATATAATGTAATATTTGCAGTCTATCATTGAAAATGCCTTATAATATAACGTAATATGCAGAGTACCATTGAAAATGCCTTATAATATATAGTAATATGCAGTCTATCATTAAAAATACCTTATAATATAACGTAATATGCAGAGTATCATTGAAAATACCTTATAATATAACGTAATATGCAGAGTATCATTGAAAATACCTTATAATATAACGTGATATGCAGAATATCATTGAAAATGCCTTATAATAAATAGTAATATGCAGTCTATCATTAAAAATACGTGATAATATAACGTAAAATGCAGTGTATCATTGAAAATACCTTATAATATAATGTAATATTTGCAGTCTATCATTGAAAATACCTTATAATATTACGTAATATGCAGTCAATCATTGAAAATACGTGATAATATAACGTAATATGCAGTCTATCATTGAAAATGCCTTATAATATAACGTAATATGCAGTATATCATTGAAAATACGTGATAATATAACGTAATATGCAATCTATCATTGAAAATGCCTTATAATATAACGTAATATGCAGTATATCATTGAAAATACCTTATAATATAACGTAATATGCAGTCTATCATTGAAAATGCCTTATGATATAACGTAATATGCAGTGTATCATTGAAAATACCTTATAATATAATGTAATATGCAGTGTATCATTGAAAATACCTTATAATATAACGTAATATTTGCAGTCTATCATTCAAAATACCATATAATATAACGTAATATGCAGTGTATCATTGAAAATACCTTATAATATAATGTAATATTTGCAGTCTATCATTGAAAATACCTTATAATATAACGTAATATGCAGTGTATCATTGAAAATACCTTATAATATAACGTTATATGCAGTGTATCATTGAAAATACCCTATAATATAATGTAATATGCAGTGTATCATTGAAAATGCCTTATAATATAATGTAATATGCAGTATATCATTGAAAATACCTTATAATATAACGTAATATGCAGTGTATCATTCAAAATACCTTATAATATAATGTAATATTTGCAGTCTATCATTGAAAATACCATATAATATAACGTAATATGCAGTGTATCATTGAAAATACCTTATAATATAATGTAATATTTGCAGTCTATCATTGAAAATGCCTTATAATATAATGTAATATGCAGTCTATCATTGAAAATGCCTTATAATACAACGTAATATGCAGTGTATCATTGAAAATACCTTATAATATAACGTATTGTAATATGCAGTGAATCATTGAAAATGCCTTATAATATTACGTAATATGCAGTGTATCATTGAACATACCCTATACTATAATGTAATATGCAGTGTATCAATGAAAATACCTTATAATATAACGTAATATGCAGTGTATCATTGAAAATACCTTATAATATAACGTAATATGCAGTGTATCATTGAAAATACCTTATAATATAACGTAATATGCAGTGTATCATTGAAAATAACTTATAATATTACGTAATATGCAGTGTATCATTGAACATACAGTATAATATAATGTAATATGCAGTGTATCATTGAAAATACCTTATAATATAATGTAATATTTGCAGTCTATCATTGAAAATACCTCATAATATTACGTAATATGCAGTCAATCATTGAAAATACGTGATAATATAACGTAATATGCAGTGTATCATTGAAAATACCCTATAATATAATGTAATATGCAGTGTATCATTGAAAATACATTATAATATAATGTAATATTTGCAGTCTATCATTCAAAATACCTTATAATATAACGTAATATGCAGGTCAATCATTGAAAATACGTGATAATATAACGTAATATGCAGTGTATCATTGAAAATACCCTATAATATAATGTAATATGCAGTGTATCATTGAAAATACCTTATAATGTAACGTAATAAGCAGTGTATCATTGAAAATGTCTTGTAATGTAACGTAATTTGCAGTGTATCATTGAATAATATAATGTAATATGCAGTGTATCGTTGAAAATACCTTATAATATAATGTAATATTTGCAGTCTATCATTGAAAATGCCTTATAATATAACGTAATATGCAGAGTATCATTGAAAATGCCTTATAATATATAGTAATATGCAGTCTATCATTAAAAATACCTTATAATATAACGTAATATGCAGAGTATCATTGATAATACCTTATAATATAACGTAATATGCAGAGTATCATTGAAAATACCTTATAATGTAACGTAATATGCAGTGTATCATTGAAAATGTCTTGTAATGTAACGTAATATGCAGAGTATCATTCAAAATACCTTATAATATAACGTAATATGCAGAGTATCATTGAAAATACCTTATTATATAACGTGATATGCAGTATATCATTGAAAATGCCTTATAACAAATAGTAATATGCAGTCTATCATTAAAAATACGTGATAATATAACGTTATATGCAGTGTATCATTGAAAATACCTTATAATATAATGTAATATTTGCAGTCTATCATTGAAAATACCTTATAATATTACGTAATATGCAGTCAATCATTGAAAATACGTGATAATATAACGTAATATGCAGTGTATCATTGAAAATGCCTTATAATATAATGTAATATGCAGTCTATCATTGAAAATGCCTTATAATACAACGTAATATGCAGTGTATCATTGAAAATACCTTATAATATAACGTATTGTAATATGCAGTGTATCATTGAAAATGCCTTATAATATTACGTAATATGCAGTGTATCATTGAACATACCCTATAATATAATGTAATATGCAGTGTATCATTGAAAATACCTTATAATATAACGTAATATGCAGTGTATCATTGAAAATACCTTATAATGTAACGTTATAAGCAGTGTATCATTGAAAATATCTTGTAATGTAACGTAATATGCAGAGTATCATTGAAAATACCTTATAATATAACGTAATATGCAGTGTATCATTGAAAATACCTTATAATATTACGTAATATGCAGTGTATCATTGAACATACCCTATAATACAATGTAATATGCAGTGTATCATTGAAAATGCCTTATAATATAATGTAATATGCAGTCTATCATTGAAAATGCCTTATAATACAACGTAATATGCAGTGTATCATTGAAAATACCTTATAATATAACGTATTGTAATATGCAGTGTATCATTGAAAATGCCTTATAATATTACGTAATATGCAGTGTATCATTGAACATACCCTATAATATAATGTAATATGCAGTGTATCATTGAAAATACCTTATAATATAACGTAATATGCAGTGTATCATTCAAAATACCTTATAATATAACGTAATATGCAGGTCAATCATTGAAAATACGTGATAATATAACGTAATATGCAGTGTATCATTGAAAATACCCTATAATATAATGTAATATGCAGTGTATCATTGAAAATACCTTATAATATCATGTAATATTTGCAGTCTATCATTGAAAATACCTTATAATATCATGTAATATTTGCAGTCTATCATTGAAAATACCTTATAATATAACGTAATATGCAGTGTATCATTGAAAATGCCTTATAATATAACGTAATATGCAGTATATCATTGAAAATACCTTATAATATAATGTAATATTTGCAGTCTATCATTGAAAATACCTTATAATATAACGTAATATGCAGTCAATCATTGAAAATACGTGATAATATAACGTAATATGCAGTGTATCATTGAAAATACCCTATAATATAATGTAATATGCAGTGTATCATTGAAAATACCTTATAATATCATGTAATATTTGCAGTCTATCATTGAAAATACCTTATAATATAACGTAATATGCAGTGTATCATTGAAAATGCCTTATAATATAACGTAATATGCAGTATATCATTGAAAATACCATATAATATAATGTAATATTTGCAGTCTATCATTGAAAATACCTTATAATATTACGTAATATGCAGTCAATCATTGAAAATACGTGATAATATAACGTAATATGCAGTGTATCATTGAAAATACCCTATAATATAATGTAATATGCAGTGTATCATTGAAAATACCTTATAATATAACGTAATATGCAGTGTATCATTGAAAATGCCTTATAATATAACGTAATATGCAGTGTATCATTGAAAATACCTTATAATATAACGTGATATGCAGTCTATCATTGAAAATACCTTATAGTATGACGTAATATGCAGTGTATCATTGAAAATACCTTATAATATAATGTAATATTTGCAGTGTATCATTGAAAATACCTTATAATATAATGTAATATTTGCAGTCTATCATTGAAAATACCTCATAATATTACGTAATATGCAGTCAATCATTGAAAATACGTGATAATATAACGTAATATGCAGTGTATCATTGAAAATACCCTATAATATAATGTAATATGCAGTGTATCATTGAAAATACCTTATAATATAATGTAATATTTGCAGTCTATCATTGATAATACCTCATAATATAACGTAATATGCAGAGTATCATTGAAAATACCTTATAATATAACGTAATATGCAGTGTATCATTGAAAATACCTTATAATATAACGTGATATGCAGTCTATCATTGAAAATACCTTATAGTATGACGTAATATGCAGTGTATCATTGAAAATACCTTATAATATAATGTAATATTTGCAGTGTATCATTGAAAATACCTTATAATATAATGTAATATTTGCAGTCTATCATTGAAAATACCTCATAATATAATGTAATATTTGCAGTCTATCATTGAAAATACCTTATAATATTACGTAATATGCAGTCAATCATTGAAAATACTTGATAATATAACGTAATATGCAGTCTATCATTGAAAATGCCTTATAATATAACGTAATATGCAGTATATCATTGAAAATACCTTATAATATAACGTAATATGCAGTGTATCATTGAAAATGCCTTATAATGTAATGTAATATGCAGTCTATCATTGATAATACCTCATAATATAACGTAATATGCAGAGTATCATTGAAAATACCTTATAATATAACGTGATATGCAGTATATCATTGAAAATGCCTTATAATAAATAGTAATATGCAGTCTATCATTAAAAATACGTGATAATATAACGTAATATGCAGTGTATCATTGAAAATACCTTATAATATAATGTAATATTTGCAGTCTATCATTGAAAATACCTTATAATATTACGTAATATGCAGTCAATCATTGAAAATACTTGATAATATAACGTAATATGCAGTCTATCATTGAAAATGCCTTATAATATAACGTAATATGCAGTATATCATTGAAAATACCTTATAATATAACGTAATATGCAGTGTATCATTGAAAATGCCTTATAATATAACGTAATATGCAGTGTATCATTGAAAATACCTTATAATATAACGTGATATGCAGTCTATCATTGAAAATACCTTATAGTATGACGTAATATGCAGTGTATCATTGAAAATACCTTATAATATAATGTAATATTTACAGTGTATCATTGAAAATACCTTATAATATAACGTAATATGCAGTGTATCATTGAAAATACCCTATAATATAATGTAATATGCAGTGTATCATTGAAAATACCTTATAATATAATGCAATATTTGCAGTCTATCATTGAAAATACCTCATAATATTACGTAATATGCAGTCAATCATTGAAAATGCCTTATAATATATAACGTAATAAGCAGTGTATCATTGAAAATATCTTGTAATGTAACGTAATATGCAGAGTAGCATTCAAAATACCTTGTAATATAACATAATATGCAGTGTATCATTGAAAATACCTTATAATATAATGTAATATTTGCAGTCTATCATTGAAAATACCTTATAATATTACGTAATATGCAGTCAATCATTGAAAATACGTGATAATATAACGTAATATGCAGAGTATCATTCAAAATACCTTATAATATAACGTAATATGCAGAGTATCATTGAAAATACCTTATAATATAACGTGATATGCAGTATATCATTGAAAATACCTTATAATGTAACGTAATAAGCAATGTATCATTGAAAATACCTTATAATATAACGTGATATGCAGTATATCATTGAAAATGACTTATAATAAATAGTAATATGCAGTCTATCATTAAAAATACGTGATAATATAACGTAATATGCAGTGTATCATTAAAAATACCTTATAATATAACGTAATATGCAGAGTATCATTCAAAATACCTTATAATATAACGTAATATGCAGAGTATCATTGAAAATACCTCATAATATTACGTAATATGCAGTCAATCATTGAAAATACGTGATAATATAACGTAATATGCAGTCTATCATTGAAAATGCCTTATAATATAACGTAATATGCAGTATATCATTGAAAATGCCTTATAATATAACGTAATATGCAGTGTATCATTGAAAATGCCTTATAATATAACGTAATATGCAGTGTATCATTGAAAATACCTTATAATATAACGTGATATGCAGTCTATCATTAAAAATACGTGATAATATAACGTAATATGCAATGTATCATAGAAAATACCTTATAATATAACGTAATATGCAGAGTATCATTGAAAATACCTTATTATATAACGTAATATGCAGTGTATCATTGAAAATACCTTATAATATTACGTAATATGCAGTGTATCATTGAACATACAGTATAATATAATGTAATATGCAGTGTATCATTGAAAATACCTTATAATATAATGCAATATTTGCAGTCTATCATTGAAAATACCTCATAATATTACGTAATATGCAGTCAATCATTGAAAATACGTGATAATAAAACGTAATATGCAGAGTATCATTGAAAATACCTTATAATATAACGTAATATGCAGTGTATCATTGAAAATACCTTATAATATTACGTAATATGCAGTGTATCATTGAACATACAGTATAATATAATGTAATATGCAGTGTATCATTGAAAATACCTTATAATATAATGCAATATTTGCAGTCTATCATTGAAAATACTGCATAATATTACGTAATATGCAGTCAATCATTGAATATACCTTATTATATAGCGTAATATGCAGTGTATCATTGAAAATACCCTATAATATAATGTAATATGCACTGTATCATAGAAAATACCTATAATATAATGTAATATGCAGTGTATCATTGAAAATACCTTATAATATAATGTAATATTTGCAGTCTATCATTGAAAATACCTTATAATATTACGTAATATGCAGTGTATCATTGAACATACAGTATAATATAATGTAATATGCAGTGTATCATTGAAAATACCTTATAATATAATGTAATATTTGCAGTCTATCATTGAAAATACCTTATAATATTACGTAATATGCAGTCAATCATTGAAAATACGTGATAATATAACGTAATATGCAGTCTATCATTGAAAATGCCTTATAATATAACGTAATATGCAGTGTATCATTGAAAATACCCTATAATATAATGTAATATGCAGTGTATCATTGAAAATACCTTATAATATAATGTAATATTTGCAGTCTATCATTGAAAATACCTTATAATATAACGTAATATGCAGTGTATCATTGAAAATGCCTTATAATATAACGTAATATGCAGTATATCATTGAAAATACCTTATAACGTAACGTAATAAGCAGTGTATCATTGAAAATATCTTGTAATGTAACGTAATATGCAGAGTAGCATTCAAAATACCTTATAATATAACGTAATATGCAGTCAATCATTGAAAATACGTGATAGTATAACGTAATATGCAGTGTATCATTGAAAATACCCTATAATATAATGTAATATGCAGTGTATCATTGAAAATACCTTATAATATAATGTAATATTTGCAGTCTATCATTGATAATACCTCATAATATAACGTAATATGCAGAGTATCATTGAAAATACCTTATAATATAATGTAATATTTGCAGTCTATCATTGAAAATGCCTTATAATATATAGTTGTATGCAGTCTGTCATTAAAAATACGTGATAATATAACGTAATATGCAATGTATCATAGAAAATACCTTATAATATAACGAAATATGCAGAGTATCATTGAAAATACCTTATTATATAACGTAATATGCAGTGTATCATTGAAAATACCTTATAATATTACGTAATATGCAGTGTATCATTGAACATACAGTATAATATAATGTAATATGCAGTGTATCATTGAAAATACCTTATAATATAATGCAATATTTGCAGTCTATCATTGAAAATACCTCATAATATTACGTAATATGCAGTCAATCATTGAAAATACGTGATAATATAACGTAATATGCAGTGTATCATTGAAAATACCCTATAATATAATGTAATATGCAGTGTATCATTGAAAATACCTTATAATGTAATGTAACATGCAGTCTATCATTGATAATACCTCATAATATAACGTAATATGCAGAGTATCATTGAAAATACCTTATAATATAACGTGATATGCAGTATATCATTGAAAATACCTTATAATGTAACGTTATAAGCAGTGTATCATTGAAAATATCTTGTAATGTAACGTAATATGCAGAGTATCATTGAAAATGCCTTATAATATAACGTAATATGCAGTGTATCATTGAACATACAGTATAATATAATGTTATATGCAGTGTATCATTGAAAATACCTTATAATATAATGTAATATTTGCAGTCTATCATTGAAAATACCTCATAATATTACGTAATATGCAGTCAATCATTGAAAATACGTGATAATATAACGTAATATGCAGAGTATCATTGAAAATACCTTATAATATAACGTAATATGCAGTGTATCATTGAAAATACCTTATAATATTACGTAATATGCAGTGTATCATTGAACATACAGTATAATATAATGTAATATGCAGTGTATCATTGAAAATACCTTATAATATAATGCAATATTTGCAGTCTATCATTGAAAATACCTCATAATATTACGTAATATGCAGTCAATCATTGAAAATACGTGATAATATAACGTAATATGCAGTGTATCATTGAAAATACCCTATAATATAATGTAATATGCAGTGTATCATTGAAAATACCTTATAATATAATGTAATATTTGCAGTCTATCATTGAAAATACCTTATAATATAACGTAATATGCAGTGTATCATTGAAAATACCTTATAATATAACGTAATATGCAGTGTATCATTGAAAATACCCTATAATATAATGTAATATTTGCAGTCTATCATTGAAAATGCCTTATAATATATAGTTGTATGCAGTCTATCATTAAAAATACGTGATAATATAACGTAATATGCAATGTATCATAGAAAATACCTTATAATATAACGAAATATGCAGAGTATCATTGAAAATACCTTATAATATAATGTAATATTTGCAGTCTATCATTGAAAATACCTTATAATATAACGTAATATGCAGTGTATCATTGAAAATGCCTTATAATATAACGTAATATGCAGTATATCATTGAAAATACCTTATAACGTAACGTAATAAGCAGTGTATCATTGAAAATATCTTGTAATGTAACGTAATATGCAGAGTAGCATTCAAAATACCTTATAATATAACGTAATATGCAGTGTATCATTGAAAATACCTCATAATATAACGTAATATGCACTGTATCATAGAAAATACCTTATAATGTAATGTAATATGCAGTCTATCATTGATAATACCTCATAATATAACGTAATATGCAGAGTATCATTGAAAATACCTTATAGTATAACGTAATATGCAGTATATCATTGAAAATACCCAATAATATAATGTAATATGCAGTGTATCATTGAAAATACCTTATAATATAATGTAAAATTTGCAGTCTATCATTGAATATACCTTATAATATAACGTAATATGCAGTGTATCATTGAAAATACCTTATAATATAACGTAATATGCAGTGTATCATTGAAAATACCCTATAATATAATGTAATATGCAGTGTATCATTGAAAATACCTTATAATATAATGTAATATTTGCAGTCTATCATTGAAAATACCTTATAATATTACGTAATATGCAGTCAATCATTGAAAATACGTGATAATATAACGTAATATGCAGTCTATCATTGAAAATGCCTTATAATATAACGTAATATGCAGTATATCATTGAAAATACCTTATAACGTAACGTAATAAGCAGTGTATCATTGAAAATATCTTGTAATGTAATGTAATATTTGCAGTCTATCATTGAAAATACCTTATAATATAATGTAATATTTGCAGTCTATCATTGAAAATACCTTATAATATTACGTAATATGCAGTCAATCATTGAAAATACGTGATAATATAACGTAATATGCAGTGTATCATTGAAAATGCCTTATAATATAACGTAATATGCAGTATATCATTGAAAATACCTTATAACGTAACGTAATAAGCAGTGTATCATTGAAAATATCTTGTAATGTAACGTAATATGCAGAGTAGCATTCAAAATACCTTATAATATAACGTAATATGCAGTGTATCATTGAAAATACCTCATAATATAACGTAATATGCACTGTATCATAGAAAATACCTTATAATGTAATGTAATATGCAGTCTATCATTGATAATACCTCATAATATAACGTAATATGCAGAGTATCATTGAAAATACCTTATAATATAATGTAATATTTGCAGTCTATCATTGAAAATACCTTATAATATAACGTAATATGCAGTCAATCATTGAAAATACGTGATAATATAACGTAATATGCAGTATATCATTGAAAATACCTTATAACGTAACGTAATATGCAGTGTCTCATTGAAAATACCCTATAATATAATGTAATATGCAGTGTATCATTGAAAATACCTTATAATATAATGTAAAATTTGCAGTCTATCATTGAATATACCTTATAATATAACGTAATATGCAGTGTATCATTGAAAATACCCTATAATATAATGTAATATGCAGCGTATCATTGAAAATACCTTATAATATAATGTAATATTTGCAGTCTATCATTGAAAATACCTTATAATATTACGTAATATGCAGTCAATCATTGAAAATACGTGATAATATAACGTAATATGCAGTCTATCATTGAAAATGCCTTATAATATAACGTAATATGCAGTGTATCATTGAAAATACCCTATAATATAACGTAATATGCAGTATATCATTGAAAATACCTTATAACGTAACGTAATAAGCAGTGTATCATTGAAAATATCTTGTAATGTAACGTAATATGCAGAGTAGCATTCAAAATACCTTATAATATAATGTAATATTTGCAGTCTATCATTGAAAATGCCTTATAATATATAGTAATATGCAGTCTATCATTAAAAATACGTGATAATATAACGTAATATGCAATGTATCATAGAAAATACCTTATAATATAACGTAATATGCAGAGTATCATTGAAAATACCTTATAATATAACGTAACATGCAGTATATCATTGAAAATACCTTATAATATAATGTAATATTTGCAGTCTATCATTGAAAATACCTTATAATATTACGTAATATGCAGTCAATCATTGAAAATACGTGATAATATAACGTAACATGCAGTCTATCATTGAAAATGCCTTATAATATAACGTAATATGCAGTATATCATTGAAAATACCTTATAATATAACGTAATATGCAGTTTATCATTGAAAATGCCTTATAATATAACGTAATATGCAGTGTATCATTGAAAATACCTTATAATATAACGTGATATGCAGTCTATCATTGAAAATACCTCATAATATTACGTAATATGCAGTCAATCATTGAAAATACGTGATAATATAACGTAATATGCAGTGTATCATTGAAAATACCCTATAATATAATGTAATATGCAATGTATCATTGAAAATACCTTATAATATAATGTAATATTTGCAGTCTATCATTGATAATACCTCATAATATAACGTAATATGCAGAGTATCATTGAAAATACCTTATAATATAATGTAATATTTGCAGTCTATCATTGAAAATGCCTTATAATATATAGTAATATGCAGTCTATCATTAAAAATACGTGATAATATAACGTAATATGCAATGTATCATAGAAAATACCTTATAATATAACGTAATATGCAGAGTATCATTGAAAATACCTTATAATATAACGTAATATGCAGTGTATCATTGAAAATACATTATAATATTACGTAATATGCAGTGTATCATTGAACATACAGTATAATATAATGTAATATGCAGTGTATCATTGAAAATACCTTATAATATAATGCAATATTTGCAGTCTATCATTGAAAATACCTCATAATATTACGTAATATGCAGTCAATCATTGAAAATACGTGATAATATAACGTAATATGCAGTGTATCATTGAAAATACCCAATAATATAATGTAATATGCAGTGTATCATTGAAAATACCTTATAATATAATGTAATATTTGCAGTCTATCATTGAAAATACCTTATAATATAACGTAATATGCAGTCTATCATTGAAAATGCCTTATAATATAAGGTAATATGCAGTGTATCATTGAAAATACCCTATAATATAATGTAATATGCAGTGTATCATTGAAAATACCTTATAATGTTATGTAATATTTGCAGTCTATCATTGAAAATACCTTATAATATAACGTAATATGCAGTGTATCATTGAAAATGCCTTATAATATAACGTAATATGCAGTATATCATTGAAAATACCTTATAACGTAACGTAATAAGCAGTGTATCATTGAAAATATCTTGTAATGTAACGTAATATGCAGAGTAGCATTCAAAATACCTTATAATATAACGTAATATGCAGTGTATCATTGAAAATACCTCATAATATAACGTAATATGCACTGTCTCATAGAAAATACCTTATAATGTAATGTAATATGCAGTCTATCATTGATAATACCTCATAATATAACGTAATATGCAGAGTATCATTGAAAATACCTTATAGTATAACGTAATATGCAGTGTATCATTGAAAATACCCTATAATATAATGTAATATGCAGTGTATCATTGAAAATACCTTATAATATAATGTCAAATTTGCAGTCTATCATTGAATATACCTTATAATATAACGTAATATGCAGTGTATCATTGAAAATACCCTATAATATAATGTAATATGCAGTGTATCATTGAAAATGCCTTATAATATAACGTAATATGCAGTGTATCATTGAAAATACCTTATAATATAACGTGATATGCAGTCTATCATTGAAAATACCTCATAATATTACGTAATATGCAGTCAATCATTGAAAATACGTGATAATATAACGTAATATGCAGTGTATCATTGAAAATACCCTATAATATAATGTAATATGCAGTGTATCATTGAAAATACCTTATAATGTAATGTAATATGCAGTCTATCATTGATAATACCTCATAATATAACGTAATATGCAGTGTATCATTGAAAATACCTTATAATATAACGTAATATGCAGTGTATCATTGAAAATGCCTTATAATATAACGTAATATGCAGTATATCATTGAAAATACCTTATAATATAATGTAATATTTGCAGTCTATCATTGAAAATACCTTATAATATTACGTAATATGCAGTCAATCATTGAAAATACGTGATAATATAACGTAATATGCAGTCTATCATTGAAAATGCCTTATAATATAACGTAATATGCAGTATATCATTGAAAATACCTTATAATATAACGTAATATGCAGTGTATCATTGAAAATGCCTTATAATATAACGTAATATGCAGTGTATCATTGAAAATACCTTATAATATAACGTGTTATGCAGTCTATCATTGAAAATACCTCATAATATTACGTAATATGCAGTCAATCATTGAAAATACGTGATAATATAACGTAATAGGCAGTGTATCATTGAAAATACCCTATAATATAATGTAATATGCAGTGTATCATTGAAAATACCTTATAATATAATGTAATATTTGCAGTCTATCATTGATAATACCTCATAATATAACGTAATATGCAGAGTATCATTGAAAATACCTTATAATATAATGTAATATTTGCAGTCTATCATTGAAAATGCCTTATAATATATAGTAATATGCAGTCTATCATTAAAAATACGTGATAATATAACGTAATATGCAATGTATCATAGAAAATACCTTATAATATAACGTAATATGCAGAGTATCATTGAAAATACCTTATAATATAACGTAATATGCAGTGTATCATTGAAAATACATTATAATATTACGTAATATGCAGTGTATCATTGAACATACAGTATAATATAATGTAATATGCAGTGTATCATTGAAAATACCTTATAATATAATGCAATATTTGCAGTCTATCATTGAAAATACCTCATAATATTACGTAATATGCAGTCAATCATTGAAAATACGTGATAATATAACGTAATATGCAGTGTATCATTGAAAATACCCTATAATATAATGTAATATGCAGTGTATCATTGAAAATACCTTATAATATAATGTAATATTTGCAGTCTATCATTGAAAATACCTTATAATATAACGTAATATTTTCAGTCTATCATTGAAAATACCTTATAATATAACGTAATATGCAGTGTATCATTGAAAATACCTTATAATATAATGTAATATGCAGTGTATCATTGAAAATACCTTATAATACAATGTAATATTTGCAGTCTATCATTGAAAATACCTTATAATATTACGTAATATGCAGTCAATCATTGAAAATACGTGATAATATAACGTAATATGCAGTCTATCATTGAAAATGCCTTATAATATAAGGTAATATGCAGTGTATCATTGAAAATACCCTATAATATAATGTAATATGCAGTGTATCATTGAAAATACCTTATAATGTTATGTAATATTTGCAGTCTATCATTGAAAATACCTTATAATATAACGTAATATGCAGTGTATCATTGAAAACGCCTTATAATATAACGTAATATGCAGTATATCATTGAAAATACCTTATAACGTAACGTAATAAGCAGTGTATCATTGAAAATATCTTGTAATGTAACGTAATATGCAGAGTAGCATTCAAAATACCTTATAATATAACGTAATATGCAGAGTATCATTGAAAATACCTCATAATATAACGTAATATGCACTGTATCATAGAAAATACCTTATAATGTAATGTAATATGCAGTCTTTCATTGATAATACCTCATAATATAACGTAATATGCAGAGTATCATTGAAAATACCTTATAGTATAAAGTAATATGCAGTGTATCATTGAAAATACCCTATAATATAATGTAATATGCAGTGTATCATTGAAAATACCTTATAATATAATGTAATATTTGCAGTCTATCATTGATAATACCTCATAATATAACGTAATATGCAGAGTATCATTGAAAATACCTTATAATATAATGTAATATTTGCAGTCTATCATTGAAAATGCCTTATAATATATAGTAATATGCAGTCTATCATTAAAAATACGTGATAATATAACGTAATATGCAATGTATCATAGAAAATACCTTATAATATAACGTAATATGCAGAGTATCATTGAAAATACCTTATAATATAACGTAATATGCAGTGTATCATTGAAAATACATTATAATATTACGTAATATGCAGTGTATCATTGAACATACAGTATAATATAATGTAATATGCAGTGTATCATTGAAAATACCTTATAATATAATGCAATATTTGCAGTCTATCATTGAAAATACCTCATAATATTACGTAATATGCAGTCAATCATTGAAAATACGTGATAATATAACGTAATATGCAGTGTATCATTGAAAATACCCTATAATATAATGTAATATGCAGTGTATCATTGAAAATACCTTATAATATAATGTAATATTTGCAGTCTATCATTGAAAATACCTTATAAAATAACGTAATATGCAGTGTATCATTGAAAATACCTTATAATATAACGTAATATGCAGTGTATCATTGAAAATACCTTATAATATAAAGTAATATGCAGTGTATCATTGAAAATACCTTATAATACAATGTAATATTTGCAGTCTATCATTGAAAATACCTTATAATATTACGTAATATGCAGTCAATCATTGAAAATACGTGATAATATAACGTAATATGCAGTCTATCATTGAAAATGCCTTATAATATAAGGTAATATGCAGTGTATCATTGAAAATACCCTATAATATAATGTAATATGCAGTGTATCATTGAAAATACCTTATAATGTTATGTAATATTTGCAGTCTATCATTGAAAATACCTTATAATATAACGTAATATGCAGTGTATCATTGAAAACGCCTTATAATATAACGTAATATGCAGTATATCATTGAAAATACCTTATAACGTAACGTAATAAGCAGTGTATCATTGAAAATATCTTGTAATGTAACGTAATATGCAGAGTAGCATTCAAAATACCTTATAATATAACGTAATATGCAGAGTATCATTGAAAATACCTCATAATATAACGTAATATGCACTGTATCATAGAAAATACCTTATAATGTAATGTAATATGCAGTCTTTCATTGATAATACCTCATAATATAACGTAATATGCAGAGTATCATTGAAAATACCTTATAGTATAAAGTAATATGCAGTGTATCATTGAAAATACCCTATAATATAATGTAATATGCAGTGTATCATTGAAAATACCTTATAATATAATGTCAAATTTGCAGTCTATCATTGAATATACCTTATAATATAACGTAATATGCAGTGTATCATTGAAAATACCCTATAATATAATGTAATATGCAGTGTATCATTGAAAATACCTTATAATGTAATGTAATATGCAGTCTATCATTGAAAATACCTCATAATATTACGTAATATGCAGTCAATCATTGAAAATACGTGATAATATAACGTAATATGCAATATATCATAGAAAATACCTTATAACATAACGAAATATGCAGAGTATCATTGAATATACCTTATTATATAACGTAATATGCAGTGTATCATTGAAAATACCTTATAATATTACGTAATATGCTGTGTATCATTGAACATACAGTATAATATAATGTAATTTGCAGTGTATCATTGAAAATACCTTATAATATAATGCAATATTTGCAGTCTATCATTGAAAATACCTCATAATATTACGTAATATGCAGTCAATCATTGAAAATACGTGATAATATATCGTAATATGCAGTGTATCATTGAAAATACCCTATAATATAATGTAATATGCAGTGTATCATTGAAAATACCTTATAATGTAATGTAATATGCAGTCTATCATTGATAATACCTCATAATATAACGTAATATGCAGTCTATCATTGATAATACCTCATAATATAACGTAATATGCAGTGTATCATTGAAAATACCTTATAATATAACGTAATATGCAGTGTATCATTGAAAATGCCTTATAATATAACGTAATATGCAGTATATCATTGAAAATACCTTATAATATAATGTAATATTTGCAGTCTATCATTGAAAATACCTTATAATATTACGTAATATGCAGTCAATCATTGAAAATACGTGATAATATAACGTAATATGCAGTCTATCATTGAAAATGCCTTATAATATAACGTAATATGCAGTATATCATTGAAAATACCTTATAATATAACGTAATATGCAGTGTATCATTGAAAATGCCTTATAATATAACGTAATATGCAATGTATCATAGAAAATACCTTATAATATAACGAAATATGCAGAGTATCATTGAATATACCTTATTATATAACGTAATATGCAGTGTATCATTGAAAATACCTTATAATATTACGTAATATGCAGTGTATCATTGAACATACAGTATAATATAATGTAATTTGCAGTGTATCATTGAAAATACCTTATAATATAATGCAATATTTGCAGTCTATCATTGAAAATACCTCATAATATTACGTAATATGCAGTCAATCATTGAAAATACGTGATAATATATCGTAATATGCAGTGTATCATTGAAAATACCCTATAATATAATGTAATATGCAGTGTATCATTGAAAATACCTTATAATGTAATGTAATATGCAGTCTATCATTGATAATACCTCATAATATAACGTAATATGCAGAGTATCATTGAAAATACCTTATAATATAATGTATATTTGCAGTCTATCATTGAAAATGCCTTATAATATATAGTAGTATGCAGTCTATCATTAAAAATACGTGATAATATAACGTAATATGCAATGTATCATAGAAAATACCTTATAATATAACGAAATATGCAGAGTATCATTGAATATACCTTATTATATAACGTAATATGCAGTCTATCATTGAAAATACCTTATAATATTACGTAATATGCAGTGTATCATTGAACATACAGTATAATATAATGTAATTTGCAGTGTATCATTGAAAATACCTTATAATATAATGCAATATTTGCAGTCTATCATTGAAAATACCTCATAATATTACGTAATATGCAGTCAATCATTGAAAATACGTGATAATATAACGTAATATGCAGTATATCATTGAAAATACCTTATAATATAATGTAATATTTGCAGTCTATCATTGAAAATACCTTATAATATTACGTAATATGCAGTCAATCATTGAAAATACGTGATAATATAACGTAATATGCAGTCTATCATTGAAAATGCCTTATAATATAACGTAATATGCAGTATATCATTGAAAATACCTTATAATATAACGTAATATGCAGTGTATCATTGAAAATGCCTTATAATATAACGTAATATGCAATGTATCATAGAAAATACCTTATAATATAACGAAATATGCAGAGTATCATTGAATATACCTTATTATATAACGTAATATGCAGTGTATCATTGAAAATACCTTATAATATTACGTAATATGCAGTGTATCATTGAACATACAGTATAATATAATGTAATTTGCAGTGTATCATTGAAAATACCTTATAATATAATGCAATATTTGCAGTCTATCATTGAAAATACCTCATAATATTACGTAATATGCAGTCAATCATTGAAAATACGTGATAATATATCGTAATATGCAGTGTATCATTGAAAATACCCTATAATATAATGTAATATGCAGTGTATCATTGAAAATACCTTATAATGTAATGTAATATGCAGTCTATCATTGATAATACCTCATAATATAACGTAATATGCAGTGTATCATTGAAAATACTTTATAATATAACGTAATATGCAGTGTATCATTGAAAATGCCTTATAATATAACGTAATATGCAGTATATCATTGAAAATACCTTATAATATAATGTAATATTTGCAGTCTATCATTGAAAATACCTTATAATATTACGTAATATGCAGTCAATCATTGAAAATACGAGATAATATAACGTAATATGCAGTCTATCATTGAAAATGCCTTATAATATAACGTAATATGCAGTATATCATTGAAAATACCTTATAATATAACGTAATATGCAGTGTATCATTGAAAATGCCTTATAATATAACGTAATATGCAGTGTATCATTGAAAATACCTTATAATATAACGTGATATGCAGTCTATCATTGAAAATACCTCATAATATTACGTAATATGCAGTCAATCATTGAAAATACGTGATAATATAACGTAATATGCAGTGTATCATTGAAAATACCCTATAATATAATGTAATATGCAGTGTATCATTGAAAATACCTTATAATATAATGTAATATTTGCAGTCTATCATTGATAATACCTCATAATATAACGTAATATGCAGAGTATCATTGAAAATACCTTATAAAATAATGTATATTTGCAGTCTATCATTGAAAATGCCTTATAATATATAGTAGTATGCAGTCTATCATTAAAAATACGTGATAATATAACGTAATATGCAATGTATCATAGAAAATACCTTATAATATAATGTAATATTTGCAGTCTATCATTGATAATACCTCATAATATAACGTAATATGCAGAGTATCATTGAAAATACCTTATAATATAATGTAATATTTGCAGTCTATCATTGAAAATGCCTTATAATATATAGTAATATGCAGTCTATCATTAAAAATACGTGATAATATAACGTAATATGCAATGTATCATAGAAAATACCTTATAATATAACGTAATATGCAGAGTATCATTGAAAATACCTTATAATATAACGTAATATGCAGTGTATCATTGAAAATACATTATAATATTACGTAATATGCAGTGTATCATTGAACATACAGTATAATATAATGTAATATGCAGTGTATCATTGAAAATACCTTATAATATAATGCAATATTTGCAGTCTATCATTGAAAATACCTCATAATATTACGTAATATGCAGTCAATCATTGAAAATACGTGATAATATAACGTAATATGCAGTGTATCATTTAAAATACCCTATAATATAATGTAATATGCAGTGTATCATTGAAAATACCTTATAATGTAATGTAATATGCAGTCTATCATTGATAATACCTCATAATATAACGTAATATGCAGTGTATCATTGAAAATACCTTATAATATAACGTAATATGCAGTGTATCATTGAAAATGCCTTATAATATAACGTAATATGCAGTATATCATTGAAAATACCTTATAATATAATGTAATATTTGCAGTCTATCATTGAAAATACCTTATAATATTACGTAATATGCAGTCAATCATTGAAAATACGTGATAATATAACGTAATATGCAGTCTATCATTGAAAATGCCTTATAATATAACGTAATATGCAGTATATCATTGAAAATACCTTATAATATAACGTAATATGCAGTGTATCATTGAAAATGCCTTATAATATAACGTAATATGCAGTGTATCATTGAAAATACCTTATAATATAACGTGATATGCAGTCTATCATTGAAAATACCTCATAATATTACGTAATATGCAGTCAATCATTGAAAATACGTGATAATATAACGTAATATGCAGTGTATCATTGAAAATACCCTATAATATAATGTAATATGCAGTGTATCATTGAAAATACCTTATAATATAATGTAATATTTGCAGTCTATCATTGATAATACCTCATAATATAACGTAATATGCAGAGTATCATTGAAAATACCTTATAATATAATGTAATATTTGCAGTCTATCATTGAAAATGCCTTATAATATATAGTAATATGCAGTCTATCATTAAAAATACGTGATAATATAACGTAATATGCAATGTATCATAGAAAATACCTTATAATATAACGTAATATGCAGAGTATCATTGAAAATACCTTATAATATAACGTAATATGCAGTGTATCATTGAAAATACATTATAATATTACGTAATATGCAGTGTATCATTGAACATACAGTATAATATAATGTAATATGCAGTGTATCATTGAAAATACCTTATAATATAATGCAATATTTGCAGTCTATCATTGAAAATACCTCATAATATTACGTAATATGCAGTCAATCATTGAAAATACGTGATAATATAACGTAATATGCAGTGTATCATTGAAAATACCCTATAATATAATGTAATATGCAGTGTATCATTGAAAATACCTTATAATATAATGTAATATTTGCAGTCTATCATTGAAAATACCTTATAATATAACGTAATATGCAGTGTATCATTGAAAATACCTTATAATATAACGTAATATGCAGTGTATCATTGAAAATACCCTATAATATAATGTAATATGCAGTGTATCATTGAAAATACCTTATAATATAATGTAATATTTGCAGTCTATCATTGAAAATACCTTATAATATTACGTAATATGCAGTCAATCATTGAAAATACGTGATAATATAACGTAATATGCAGTCTATCATTGAAAATGCCTTATAATATAAGGTAATATGCAGTGTATCATTGAAAATACCCTATAATATAATGTAATATGCAGTGTATCATTGATAATACCTTATAATGTTATGTAATATTTGCAGTCTATCATTGAAAATACCTTCTAATATAACGTAATATGCAGTGTATCATTGAAAATGCCTTATAATATAACGTAATATGCAGTATATCATTGAAAATACCTTATAACGTAACGTAATAAGCAGTGTATCATTGAAAATATCTTGTAATGTAACGTAATATGCAGAGTAGCATTCAAAATACCTTATAATATAACGTAATATGCAGTGTATCATTGAAAATACCTCATAATATAACGTAATATGCACTGTATCATAGAAAATACCTTATAATGTAATGTAATATGCAGTCTATCATTGATAATACCTCATAATATAACGTAATATGCAGTGTATCATTGAAAATACCTTATAATATAACGTAATATGCAGTGTATCATTGAAAATGCCTTATAATATAACGTAATATGCAGTATATCATTGAAAATACCTTATAATATAATGTAATATTTGCAGTCTATCATTGAAAATACCTTATAATATTACGTAATATGCAGTCAATCATTGAAAATACGTGATAATATAACGTAATATGCAGTCTATCATTGAAAATGCCTTATAATATAACGTAATATGCAGTATATCATTGAAAATACCTTATAATATAACGTAATATGCAGTGTATCATTGAAAATGCCTTATAATATAACGTAATATGCAGTGTATCATTGAAAATACCTTATAATATAACGTGATATGCAGTCTATCATTGAAAATACCTCATAATATTACGTAATATGCAGTCAATCATTGAAAATACGTGATAATATAACGTAATATGCAGTGTATCATTGAAAATACCCTATAATATAATGTAATATGCAGTGTATCATTGAAAATACCTTATAATATAATGTAATATTTGCAGTCTATCATTGATAATACCTCATAATATAACGTAATATGCAGAGTATCATTGAAAATACCTTATAATATAATGTAATATTTGCAGTCTATCATTGAAAATGCCTTATAATATATAGTAATATGCAGTCTATCATTAAAAATACGTGATAATATAACGTAATATGCAATGTATCATAGAAAATACCTTATAATATAACGTAATATGCAGAGTATCATTGAAAATACCTTATAATATAACGTAATATGCAGTGTATCATTGAAAATACATTATAATATTACGTAATATGCAGTGTATCATTGAACATACAGTATAATATAATGTAATATGCAGTGTATCATTGAAAATACCTTATAATATAATGCAATATTTGCAGTCTATCATTGAAAATACCTCATAATATTACGTAATATGCAGTCAATCATTGAAAATACGTGATAATATAACGTAATATGCAGTGTATCATTGAAAATACCCTATAATATAATGTAATATGCAGTGTATCATTGAAAATACCTTATAATATAATGTAATATTTGCAGTCTATCATTGAAAATACCTTATAATATAACGTAATATGCAGTGTATCATTGAAAATACCTTATAATATAACGTAATATGCAGTGTATCATTGAAAATACCCTATAATATAATGTAATATGCAGTGTATCATTGAAAATACCTTATAATATAATGTAATATTTGCAGTCAATCATTGAAAATACCTTATAATATTACGTAATATGCAGTCAATCATTGAAAATACGTGATAATATAACGTAATATGCAGTCTATCATTGAAAATGCCTTATAATATAAGGTAATATGCAGTGTATCATTGAAAATACCCTATAATATAATGTAATATGCAGTGTATCATTGAAAATACCTTATAATGTTATGTAATATTTGCAGTCTATCATTGAAAATACCTTATAATATAACGTAATATGCAGTGTATCATTGAAAATGCCTTATAATATAACGTAATATGCAGTATATCATTGAAAATACCTTATAACGTAACGTAATAAGCAGTGTATCATTGAAAATATCTTGTAATGTAACGTAATATGCAGAGTAGCATTCAAAATACCTTATAATATAACGTAATATGCAGTGTATCATTGAAAATACCTCATAATATAACGTAATATGCACTGTATCATAGAAAATACCTTATAATGTAATGTAATATGCAGTCTTTCATTGATAATACCTCATAATATAACGTAATATGCAGAGTATCATTGAAAATACCTTATAGTATAACGTAATATGCAGTGTATCATTGAAAATAGCCTATAATATAATGTAATATGCAGTGTATCATTGAAAATACCTTATAATATAATGTCAAATTTGCAGTCTATCATTGAATATACCTTATAATATAACGTAATATGCAGTGTATCATTGAAAATACCCTATAATATAATGTAATATGCACTGTATCATAGAAAATACCTATAATATAATGTAATATGCAGTGTATCATTGAAAATACCTTATAATATAATGCAATATTTGCAGTCTATCATTGATAATACCTCATAATATAACGTAATATGCAGAGTACCATTGAAAATACCTTATAATATAATGTAATATTTGCAGTCTATCATTGAAAATGCCTTATAATATATAGTAATATGCAGTCTATCATTAAAAATACGTGATAATATAACGTAATATGCAATGTATCATAGAAAATACCTTATAATATAACGTAATATGCAGAGTATCATTGAAAATACCTTATAATATAACGTAATATGCAGTGTATCATTGAAAATACCTTATAATATTACGTAATATGCAGTGTATCATTGAACATACAGTATAATATAATGTAATATGCAGTGTATCATTGAAAATACCTTATAATATAATGCAATATTTGCAGTCTATCATTGAAAATACCTCATAATATTACGTAATATGCAGTCAATCATTGAAAATACGTGATAATATAACGTAATATGCATTGTATCATTGAAAATACCCTATAATATAATGTAATATGCAGTGTATCATTGAAAATACCTTATAATATAACGTAATATGCAGTGTATCATTGAAAATACCCTATAATATAATGTAATATGCAGTGTATCATTGAAAATACCTTATAATATAATGTAATATTTGCAGTCTATCATTGAAAATACCTCATAATATAACGTAATATGCACTGTATCATAGAAAATACCTTATAATGTAATGTAATATGCAGTCTTTCATTGATAATACCTCATAATATAACGTAATATGCAGAGTATCATTGAAAATACCTTATAGTATAACGTAATATGCAGTGTATCATTGAAAATAGCCTATAATATAATGTAATATGCAGTGTATCATTGAAAATACCTTATAATATAATGTCAAATTTGCAGTCTATCATTGAATATACCTTATAATATAACGTAATATGCAGTGTATCATTGAAAATACCTTATAATATAATGTAATATGCACTGTATCATAGAAAATACCTATAATATAATGTAATATGCAGTGTATCATTGAAAATACCTTATAATATAATGCAATATTTGCAGTCTATCATTGATAATACCTCATAATATAACGTAATATGCAGAGTACCATTGAAAATACCTTATAATATAATGTAATATTTGCAGTCTATCATTGAAAATGCCTTATAATATATAGTAATATGCAGTCTATCATTAAAAATACGTGATAATATAACGTAATATGCAATGTATCATAGAAAATACCTTATAATATAACGTAATATGCAGAGTATCATTGAAAATACCTTATAATATAACGTAATATGCAGTGTATCATTGAAAATACATTATAATATTACGTAATATGCAGTGTATCATTGAACATACAGTATAATATAATGTAATATGCAGTGTATCATTGAAAATACCTTATAATATAATGCAATATTTGCAGTCTATCATTGAAAATACCTCATAATATTACGTAATATGCAGTCAATCATTGAAAATACGTGATAATATAACGTAATATGCATTGTATCATTGAAAATACCCTATAATATAATGTAATATGCAGTGTATCATTGAAAATACCTTATAATATAATGTAATATTTGCAGTCTATCATTGAAAATACCTTATAATATAACGTAATATGCAGTGTATCATTGAAAATACCTTATAATATAACGTAATATGCAGTGTATCATTGAAAATACCCTATAATATAATGTAATATGCAGTGTATCATTGAAAATACCTTATAATATAATGTAATATTTGCAGTCTATCATTGAAAATACCTTATAACATTACGTAATATGCAGTCAATCATTGAAAATACGTGATAATATAACGTAATATGCAGTCTATCATTGAAAATGCCTTATAATATAAGGTAATATGCAGTGTATCATTGAAAATACCCTATAATATAATGTAATATGCAGTGTATCATTGAAAATGCCTTATAATATAACGTAATATGCAATGTATCATAGAAAATACCTTATAATATAACGAAATATGCAGAGTATCATTGAATATACCTTATTATATAACGTAATATGCAGTGTATCATTGAAAATACCTTATAATATTACGTAATATGCAGTGTATCATTGAACATACAGTATAATATAATGTAATTTGCAGTGTATCATTGAAAATACCTTATAATATAATGCAATATTTGCAGTCTATCATTGAAAATACCTCATAATATTACGTAATATGCAGTCAATCATTGAAAATACGTGATAATATATCGTAATATGCAGTGTATCATTGAAAATACCCTATAATATAATGTAATATGCAGTGTATCATTGAAAATACCTTATAATGTAATGTAATATGCAGTCTATCATTGATAATACCTCATAATATAACGTAATATGCAGTGTATCATTGAAAATACCTTATAATATAACGTAATATGCAGTGTATCATTGAAAATGCCTTATAATATAACGTAATATGCAGTATATCATTGAAAATACCTTATAATATAATGTAATATTTGCAGTCTATCATTGAAAATACCTTATAATATTACGTAATATGCAGTCAATCATTGAAAATACGTGATAATATAACGTAATATGCAGTCTATCATTGAAAATGCCTTATAATATAACGTAATATGCAGTATATCATTGAAAATACCTTATAATATAACGTAATATGCAGTGTATCATTGAAAATGCCTTATAATATAACGTAATATGCAGTGTATCATTGAAAATACCTTATAATATAACGTGATATGCAGTCTATCATTGAAAATACCTCATAATATTACGTAATATGCAGTCAATCATTGAAAATACGTGATAATATAACGTAATATGCAGTGTATCATTGAAAATACCCTATAATATAATGTAATATGCAGTGTATCATTGAAAATACCTTATAATATAATGTAATATTTGCAGTCTATCATTGATAATACCTCATAATATAACGTAATATGCAGAGTATCATTGAAAATACCTTATAATATAATGTATATTTGCAGTCTATCATTGAAAATGCCTTATAATATATAGTAGTATGCAGTCTATCATTAAAAATACGTGATAATATAACGTAATATGCAATGTATCATAGAAAATACCTTATAATATAACGAAATATGCAGAGTATCATTGAATATACCTTATTATATAACGTAATATGCAGTGTATCATTGAAAATACCTTATAATATTACGTAATATGCAGTGTATCATTGAACATACAGTATAATATAATGTAATTTGCAGTGTATCATTGAAAATACCTTATAATATAATGCAATATTTGCAGTCTATCATTGAAAATACCTCATAATATTACGTGATATGCAGTCAATCATTGAAAATACGTGATAATATAACGTAATATGCAATGTATCATAGAAAATACCTTATAATATAACGAAATATGCAGAGTATCATTGAATATACCTTATTATATAACGTAATATGCAGTGTATCATTGAAAATACCTTATAATATTACGTAATATGCAGTGTATCATTGAACATACAGTATAATATAATGTAATTTGCAGTGTATCATTGAAAATACCTTATAATATAATGCAATATTTGCAGTCTATCATTGAAAATACCTCATAATATTACGTAACATGCAGTCAATCATTGAAAATACGTGATAATATATCGTAATATGCAGTGTATCATTGAAAATACCCTATAATATAATGTAATATGCAGTGTATCATTGAAAATACCTTATAATGTAATGTAATATGCAGTCTATCATTGATAATACCTCATAATATAACGTAATATGCAGTGTATCATTGAAAATACCTTATAATATAACGTAATATGCAGTGTATCATTGAAAATGCCTTATAATATAACGTAATATGCAGTATATCATTGAAAATACCTTATAATATAATGTAATATTTGCAGTCTATCATTGAAAATACCTTATAATATTACGTAATATGCAGTCAATCATTGAAAATACGTGATAATATAACGTAATATGCAGTCTATCATTGAAAATGCCTTATAATATAACGTAATATGCAGTATATCATTGAAAATACCTTATAATATAACGTAATATGCAGTGTATCATTGAAAATGCCTTATAATATAACGTAATATGCACTGTATCATAGAAAATACCTTATAATATAACGAAATATGCAGAGTATCATTGAATATACCTTATTATATAACGTAATATGCAGTGTATCATTGAAAATACCTTATAATATTACGTAATATGCAGTGTATCATTGAACATACAGTATAATATAATGTAATTTGCAGTGTATCATTGAAAATACCTTATAATATAATGCAATATTTGCAGTCTATCATTGAAAATACCTCATAATATTACGTAATATGCAGTCAATCATTGAAAATACGTGATAATATATCGTAATATGCAGTGTATCATTGAAAATACCCTATAATATAATGTAATATGCAGTGTATCATTGAAAATACCTTATAATGTAATGTAATATGCAGTCTATCATTGATAATACCTCATAATATAACGTAATATGCAGTGTATCATTGAAAATACCTTATAATATAACGTAATATGCAGTGTATCATTGAAAATGCCTTATAATATAACGTAATATGCAGTATATCATTGAAAATACCTTATAATATTATGTAATATTTGCAGTCTATCATTGAAAATACCTTATAATATTACGTAATATGCAGTCAATCATTGAAAATACGTGATAATATAACGTAATATGCAGTCTATCATTGAAAATGCCTTATAATATAACGTAATATGCAGTATATCATTGAAAATACCTTATAATATAACGTAATATGCAGTGTATCATTGAAAATGCCTTATAATATAACGTAATATGCAATGTATCATAGAAAATACCTTATAATATAACGAAATATGCAGAGTATCATTGAATATACCTTATTATATAACGTAATATGCAGTGTATCATTGAAAATACCTTATAATATTACGTAATATGCAGTGTATCATTGAACATACAGTATAATATAATGTAATTTGCAGTGTATCATTGAAAATACCTTATAATATAATGCAATATTTGCAGTCTATCATTGAAAATACCTCATAATATTACGTAATATGCAGTCAATCATTGAAAATACGTGATAATATATCGTAATATGCAGTGTATCATTGAAAATACCCTATAATATAATGTAATGTAATATGCAGTCTATCATTGATAATACCTCATAATATAACGTAATATGCAGTGTATAATTGAAAATACTTTATAATATAACGTAATATGCAGTGTATCATTGAAAATGCCTTATAATATAACGTAATATGCAGTATATCATTGAAAATACCTTATAATATAATGTAATATTTGCAGTCTATCATTGAAAATACCTTATAATATTACGTAATATGCAGTCAATCATTGAAAATACGAGATAATATAACGTAATATGCAGTCTATCATTGAAAATGCCTTATAATATAACGTAATATGCAGTATATCATTGAAAATACCTTATAATATAACGTAATATGCAGTGTATCATTGAAAATGCCTTATAATATAACGTAATATGCAGTGTATCATTGAAAATACCTTATAATATAACGTGATATGCAGTCTATCATTGAAAATACCTCATAATATTACGTAATATGCAGTCAATCATTGAAAATACGTGATAATATAATGTATATTTGCAGTCTATCATTGAAAATGCCTTATAATATATAGTAGTATGCAGTCTATCATTAAAAATACGTGATAATATAACGTAATATGCAATGTATCATAGAAAATACCTTATAATATAACGAAATATGCAGAGTATCATTGAATATACCTTATTATATAACGTAATATGCAGTGTATCATTGAAAATACCTTATAATATTACGTAATATGCAGTGTATCATTGAACATACCGTATAATATAATGTAATTTGCAGTGTATCATTGAAAATACCTTATAATATAATGCAATATTTGCAGTCTATCATTGAAAATACCTCATAATATTACGTAATATGCAGTCAATCATTGAAAATACGTGATAATATAACGTAATATGCAGTGTATCATTGAAAATACCCTATAATATAATGTAATATGCAGTGTATCATTGAAAATACCCTATAATATAATGTAATATGCAGTGTATCATTGAAAATACCTTATAATGTAATGTAATATGCAGTCTATCATTGATAATACCTCATAATATAACGTAATATGCAGTGTATCATTGAAAATACCTTATAATATAACGTAATATGCAGTGTATCATTGAAAATGCCTTATAATATAACGTAATATGCAGTATATCATTGAAAATACCTTATAATATAATGTAATATTTGCAGTCTATCATTGAAAATACCTTATAATATTACGTAATATGCAGTCAATCATTGAAAATACGTGATAATATAACGTAATATGCAGTCTATCATTGAAAATGCCTTATAATATAACGTAATATGCAGTATATCATTGAAAATACCTTATAATATAACGTAATATGCAGTGTATCATTGAAAATGCCTTATAATATAACGTTATATGCAGTGTATCATTGAAAATACCTTATAATATAACGTGATATGCAGTCTATCATTGAAAATACCTCATAATATTACGTAATATGCAGTCAATCATTGAAAATACGTGATAATATAACGTAATATGCAGTGTATCATTGAAAATACCCTATAATATAATGTAATATGCAGTGTATCATTGAAAATACCTTATAATATAATGTAATATTTGCAGTCTATCATTGAAAATGCCTTATAATATATAGTAATATGCAGTCTATCATTAAAAATACGTGATAATATAACGTAATATGCAATGTATCATAGAAAATACCTTATAATATAACGTAATATGCAGAGTATCATTGAAAATACCTTATAATATAACGTAATATGCAGTGTATCATTGAAAATACATTATAATATTACGTAATATGCAGTGTATCATTGAACATACAGTATAATATAATGTAATATGCAGTGTATCATTGAAAATACCTTATAATATAATGCAATATTTGCAGTCTATCATTGAAAATACCTCATAATATTACGTAATATGCAGTCAATCATTGAAAATACGTGATAATATAACGTAATATGCAGTGTATCATTGAAAATACCCTATAATATAATGTAATATGCAGTGTATCATTGAAAATACCCTATAATATAATGTAATATGCAGTGTATCATTGAAAATACCTTATAATGTAATGTAATATGCAGTCTATCATTGATAATACCTCATAATATAACGTAATATGCAGTGTATCATTGAAAATACCTTATAATATAACGTAATATGCAGTGTATCATTGAAAATGCCTCATAATATAACGTAATATGCAGTATATCATTGAAAATACCTTATAATATAATGTAATATTTGCAGTCTATCATTGAAAATACCTTATAATATTACGTAATATGCAGTCAATCATTGAAAATACGTGATAATATAACGTAATATGCAGTCTATCATTGAAAATGCCTTATAATATAACGTAATATGCAGTATATCATTGAAAATACCTTATAATATAACGTAATATGCAGTGTATCATTGAAAATGCCTTATAATATAACGTAATATGCAGTGTATCATTGAAAATGCCTCATAATATAACGTAATATGCAGTATATCATTGAAAATACCTTATAATATAATGTAATATTTGCAGTCTATCATTGAAAATACCTCATAATATTACGTAATATGCAGTCAATCATTGAAAATACGTGATAATATAACGTAATATGCAGTGTATCATTGAAAATACCCTATAATATAATGTAATATGCAGTGTATCATTGAAAATACCTTATAATATAATGTAATATTTGCAGTCTATCATTGAAAATGCCTTATAATATATAGTAATATGCAGTCTATCATTAAAAATACGTGATAATATAACGTAATATGCAATGTATCATAGAAAATACCTTATAATATAACGTAATATGCAGAGTATCATTGAAAATACCTTATAATATAACGTAATATGCAGTGTATCATTGAAAATACATTATAATATTACGTAATATGCAGTGTATCATTGAACATACAGTATAATATAATGTAATATGCAGTGTATCATTGAAAATACCTTATAATATAATGCAATATTTGCAGTCTATCATTGAAAATACCTCATAATATTACGTAATATGCAGTCAATCATTGAAAATACGTGATAATATAACGTAATATGCAGTGTATCATTGAAAATACCCTATAATATAATGTAATATGCAGTGTATCATTGAAAATACCTTATAATATAATGTAATATTTGCAGTCTATCATTGAAAATACCGTATAATATAACGTAATATGCAGTGTATCATTGAAAATACCTTATAATATAACGTAATATGCAGTGTATCATTGAAAATACCCTATAATATAATGTAATATGCAGTGTATCATTGAAAATACCTTATAATATAATGTAATATTTGCAGTCTATCATTGAAAATACCTTATAATATTACGTAATATGCAGTCAATCATTGAAAATACGTGATAATATAACGTAATATGCAGTCTATCATTGAAAATGCCTTATAATATAAGGTAATATGCAGTGTATCATTGAAAATACCCTATAATATAATGTAATATGCAGTGTATCATTGAAAATACCTTATAATGTTATGTAATATTTGCAGTCTATCATTGAAAATACCTTATAATATAACGTAATATGCAGTGTATCATTGAAAATGCCTTATAATATAACGTAATATGCAGTATATCATTGAAAATACCTTATAACGTAACGTAATAAGCAGTGTATCATTGAAAATATCTTGTAATGTAACGTAATATGCAGAGTAGCATTCAAAATACCTTATAATATAACGTAATATGCAGTGTATCATTGAAAATACCTCATAATATAACGTAATATGCACTGTATCATAGAAAATACCTTATAATGTAATGTAATATGCAGTCTTTCATTGATAATACCTCATAATATAACGTAATATGCAGAGTATCATTGAAAATACCTTATAGTATAACGTAATATGCAGTGTATCATTGAAAATAGCCTATAATATAATGTAATATGCAGTGTATCATTGAAAATACCTTATAATATAATGTCAAATTTGCAGTCTATCATTGAATATACCTTATAATATAACGTAATATGCAGTGTATCATTGAAAATACCTTATAATATAACGTAATATGCAGTGTATCATTGAAAATACCTTATAATATAATGCAATATTTGCAGTCTATCATTGATAATACCTCATAATATAACGTAATATGCAGAGTATCATTGAAAATACCTTATAATATAATGTAATATTTGCAGTCTATCATTGAAAATGCCTTATAATATATAGTAATATGCAGTCTATCATTAAAAATACGTGATAATATAACGTAATATGCAATGTATCATAGAAAATACCTTATAATATAACGTAATATGCAGAGTATCATTGAAAATACCTTATAATATAACGTAATATGCAGTGTATCATTGAAAATACATTATAATATTACGTAATATGCAGTGTATCATTGAACATACAGTATAATATAATGTAATATGCAGTGTATCATTGAAAATACCTTATAATATAATGCAATATTTGCAGTCTATCATTGAAAATACCTCATAATATTACGTAATATGCAGTCAATCATTGAAAATACGTGATAATATAACGTAATATGCATTGTATCATTGAAAATACCCTATAATATAATGTAATATGCAGTGTATCATTGAAAATACCTTATAATATAATGTAATATTTGCAGTCTATCATTGAAAATACCTTATAATATAACGTAATATGCAGTGTATCATTGAAAATACCTTATAATATAACGTAATATGCAGTGTATCATTGAAAATACCCTATAATATAATGTAATATGCAGTGTATCATTGAAAATACCTTATAATATAATGTAATATTTGCAGTCTATCATTGAAAATACCTTATAACATTACGTAATATGCAGTCAATCATTGAAAATACGTGATAATATAACGTAATATGCAGTCTATCATTGAAAATGCCTTATAATATAAGGTAATATGCAGTGTATCATTGAAAATACCCTATAATATAATGTAATATGCAGTGTATCATTGAAAATACCTTATAATGTTATGTAATATTTGCAGTCTATCATTGAAAATACCTTATAATATAACGTAATATGCAGTGTATCATTGAAAATGCCTTATAATATAACGTAATATGCAGTATATCATTGAAAATACCTTATAACGTAACGTAATAAGCAGTGTATCATTGAAAATATCTTGTAATGTAACGTAATATGCAGAGTAGCATTCAAAATACCTTATAATATAACGTAATATGCAGTGTATCATTGAAAATACCTTATAATATAACGTAATATGCACTGTATCATAGAAAATACCTTATAATGTAATGTAATATGCAGTCTATCATTGATAATACCTCATAATATAACGTAATATGCAGAGTATCATTGAAAATACCTTATAGTATAACGTAATATGCAGTGTATCATTGAAAATACCCTATAATATAATGTAATATGCAGTGTATCATTGAAAATACCTTATAATATAATGTCAAATTTGCAGTCTATCATTGAATATACCTTATAATATAACGTAATATGCAGTGTATCATTGAAAATACCCTATAATATAATGTAATATGCACTGTATCATAGAAAATACCTATAATATAATGTAATATGCAGTGTATCATTGAAAATACCTTATAATATAATGTAATATGCAGTCAATCATTGAAAATACGTGATAATATAACGTAATATGCAGTGTATCATTGAAAATACCCTATAATATAATGTAATATGCAGTGTATCATTGAAAATACCTTATAATATAATGTAATATTTGCAGTCTATCATTGATAATACCTCATAATATAACGTAATATGCAGAGTATCATTGAAAATACCTTATAATATAATGTAATATTTGCAGTCTATCATTGAAAATGCCTTATAATATATAGTAATATGCAGTCTATCATTAAAAATACGTGATAATATAACGTAATATGCAATGTATCATAGAAAATACCTTATAATATAATGTAATATGCAGAGTATCATTGAAAATACCTTATAATATAATGTAATATTTGCAGTCTATCATTGAAAATACCTTATAATATAACGTAATATGCAGTGTATCATTGAAAATACCTTATAATATAACGTAATATGCAGTGTATCATTGAAAATACCCTATAATATAATGTAATATGCAGTGTATCATTGAAAATACCGTATAATATAATGTAATATTTGCAGTCTATCATTGAAAATACCTTATAATATTACGTAATATGCAGTCAATCATAGAAAATACGTGATAATATAACGTAATATGCAGTCTATCATTGAAAATGCCTTATAATATAAGGTAATATGCAGTGTATCATTGAAAATACCCTATAATATAATGTAATATGCAGTGTATCATTGAAAATACCTTATAATGTTATGTAATATTTGCAGTCTATCATTGAAAATACCTTATAATATAACGTAATATGCAGTGTATCATTGAAAATGCCTTATAATATAACGTAATATGCAGTATATCATTGAAAATACCTTATAACGTAACTTAATAAGCAGTGTATCATTGAAAATATCTTGTAATGTAACGTAATATGCAGAGTAGCATTCAAAATACCTTATAATATAACGTAATATGCAGTGTATCATTGAAAATACCTCATAATATAACGTAATATGCACTGTATCATAGAAAATACCTTATAATGTAATGTAATATGCAGTCTATCATTGATAATACCTCATAATATAACGTAATATGCAGAGTATCATTGAAAATACCTTATAGTATAACGTAATATGCAGTGTATCATTGAAAATACCCTATAATATAATGTAATATGCAGTGTATCATTGAACATACCTTATAATATAATGTCAAATTTGCAGTCTATCATTGAATATACCTTATAATATAACGTAATATGCAGTGTATCATTGAAAATACCCTATAATATAATGTAATATGCACTGTATCATAGAAAATACCTATAATATAATGTAATATGCAGTGTATCATTGAAAATACCTTATAATATAATGTAATATTTGAAGTCAATCATTGAAAATACCTTATAATATAACGTAATATGCAGTGTATCATTGAAAATACCTTATAATATTACGTAATATGCAGTGTATCATTGAACATACAGTATAATATAATGTAATATGCAGTGTATCATTGAAAATACCTTATAATATAATGCAATATTTGCAGTCTATCATTGAAAATACCTTATAATATTACGTAATATGCAGTGTATCATTGAAAATACCTTATAATATAACGTGATATGCAGTCTATCATTGAAAATACCTCATAATATTACGTAATATGCAGTCAATCATTGAAAATACGTGATAATATAACGTAATATGCAGTGTATCATTGAAAATACCCTATAATATAAAGTAATATGCAGTGTATCATTGAAAATACCTTATAATATAATGTAATATTTGCAGTCTATCATTGATAATACCTCATAATATAACGTAATATGCAGAGTATCATTGAAAATACCTTATAATATAATGTAATATTTGCAGTCTATCATTGAAAATGCCTTATAATATATAGTAATATGCAGTCTATCATTAAAAATACGTGATAATATAACGTAATATGCAATGTATCATAGAAAATACCTTATAATATAACGTAATATGCAGACTATCATTGAAAATACCTTATAATATAACGTAATATGCAGTGTATCATTGAAAATACATTATAATATTACGTAATATGCAGTGTATCATTGAACATACAGTATAATATAATGTAATATGCAGTGTATCATTGAAAATACCTTATAATATAATGTAATATTTGAAGTCAATCATTGAAAATACCTTATAATATAACGTAATATGCAGTGTATCATTGAAAATACCTTATAATATTACGTAATATGCAGTGTATCATTGAACATACAGTATAATATAATGTAATATGCAGTGTATCATTGAAAATACCTTATAATATAATGCAATATTTGCAGTCTATCATTGAAAATACCTCATAATATTACGTAATATGCAGTCAATCATTGAAAATACGTGATAATATAACGTAATATGCAGTGTATCATTGAAAATACCCTATAATATAATGTAATATGCAGTGTATCTTTGAAAATACCTTATAATATAATGTAATATGCAGTGTATCATTGAAAATACCCTATAATATAATGTAATATGCACTGTATCATAGAAAATACCTATAATATAATGTAATATGCAGTGTATCATTGAAAATACCTTATAATATAACGTGATATGCAGTCTATCATTGAAAATACCTTATAATATAACGTAATATGCAGTGTATCATTGAAAATGCCTTATAATATAACGTAATATGCAGTATATCATTGAAAATACCTTATAATATAATGTAATATTTGCAGTCTATCATTGAAAATACCTCATAATATTACGTAATATGCAGTCAATCATTGAAAATACGTGATAATATAACGTAATATGCAGTGTATCATTGAAAATACCCTATAATATAATGTAATATGCAGTGTATCATTGAAAATACCTTATAATATAATGTAATATTTGCAGTCTATCATTGATAATACCTCATAATATAACGTAATATGCAGAGTATCATTGAAAATACCTTATAATATAATGTAATATTTGCAGTCTATCATTGAAAATGCCTTATAATATATAGTAATATGCAGTCTATCATTAAAAATACGTGATAATATAACGTAATATGCAATGTATCATAGAAAATACCTTATAATATAACGTAATATGCAGACTATCATTGAAAATACCTTATAATATAACGTAATATGCAGTGTATCATTGAAAATACATTATAATATTACGTAATATGCAGTGTATCATTGAACATACAGTATAATATAATGTAATATGCAGTGTATCATTGAAAATACCTTATAATATAATGCAATATTTGCAGTCTATCATTGAAAATACCTCATAATATTACGTAATATGCAGTCAATCATTGAAAATACGTGATAATATAACGTAATATGCAGTGTATCATTGAAAATACCCTATAATATAATGTAATATGCAGTGTATCATTGAAAATACCTTATAATATAATGTAATATGCAGTGTATCATTGAAAATACCCTATAATATAATGTAATATGCACTGTATCATAGAAAATACCTATAATATAATGTAATATGCAGTGTATCATTGAAAATACCTTATAATATAACGTGATATGCAGTGTATCATTGAAAATACCTTATAATGTAATGTAATATGCAGTCTATCATTGATAATACCTCATAATATAACGTAATATGCAGTGTATCATTGAAAATACCTTATAATATAACGTAATATGCAGTGTATCATTGAAAATGCCTTATAATATAACGTAATATGCAGTATATCATTGAAAATACCTTATAATATAATGTAATATTTGCAGTCTATCATTGAAAATACCTTATAATATTACGTAATATGCAGTCAATCATTGAAAATACGTGATAATATAACGTAATATGCAGTCTATCATTGAAAATGCCTTATAATATAACGTAATATGCAGTATATCATTGAAAATACCTTATAATATAACGTAATATGCAGTGTATCATTGAAAATGCCTTATAATATAACGTAATATGCAGTGTATCATTGAAAATACCTTATAATATAACGTGATATGCAGTCTATCATTGAAAATACCTCATAATATTACGTAATATGCAGTCAATCATTGAAAATACGTGATAATATAACGTAATATGCAGTGTATCATTGAAAATACCCTATAATATAATGTAATATGCAGTGTATCATTGAAAATACCTTATAATATAATGTAATATTTGCAGTCTATCATTGATAATACCTCATAATATAACGTAATATGCAGTCAATCATTGAAAATACGTGATAATATAACGTAATATGCAGTGTATCATTGAAAATACCCTATAATATAATGTAATATGCAGTGTATCATTGAAAATACCTTATAATATAATGTAATATGCAGTGTATCATTGAAAATACCCTATAATATAATGTAATATGCACTGTATCATAGAAAATACCTATAATATAATGTAATATGCAGTGTATCGTTGAAAATACCTTATAATATAACGTGATATGCAGTCTATCATTGAAAATACCTTATAATATAACGTAATATGCAGTATATCATTGAAAATACCTTATAACGTAACGTAATAAGCTGTTTATCATTGAAAATATCTTGTAATGTAACGTAATATGCAGAGTAGCATTCAAAATACCTTATAATATAACGTAATATGCAGAGTATCATTGAAAATACCTTATAATATATCGTGATATGCAGTGTATCATTGAAAATACCCTATAATATAATGTAATATGCAGTGTATCATTGAAAATACCTTATAATATAATGTAATATTTGCAGTCTATCATTGAAAATACCTTATAATATAACGTAATATGCAGAGTATCATTGAAAATACCTTATAATATAATGTATATTTGCAGTCTATCATTGAAAATGCCTTATAATATATAGTAGTATGCAGTCTATCATTAAAAATACGTGATAATATAACGTAATATGCAATGTATCATAGAAAATACCTTATAATATAACGAAATATGCAGAGTATCATTGAATATACCTTATTATATAACGTAATATGCAGTGTATCATTGAAAATACCTTATAATATTACGTAATATGCAGTATATCATTGAAAATACCTTATAACGTAACGTAATAAGCAGTATATCATTGAAAATACCTTATAATATAACGTAATATGCAGTGTATCATTGAAAATGCCTTATAATATAACGTAATATGCAGTGTATCATTGAAAATACCTTATAATATAACGTGATATGCACTGTATCATAGAAAATACCTTATAATGTAATGTAATATGCAGTCTATCATTGATAATACCTCATAATATAACGTAATATGCAGAGTATCATTGAAAATACCTTATAGTATAACGTAATATGCAGTGTATCATTGAAAATACCCTATAATATAATGTAATATGCAGTGTATCATTGAACATACCTTATAATATAATGTCAAATTTGCAGTCTATCATTGAATATACCTTATAATATAACGTAATATGCAGTGTATCATTGAAAATACCCTATAATATAATGTAATATGCACTGTATCATAGAAAATACCTATAATATAATGTAATATGCAGTGTATCATTGAAAATACCTTATAATATAATGTAATATTTGAAGTCAATCATTGAAAATACCTTATAATATAACGTAATATGCAGTGTATCATTGAAAATACCTTATAATATTACGTAATATGCAGTGTATCATTGAACATACAGTATAATATAATGTAATATGCAGTGTATCATTGAAAATACCTTATAATATAATGCAATATTTGCAGTCTATCATTGAAAATACCTCATAATATTACGTAATATGCAGTCAATCATTGAAAATACGTGATAATATAACGTAATATGCAGTGTATCATTGAAAATACCCTATAATATAATGTAATATGCAGTGTATCATTGAAAATACCTTATAATGTAATGTAATATGCAGTCTATCATTGATAATACCTCATAATATAACGTAATATGCAGTGTATCATTGAAAATACCTTATAATATAACGTAATATGCAGTGTATCATTGAAAATGCCTTATAATATAACGTAATATGCAGTATATCATTGAAAATACCTTATAATATAACGTAATATTTGCAGTCTATCATTGAAAATACCTTATAATATTACGTAATATGCAGTCAATCATTGAAAATACGTGATAATATAACGTAATATGCAGTCTATCATTGAAAATGCCTTATAATATAACGTAATATGCAGTATATCATTGAAAATACCTTATAATATAACGTAATATGCAGTGTATCATTGAAAATGCCTTATAATATAACGTAATATGCAATGTATCATAGAAAATACCTTATAATATAACGAAATATGCAGAGTATCATTGAATATACCTTATTATATAACGTAATATGCAGTGTATCATTGAAAATACCTTATAATATTACGTAATATGCAGTGTATCATTGAACTGTTACGTCTCACGCGGGGTCCGCGAAGACGTTACGTTTTTACGCGTGCGAATTTATTTCGATGTTTACGGTTCGTTGCGACGTAGGACGAGTTACGTCGTTCCGTCGTCAGAGAGAGAATGTCGGGATGGGATCCCCGGTCGGCTGGACCTAGTCCGCCTGGGCCGTGAATTGGAGTACGCACACGCAAACGGCTAGACCTAGTCCGCCAAGATTGTGGTAGGTGAGGGAACTCGAACGGCTAGACCCAGTCCGCCTAGTTCGAGGGAAATTGAAGGACGCACAAACGGCTGGACCCAGTCCGCCAGGAATGTGGTAGTGGGGGAGCTCGAGAGGCTAGATCCAGTCCGCCGTGCTCGAACGTGTAGGTATAGGACAGGGGTGAAAAAGTGGTTGGCGACTCCTCTCACGACTAAGGTTCTTGATACACGCACGTTCGCACACGCAAATGAATTTATTCTGTGCTGGTCCGCACGCAGCAATATCGACGTATAAGGGGATTAGGAAGGAGGTGGTGTATCCTCTCAGTTTGAGTTCCAGAACTACAAATAGTTCAAAGTGCTCTCGGTTTCATCATCGAGAATGATGGAAGTAGGTAAATGGTTAAAAGGTTGGATTGAGGAAAGTGAACGCGAACAGTCGTTGCACTGGATGGTGCACCGGAGAATTCTGACTTCAGACTTCAGCTGACTCGTGACTTCGACTGACTCCTGACTTCGACTGACTCCTGACTTCGACTGACTTCGACTGACTTCTGACTTCAACTGGTTTCGACTGATCCCTGAGTTCAACTGGTTTCGACTGATTCCTGAGTTCAACTGCTTTCGACTAATTCCTGAATTCAACTGCTTTCGACTGATTCCTGAATTCAACTGACTTCGTAGGTGTCCAGCTGCTTCCCTTATAGTCCAACGTTGGTGGAAGGGGGTAGTCCCAATCACATGTCAAGTTGTTCCAGTGGAAGGGGTAGTGGATCACTGGAGGTGGATCGACGTTCCTGCGTCTAAGTCCTTTATCGTATTTTGTGAAATAATTCTGTTCTGAGACTATGTCCTTATCGTATTTCGTGAAATAATTCTGTTCTGAGACTATGTCCTTTATCGTATTTCGTGAAATAATTCAGTTCTCAGACTATGTCCTTTATCGTATTTCGTGAAATAATTCAGTTCTCAGACTATGTTCTTATCGTATTTCGTGAAATAATTCTGTTCTCAGACTATGTCCTTATCGTATTTCGTGAAATAATTCTGTTCTCAGACTATGTCCTTATCGTATTTCGTGAGATAATTCAGGTGCAGGAATGGTGTTGTCGGTTCGAACTGTCGACTACTAATAATCGATTTGATCCGCTGTCTCGATGATTTCGACTTCTGGTGGGGGTTGCGACGTAGTAGGTTCACTAGACTGGAACGGACCGTATCAATAGGGAAACGGTCCCTTGAAACTTTATTCTTGTGAGATTTGAAATAGTGGCGTATGAATGAGGGGCAGGCCCCTTAAAAATATACCACAGGAACGGCCTGGGCTTGCAAGAGCAGGACGGACTGTGGTGACGAACGTCACAGAACATACAGTATAATATAATGTAATTTGCAGTGTATCATTGAAAATACCTTATAATATAATGCAATATTTGCAGTCTATCATTGAAAATACCTCATAATATTACGTAATATGCAGTCAATCATTGAAAATACGTGATAATATATCGTAATATGCAGTGTATCATTGAAAATACCCTATAATATAATGTAATATGCAGTGTATCATTGAAAATACCTTATAATGTAATGTAATATGCAGTCTATCATTGATAATACCTCATAATATAACGTAATATGCAGTGTATCATTGAAAATACCTTATAATATAACGTAATATGCAGTGTATCATTGAAAATGCCTTATAATATAACGTAATATGCAGTATATCATTGAAAATACCTTATAATATAATGTAATATTTGCAGTCTATCATTGAAAATACCTTATAATATTACGTAATATGCAGTCAATCATTGAAAATACGTGATAATATAACGTAATATGCCGTCTATCATTGAAAATGCCTTATAATATAACGTAATATGCAGTATATCATTGAAAATACCTTATAATATAACGTAATATGCAGTGTATCATTGAAAATGCCTTATAATATAACGTAATATGCAATGTATCATAGAAAATACCTTATAATATAACGAAATATGCAGAGTATCATTGAATATACCTTATTATATAACGTAATATGCAGTGTATCATTGAAAATACCTTATAATATTACGTAATATGCAGTGTATCATTGAACATACAGTATAATATAATGTAATTTGCAGTGTATCATTGAAAATACCTTATAATATAATGCAATATTTGCAGTCTATCATTGAAAATACCTCATAATATTACGTAATATGCAGTCAATCATTGAAAATACGTGATAATATATAGTAATATGCAGTGTATCATTGAAAATACCCTATAATATAATGTAATATGCAGTGTATCATTGAAAATACCTTATAATGTAATGTAATATGCAGTCTATCATTGATAATACCTCATAATATAACGTAATATGCAGTGTATCATTGAAAATACCTTATAATATAACGTAATATGCAGTGTATCATTGAAAATGCCTTATAATATAACGTAATATGCAGTATATCATTGAAAATACCTTATAATATAATGTAATATTTGCAGTCTATCATTGAAAATACCTTATAATATTACGTAATATGCAGTCAATCATTGAAAATACGAGATAATATAACGTAATATGCAGTCTATCATTGAAAATGCCTTATAATATAACGTAATATGCAGTATATCATTGAAAATACCTTATAATATAACGTAATATGCAGTGTATCATTGAAAATGCCTTATAATATAACGTAATATGCAGTGTATCATTGAAAATACCTTATAATATAACGTGATATGCAGTCTATCATTGAAAATACCTCATAATATTACGTAATATGCAGTCAATCATTGAAAATACGTGATAATATAACGTAATATGCAGTGTATCATTGAAAATACCCTATAATATAATGTAATATGCAGTGTATCATTGAAAATACCTTATAATATAATGTAATATTTGCAGTCTATCATTGATAATACCTCATAATATAACGTAATATGCAGAGTATCATTGAAAATACCTTATAATATAATGTATATTTGCAGTCTATCATTGAAAATGCCTTATAATATATAGTAGTATGCAGTCTATCATTAAAAATACGTGATAATATAACGTAATATGCAATGTATCATAGAAAATACCTTATAATATAACGAAATATGCAGAGTATCATTGAATATACCTTATTATATAACGTAATATGCAGTGTATCATTGAAAATACCTTATAATATTACGTAATATGCAGTGTATCATTGAACATACAGTATAATATAATGTAATTTGCAGTGTATCATTGAAAATACCTTATAATATAATGCAATATTTTCAGTCTATCATTGAAAATACCTCATAATATTACGTAATATGCAGTCAATCATTGAAAATACGTGATAATATATCGTAATATGCAGTGTATCATTGAAAATACCCTATAATATAATGTAATATGCAGTGTATCATTGAAAATACCTTATAATGTAATGTAATATGCAGTCTATCATTGATAATACCTCATAATATAACGTAATATGCAGTGTATCATTGAAAATACCTTATAATATAACGTAATATGCAGTGTATCATTGAAAATGCCTTATAATATAACGTAATATGCAGTATATCATTGAAAATACCTTATAATATAATGTAATATTTGCAGTCTATCGTTGAAAATACCTTATAATATTACGTAATATGCAGTCAATCATTGAAAATACGTGATAATATAACGTAATATGCAGTCTATCATTGAAAATGCCTTATAATATAACGTAATATGCAGTATATCATTGAAAATACCTTATAATATAACGTAATATGCAGTGTATCATTGAAAATGCCTTATAATATAACGTAATATGCAGTGTATCATTGAAAATACCTTATAATATAACGTGATATGCAGTCTATCATTGAAAATACCTCATAATATTACGTAATATGCAGTCAATCATTGAAAATACGTGATAATATAACGTAATATGCAGTGTATCATTGAAAATACCCTATAATATAATGTAATATGCAGTGTATCATTGAAAATACCTTATAATATAATGTAATATTTGCAGTCTATCATTGATAATACCTCATAATATAACGTAATATGCAGAGTATCATTGAAAATACCTTATAATATAATGTAATATTTGCAGTCTATCATTGAAAATGCCTTATAATATATAGTAATATGCAGTCTATCATTAAAAATACGTGATAATATAACGTAATATGCAATGTATCATAGAAAATACCTTATAATATAACGTAATATGCAGAGTATCATTGAAAATACCTTATAATATAACGTAATATGCAGTGTATCATTGAAAATACATTATAATATTACGTAATATGCAGTGTATCATTGAACATACAGTATAATATAATGTAATATGCAGTGTATCATTGAAAATACCTTATAATATAATGCAATATTTGCAGTCTATCATTGAAAATACCTCATAATATTACGTAATATGCAGTCAATCATTGAAAATACGTGATAATATAACGTAATATGCAGTGTATCATTGAAAATACCCTATAATATAATGTAATATGCAGTGTATCATTGAAAATACCTTATAATATAATGCAATATTTGCAGTCTATCATTGAAAATACCTCATAATATTACGTAATATGCAGTCAATCATTGAAAATACGTGATAATATAACGTAATATGCAGTGTATCATTGAAAATACCCTATAATATAATGTAATATGCAGTGTATCATTGAAAATACCTTATAATATAACGTAATATGCAGTGTATCATTGAAAATACATTATAATATTACGTAATATGCAGTGTATCATTGAACATACAGTATAATATAATGTAATATGCAGTGTATCATTGAAAATACCTTATAATATAATGCAATATTTGCAGTCTATCATTGAAAATACCTTATAATATAACGTAATATGCAGTGTATCATTGAAAATGCCTTATAATATAACGTAATATGCAGTGTATCATTGAAAATACCTTATAATATAACGTGATATGCAGTCTATCATTGAAAATACCTCATAATATTACGTAATATGCAGTCAATCATTGAAAATACGTGATAATATAACGTAATATGCAGTGTATCATTGAAAATACCCTATAATATAATGTAATATGCAGTGTATCATTGAAAATACCTTATAATATAATGTAATATTTGCAGTCTATCATTGATAATACCTCATAATATAACGTAATATGCAGAGTATCATTGAAAATACCTTATAATATAATGTAATATTTGCAGTCTATCATTGAAAATGCCTTATAATATATAGTAATATGCAGTCTATCATTAAAAATACGTGATAATATAACGTAATATGCAATGTATCATAGAAAATACCTTATAATATAACGTAATATGCAGAGTATCATTGAAAATACCTTATAATATAACGTAATATGCAGTGTATCATTGAAAATACATTATAATATTACGTAATATGCAGTGTATCATTGAACATACAGTATAATATAATGTAATATGCAGTGTATCATTGAAAATACCTTATAATATAATGCAATATTTGCAGTCTATCATTGAAAATACCTCATAATATTACGTAATATGCAGTCAATCATTGAAAATACGTGATAATATAACGTAATATGCAGTGTATCATTGAAAATACCCTATAATATAATGTAATATGCAGTGTATCATTGAAAATACCTTATAATATAATGTAATATTTGCAGTCTATCATTGAAAATACCTTATAATATAACGTAATATGCAGTCTATCATTGAAAATACCTCATAATATTACGTAATATGCAGTCAATCATTGAAAATACGTGATAATATAACGTAATATGCAGTGTATCATTGAAAATACCCTATAATATAATGTAATATGCAGTGTATCATTGAAAATACCTTATAATATAATGTAATATTTGCAGTCTATCATTGATAATACCTCATAATATAACGTAATATGCAGAGTATCATTGAAAATACCTTATAATATAATGTAATATTTGCAGTCTATCATTGAAAATGCCTTATAATATATAGTAATATGCAGTCTATCATTAAAAATACGTGATAATATAACGTAATATGCAATGTATCATAGAAAATACCTTATAATATAACGTAATATGCAGAGTATCATTGAAAATACCTTATAATATAACGTAATATGCAGTGTATCATTGAAAATACATTATAATATTACGTAATATGCAGTGTATCATTGAACATACAGTATAATATAATGTAATATGCAGTGTATCATTGAAAATACCTTATAATATAATGCAATATTTGCAGTCTATCATTGAAAATACCTCATAATATTACGTAATATGCAGTCAATCATTGAAAATACGTGATAATATAACGTAATATGCAGTGTATCATTGAAAATACCCTATAATATAATGTAATATGCAGTGTATCATTGAAAATACCTTATAATATAATGTAATATTTGCAGTCTATCATTGAAAATACCTTATAATATAACGTAATATGCAGTGTATCATTGAAAATACCTTATAATATAACGTAATATGCAGTGTATCATTGAAAATACCCTATAATATAATGTAATATGCAGTGTATCATTGAAAATACCTTATAATATAACGTAATATGCAGTCTATCATTGAAAATGCCTTATAATATAAGGTAATATGCAGTGTATCATTGAAAATACCCTATAATATAATGTAATATGCAGTGTATCATTGAAAATACCTTATAATGTTATGTAATATTTGCAGTCTATCATTGAAAATACCTTATAATATAACGTAATATGCAGTGTATCATTGAAAATGCCTTATAATATAACGTAATATGCAGTATATCATTGAAAATACCTTATAACGTAACGTAATAAGCAGTGTATCATTGAAAATATCTTGTAATGTAACGTAATATGCAGAGTAGCATTCAAAATACCTTATAATATAACGTAATATGCAGTGTATCATTGAAAATACCTCATAATATAACGTAATATGCACTGTATCATAGAAAATACCTTATAATGTAATGTAATATGCAGTCTTTCATTGATAATACCTCATAATATAACGTAATATGCAGAGTATCATTGAAAATACCTTATAGTATAACGTAATATGCAGTGTATCATTGAAAATACCCTATAATATAATGTAATATGCAGTGTATCATTGAAAATACCTTATAATATAATGTCAAATTTGCAGTCTATCATTGAATATACCTTATAATATAACGTAATATGCAGTGTATTATTGAAAATACCCTATAATATAATGTAATATGCACTGTATCATAGAAAATACCTATAATATAATGTAATATGCAGTGTATCATTGAAAATACCTTATAATATAATGCAATATTTGCAGTCTATCATTGATAATACCTCATAATATAACGTAATATGCAGAGTATCATTGAAAATACCTTATAATATAATGTAATATTTGCAGTCTATCATTGAAAATGCCTTATAATATATAGTAATATGAAGTCTATCATTAAAAATAAGTGATAATATAACGTAATATGCAATGTATCATAGAAAATACCTTATAATATAACGTAATATGCAGAGTATCATTGAAAATACCTTATAATATAACGTAATATGCAGTGTATCATTGAAAATACATTATAATATTACGTAATATGCAGTGTATCATTGAACATACAGTATAATATAATGTAATATGCAGTGTATCATTGAAAATACCTTATAATATAATGCAATATTTGCAGTCTATCATTGAAAATACCTCATAATATTACGTAATATGCAGTCAATCATTGAAAATACGTGATAATATAACGTAATATGCATTGTATCATTGAAAATACCCTATAATATAATGTAATATGCAGTGTATCATTGAAAATACCTTATAATATAATGTAATATTTGCAGTCTATCATTGAAAATACCTTATAATATAACGTAATATGCAGTGTATCATTGAAAATACCTTATAATATAACGTAATATGCAGTGTATCATTGAAAATACCCTATAATATAATGTAATATGCAGTGTATCATTGAAAATACCTTATAATATAATGTAATATTTGCAGTCTATCATTGAAAATACCTTATAACATTACGTAATATGCAGTCAATCATTGAAAATACGTGATAATATAACGTAATATGCAGTCTATCATTGAAAATGCCTTATAATATAAGGTAATATGCAGTGTATCATTGAAAATACCCTTTAATATAATGTAATATGCAGTGTATCATTGAAAATACCTTATAATATAATGTAATATTTGAAGTCAATCATTGAAAATACCTTATAATATAACGTAATATGCAGTGTATCATTGAAAATACCTTATAATATTACGTAATATGCAGTGTATCATTGAACATACAGTATAATATAATGTAATATGCAGTGTATCATTGAAAATACCTTATAATATAATGCAATATTTGCAGTCTATCATTGAAAATACCTCATAATATTACGTAATATGCAGTCAATCATTGAAAATACGTGATAATATAACGTAATATGCAGTGTATCATTGAAAATACCCTATAATATAATGTAATATGCAGTGTATCATTGAAAATACCTTATAATGTAATGTAATATGCAGTCTATCATTGATAATACCTCATAATATAACGTAATATGCAGTGTATCATTGAAAATACCTTATAATATAACGTAATATGCAGTGTATCATTGAAAATGCCTTATAATATAACGTAATATGCAGTATATCATTGAAAATACCTTATAATATAATGCAATATTTGCAGTCTATCATTGAAAATACCTTATAATATTACGTAATATGCAGTCAATCATTGAAAATACGTGATAATATAACGTAATATGCAGTCTATCATTGAAAATGCCTTATAATATAACGTAATATGCAGTATATCATTGAAAATACCTTATAATATAACGTAATATGCAGTGTATCATTGAAAATGCCTTATAATATAACGTAATATGCAGTGTATCATTGAAAATACCTTATAATATAACGTGATATGCAGTCTATCATTGAAAATACCTCATAATATTACGTAATATGCAGTCAATCATTGAAAGTACGTGATAATATAACGTAATATGCAGTGTATCATTGAAAATACCCTATAATATAATGTAATATGCAGTGTATCATTGAAAATACCTTATAATATAATGTAATATTTGCAGTCTATCATTGATAATACCTCATAATCTAACGTAATATGCAGAGTATCATTGAAAATACCTTATAATATAATGTAATATTTGCAGTCTATCATTGAAAATGCCTTATAATATTACGTAATATGCAGTCAATCATTGAAAATACGTGATAATATAACGTAATATGCAGTGTATCATTGAAAATACCCTATAATATAATGTAATATGCAGTGTATCATTGAAAATACCTTATAATGTAATGTAATATGCAGTCTATCATTGATAATACCTCATAATATAACGTAATATGCAGTGTATCATTGAAAATACCTTATAATATAACGTAATATGCAGTGTATCATTGAAAATGCCTTATAATATAACGTAATATGCAGTGTATCATTGAAAATACCTCATAATATAACGTAATATGCACTGTATCATAGAAAATACCTTATAATGTAATGTAAAATGCAGTCTTACATTGATAATACCTCATAATATAACGTAATATGCAGAGTATCATTGAAAATACCTTATAATATAACGTAATATGCAGTGTATCATTGAAAATGCCTTATAATATAACGTAATATGCAGTATATCATTGAAAATACCTTATAATATAATGTAATATTTGCAGTCTATCATTGAAAATACCTTATAATATTACGTAATATGCAGTCAATCATTGAAAATACGTGATAATATAACGTAATATGCAGTCTATCATTGAAAATGCCTTATAATATAAGGTAATATGCAGTGTATCATTGAAAATACCCTATAATATAATGTAATATGCAGTGTATCATTGAAAATACCTTATAATATAATGTAATATTTGAAGTCAATCATTGAAAATACCTTATAATATAACGTAATATGCAGTGTATCATTGAAAATACCTTATAATATTACGTAATATGCAGTGTATCATTGAACATACAGTATAATATAATGTAATATGCAGTGTATCATTGAAAATACGTGATAATATAATGTAATATTTGCAGTCTATCATTGAAAATACCTTATAATATAACGTAATATGCAGTGTATCATTGAAAATACCTTATAATATAACGTAATATGCAGTGTATCATTGAAAATACCCTATAATATAATGTAATATGCAGTGTATCATTGAAAATACCTTATAAAATAATGTAATATTTGCAGTCTATCATTGAAAATACCTTATAATATTACGTAATATGCAGTCAATCATTGAAAATACGTGATAATATAACGTAATATTCAGTCTATCATTGAAAATGCCTTATAATATAACGTAATATGCAGTGTATCATTGAAAATACCCTATAATATAATGTAATATGCAGTGTATCATTGAAAATACCTTATAATATAATGTAATATTTGCAGTCTATCATTGAAAATACCTTATAATATAACGTAATATGCAGTGTATCATTGAAAATGCCTTATAATATAACGTAATATGCAGTATATCATTGAAAATACCTTATAACGTAACGTAATAAGCTGTTTATCATTGAAAATATCTTGTAATGTAACGTAATATGCAGAGTAGCATTCAAAATACCTTATAATATAACGTAATATGCAGTGTATCATTGAAAATACCTTATAATATAACGTGATATGCAGTCTATCATTGAAAATACCTTATAATATAACGTAATATGCAGTATATCATTGAAAATACCTTATAACGTAACGTAATAAGCTGTTTATCATTGAAAATATCTTGTAATGTAACGTAATATGCAGAGTAGCATTCAAAATACCTTATAATATAACGTAATATGCAGAGTATCATTGAAAATACCTTATAATATAACGTGATATGCAGTGTATCATTGAAAATACCCTATAATATAATGTAATATGCAGTGTATCATTGAAAATACCTTATAATATAATGTAATATTTGCAGTCTATCATTGAAAATACCTTATAATATAACGTAATATGCAGTGTATCATTGAAAATGCCTTATAATATAACGTAATATGCAGTATATCATTGAAAATACCTTATAACGTAACGTAATAAGCAGTGTATCATTGAAAATATATTGTAATGTAACGTAATATGCAGAGTAGCATTCAAAATACCTTATAATATAACGTAATATGCAGTGTATCATTGAAAATACCTCATAATATAACGTAATATGCAGTGTATCATTGAAAATACCTTATAATATAACGTAATATGCAGTGTATCATTGAAAATACCCTATAATATAATGTAATATGCAGTGTATCATTGAAAATACCTTATAATATAGTGTAATATTTGCAGTCTATCATTGAAAATACCTTATAATATTACGTAATATGCAGTCAATCATTGAAAATACGTGATAATATAATGTAATATTTGCAGTCTATCATTGAAAATACCTTATAATATAACGTAATATGCAGTGTATCATTGAAAATACCTTATAATATAACGTAATATGCAGTGTATCATTGAAAATGCCTTATAATATAACGTAATATGCAGTATATCATTGAAAATACCTTATAATATAATGTAATATTTGCAGTCTATCATTGAAAATACCTTATAATATTACGTAATATGCAGTCAATCATTGAAAATACGTGATAATATAACGTAATATGCAGTCTATCATTGAAAATGCCTTATAATGTAACGTAATAAGCAGTGTATCATTGAAAATATCTTGTAATGTAACGTAATATGCAGAGTAGCATTCAAAATACCTTATAATGTTATGTAATATTTGCAGTCTATCATGGAAAATACCTTATAATATAACGTAATATGCAGTGTATCATTGAAAATGCCTTATAATATAACGTAATATGCAGTATATCATTGAAAATACCTTATAACGTAACGTAATAAGCAGTGTATCATTGAAAATATCTTGTAATGTAACGTAATATGCAGAATAGCATTCAAAATACCTTATAATATAACGTAATATGCAGTGTATCATTGAAAATACCTCATAATATAACGTAATATGCACTGTATCATAGAAAATACCTTATAATGTAATGTAATATGCAGTCTATCATTGATAATACCTCATAATATAACGTAATATGCAGAGTATCATTGAAAATACCTTATAGTATAACGTAATATGCAGTGTATCATTGAAAATACCCTATAATATAATGTAATATGCAGTGTATCATTGAAAATACCTTATAATATAATGCAATATTTGCAGTCTATCATTGAAAATACCTCATAATATTACGTAATATGCAGTCAATCATTGAAAATGCCTTATAATATAACGTAATATGCAGTATATCATTGAAAATACCTTATAATGTAACGTAATAAGCAGTGTATCATTGAAAATATCTTGTAATGTAACGTAATATGCAGAGTAGCATTCAAAATACCTTATAATATAACGTAATATGCAGTGTATCATTTAAAATACCTTATAATATAATGTAATATTTGCAGTCTATCATTGAAAATACCTTATAATATTACGTAATATGCAGTCAATCATTGAAAATACGTGATAATATAACGTAATATGCAGAGTATCATTCAAAATACCTTATAATATAACGTAATATGCAGAGTATCATTGAAAATACCTTATAATATAACGTGATATGCAGTCTATCATTGAATATACCTTATAATATAACGTAATATGCAGTGTATCATTGAAAATACCTTATAATATAACGTAATATGCAGTGTATCATTGAAAATACCCTATAATATAATGTAATATGCAGTGTATCATTGAAAATACCTTATAATATAATGTAATATTTGCAGTCTATCATTGAAAATACCTTATAATATTACGTAATATGCAGTCAATCATTGAAAATACGTGATAATATAATGTAATATTTGCAGTCTATCATTGAAAATACCTTATAATATAACGTAATATGCAGTGTATCATTGAAAATACCTTATAATATAACGTAATATGCAGTGTATCATTGAAAATACCCTATAATATAATGTAATATGCAGTGTATCATTGAAAATACCTTATAAAATAATGTAATATTTGCAGTCTATCATTGAAAATACCTTATAATATTACGTAATATGCAGTCAATCATTGAAAATACGTGATAATATAACGTAATATGCAGTCTATCATTGAAAATGCCTTATAATATAACGTAATATGCAGTGTATCATTGAAAATACCCTATAATATAATGTAATATGCAGTGTATCATTGAAAATACCTTATAATATAACGTAATATGCAGTGTATCATTGAAAATACATTATAATATAATGTAATATGCACTGTATCATAGGAAATACCTATAATATAATGTAATATGCAGTGTATCATTGAAAATACCTTATAATATAATGTAATATTTGCAGTCTATCATTGAAAATACCTTATAATATAACGTAATATGCAGTGTATCATTGAAAATGCCTTATAATATAACGTAATATGCAGTATATCATTGAAAATACCTTATAACGTAACGTAATAAGCTGTTTATCATTGAAAATATCTTGTAATGTAACGTAATATGCAGAGTAGCATTCAAAATACCTTATAATGTAACGTAATATGCAGTGTATCATTGAAAATACCTTATAATATAACGTGATATGCAGTCTATCATTGAAAATACCTTATAATATAACGTAATATGCAGTATATCATTGAAAATACCTTATAACGTAACGTAATAAGCTGTTTATCATTGAAAATATCTTGTAATGTAACGTAATATGCAGAGTAGCATTCAAAATACCTTATAATATAACGTAATATGCAGAGTATCATTGAAAATACCTTATAATATAACGTGATATGCAGTGTATCATTGAAAATACCCTATAATATAATGTAATATGCAGTGTATCATTGAAAATACCTTATAATATAATGTAATATTTGCAGTCTATCATTGAAAATACCTTATAATATAACGTAATATGCAGTGTATCATTGAAAATGCCTTATAATATAACGTAATATGCAGTATATCATTGAAAATACCTTATAACGTAACGTAATAAGCAGTGTATCATTGAAAATATATTGTAATGTAACGTAATATGCAGAGTAGCATTCAAAATACCTTATAATATAACGTAATATGCAGTGTATCATTGAAAATACCTCATAATATAACGTAATATGCAGTGTATCATTGAAAATACCTTATAATATAACGTAATATGCAGTGTATCATTGAAAATACCCTATAATATAATGTAATATGCAGTGTATCATTGAAAATACCTTATAATATAGTGTAATATTTGCAGTCTATCATTGAAAATACCTTATAATATTACGTAATATGCAGTCAATCATTGAAAATACGTGATAATATAATGTAATATTTGCAGTCTATCATTGAAAATACCTTATAATATAACGTAATATGCAGTGTATCATTGAAAATACCTTATAATATAACGTAATATGCAGTGTATCATTGAAAATGCCTTATAATATAACGTAATATGCAGTATATCATTGAAAATACCTTATAATATAATGTAATATTTGCAGTCGATCATTGAAAATACCTTATAATATTACGTAATATGCAGTCAATCATTGAAAATACGTGATAATATAACGTAATATGCAGTCTATCATTGAAAATGCCTTATAATGTAACGTAATAAGCAGTGTATCATTGAAAATATCTTGTAATGTAACGTAATATGCAGAGTAGCATTCAAAATACCTTATAATGTTATGTAATATTTGCAGTCTATCATGGAAAATACCTTATAATATAACGTAATATGCAGTGTATCATTGAAAATGCCTTATAATATAACGTAATATGCAGTATATCATTGAAAATACCTTATAACGTAACGTAATAAGCAGTGTATCATTGAAAATATCTTGTAATGTAACGTAATATGCAGAATAGCATTCAAAATACCTTATAATATAACGTAATATGCAGTGTATCATTGAAAATACCTCATAATATAACGTAATATGCACTGTATCATAGAAAATACCTTATAATGTAATGTAATATGCAGTCTATCATTGATAATACCTCATAATATAACGTAATATGCAGAGTATCATTGAAAATACCTTATAGTATAACGTAATATGCAGTGTATCATTGAAAATACCCTATAATATAATGTAATATGCAGTGTATCCTTGAAAATACCTTATAATATAATGCAATATTTGCAGTCTATCATTGAAAATACCTCATAATATTACGTAATATGCAGTCAATCATTGAAAATGCCTTATAATATAACGTAATATGCAGTATATCATTGAAAATACCTTATAATGTAACGTAATAAGCAGTGTATCATTGAAAATATCTTGTAATGTAACGTAATATGCAGAGTAGCATTCAAAATACCTTATAATATAACGTAATATGCAGTGTATCATTGAAAATACCTTATAATATAATGTAATATTTGCAGTCTATCATTGAAAATACCTTATAATATTACGTAATATGCAGTCAATCATTGAAAATACGTGATAATATAACGTAATATGCAGAGTATCATTCAAAATACCTTATAATATAACGTAATATGCAGAGTATCATTGAAAATACCTTATAATATAACGTGATATGCAGTCTATCATTGAAAATACCTTATAATATAACGTAATATGCAGTGTATCATTGAAAATACCTTATAATATAACGTAATATGCAGTGTATCATTGAAAATACCCTATAATATAATGTAATATGCAGTGTATCATTGAAAATACCTTATAATATAATGTAATATTTGCAGTCTATCATTGAAAATACCTTATAATATTACGTAATATGCAGTCAATCATTGAAAATACGTGATAATATAATGTAATATTTGCAGTTTATCATTGAAAATACCTTATAATATAACGTAATATGCAGTGTATCATTGAAAATACCTTATAATATAATGTAATATTTGCAGTCTATCATTGAAAATACCTCATAATATTACGTAATATGCAGTCAATCATTGAAAATGCCTTATAATATAACGTAATATGCAGTATATCATTGAAAATACCTTATAATGTAACGTAATAAGCAGTGTATCATTGAAAATATCTTGTAATGTAACGTAATATGCAGAGTAGCATTCAAAATACCTTATAATATAACGTAATATGCAGTGTATCATTGAAAATACCTTATAATATAATGTAATATTTGCAGTCTATCATTGAAAATACCTTATAATATTACGTAATATGCAGTCAATCATTGAAAATACGTGATAATATAACGTAATATGCAGAGTATCATTGAAAATACCTTATAATATAACGTAATATGCAGAGTATCATTGAAAATACCTTATAATATAACGTGATATGCAGTCTATCATTGAAAATACCTTATAATATAACGTAATATGCAGTGTATCATTGAAAATACCTTATAATATAACGTAATATGCAGTGTATCATTGAAAATACCCTATAATATAATGTAATATGCAGTGTATCATTGAAAATACCTTATAATATAATGTAATATTTGCAGTCTATCATTGAAAATACCTTATAATATTACGTAATATGCAGTCAATCATTGAAAATACGTGATAATATAACGTAATATGCAGAGTATCATTCAAAATACCTTATAATATAACGTAATATGCAGAGTATCATTGAAAATACCTTATAATATAACGTGATATGCAGTCTATCATTGAAAATACCTTATAATATAACGTAATATGCAGTGTATCATTGAAAATACCTTATAATATAACGTAATATGCAGTGTATCATTGAAAATACCCTATAATATAATGTAATATGCAGTGTATCATTGAAAATACCTTATAATATAATGTAATATTTGCAGTCTATCATTGAAAATACCTTATAATATAACGTAATATGCAGTGTATCATTGAAAATGCCTTATAATATAACGTAATATGCAGTATATCATTGAAAATACCTTATAACGTAACGTAATAAGCAGTGTATCATTGAAAATATCTTGTAATGTAACGTAATATGCAGAATAGCATTCAAAATACCTTATAATATAACGTAATATGCAGTGTATCATTGAAAATACCTCATAATATAACGTAATATGCACTGTATCATAGAAAATACCTTATAATGTAATGTAATATGCAGTCTATCATTGATAATACCTCATAATATAACGTAATATGCAGAGTATCATTGAAAATACCTTATAGTATAACGTAATATGCAGTGTATCATTGAAAATACCCTATAATATAATGTAATATGCAGTGTATCATTGAAAATACCTTATAATATAATGCAATATTTGCAGTCTATCATTGAAAATACCTCATAATATTACGTAATATGCAGTCAATCATTGAAAATGCCTTATAATATAACGTAATATGCAGTATATCATTGAAAATACCTTATAATATAACGTAATATGCAGTGTATCATTGAAAATACCTTATAATATAACGTGATATGCAGTCTATCATTGAAAATACCTTATAATATAACGTAATATGCAGTGTATCATTGAAAATACCTTATAATATAACGTAATATGCAGTGTATCATTGAAAATACCCTATAATATAATGTAATATGCAGTGTATCATTGAAAATACCTTATAATATAATGTAATATTTGCAGTCTATCATTGAAAATACCTTATAATATTACGTAATATGCAGTCAATCATTGAAAATACGTGATAATATAATGTAATATTTGCAGTCTATCATTGAAAATACCTTATAATATAACGTAATATGCAGTGTATCATTGAAAATACCTTATAATATAACGTAATATGCAGTGTATCATTGAAAATACCCTATAATATAATGTAATATGCAGTGTATCATTGAAAATACCTTATAATATAATGTAATATTTGCAGTCTATCATTGAAAATACCTTATAATATTACGTAATATGCAGTCAATCATTGAAAATACGTGATAATATAACGTAATATGCAGTCTATCATTGAAAATGCCTTATAATATAACGTAATATGCAGTGTATCATTGAAAATACCCTATAATATAATGTAATATGCAGTGTATCATTGAAAATACCTTATAATATAACGTAATATGCAGTGTATCATTGAAAATACATTATAATATAATGTAATATGCACTGTATCATAGGAAATACCTATAATATAATGTAATATGCAGTGTATCATTGAAAATACCTTATAATATAATGTAATATTTGCAGTCTATCATTGAAAATACCTTATAATATAACGTAATATGCAGTGTATCATTGAAAATGCCTTATAATATAACGTAATATGCAGTATATCATTGAAAATACCTTATAACGTAACGTAATAAGCTGTTTATCATTGAAAATATCTTGTATTGTAACGTAATATGCAGAGTAGCATTCAAAATACCTTATAATATAACGTAATATGCAGAGTATCATTGAAAATACCTTATAATATAACGTGATATGCAGTCTATCATTGAAAATACCTTATAATATAACGTAATATGCAGTATATCATTGAAAATACCTTATAACGTAACGTAATAAGCTGTTTATCATTGAAAATATCTTGTAATGTAACGTAATATGCAGAGTAGCATTCAAAATACCTTATAATATAACGTAATATGCAGAGTATCATTGAAAATACCTTATAATATATCGTGATATGCAGTCTATCATTGAAAATGCCTTATAATATAACGTAATATGCAGTGTATCATTGAAAATACCCTATAATATAATGTAATATGCAGTGTATCATTGAAAATACCTTATAATATAATGTAATATTTGCAGTCTATCATTGAAAATACCTTATAATATAACGTAATATGCAGTGTATCATTGAAAATGTCTTATAATATAACGTAATATGCAGTATATCATTGAAAATACCTTATAACGTAACGTAATAAGCAGTGTATCATTGAAAATATCTTGTAATGTAACGTAATATGCAGAGTAGCATTCAAAATACCTTATAATATAACGTAATATGCAGTGTATCATTGAAAATACCTCATAATATAACGTAATATGCAGTGTATCATTGAAAATACCTTATAATATAACGTAATATGCAGTGTATCATTGAAAATACCCTATAATATAATGTAATATGCAGTGTATCATTGAAAATACCTTATAATATAGTGTAATATTTGCAGTCTATCATTGAAAATACCTTATAATATTACGTAATATGCAGTCAATCATTGAAAATACGTGATAATATAATGTAATATTTGCAGTCAATCATTGAAAATACGTGATAATATAACGTAATATGCAGTCTATCATTGAAAATGCCTTATAATATAACGTAATATGCAGTGTATCATTGAAAATACCTTATAATATAATGTAATATTTGCAGTCTATCATTGAAAATACCTTATAATATAACGTAATATGCAGTGTATCATTGAAAATGCCTTATAATATAACGTAATATGCAGTATATCATTGAAAATACCTTATAACGTAACGTAATAAGCAGTGTATCATTGAAAATATCTTGTAATGTAACGTAATATGCAGAGTAGCATTCAAAATACCTTATAATATAATGTAATATTTGCAGTCTATCATTGAAAATACCTTATAATATTACGTAATATGCAGTCAATCATTGAAAATACGTGATAATATAACGTAATATGCAGTCTATCATTGAAAATGCCTTATAATATAACGTAATATGCAGTGTATCATTGAAAATACCCTATAATATAATGTAATATGCAGTGTATCATTGAAAATACCTTATAATATAACGTAATATGCAGTGTATCATTGAAAATACCCTATAATATAATGTAATATGCAGTGTATCATTGAAAATACCTTATAATATAATGTAATATTTGCAGTCTATCATTGAAAATACCTTATAATATTACGTAATATGCAGTCAATCATTGAAAATACGTGATAATATAATGTAATATTTGCAGTCTATCATTGAAAATACCTTATAATATAACGTAATATGCAGTGTATCATTGAAAATACCTTATAATATAACGTAATATGCAGTGTATCATTGAAAATACCCTATAATATAATGTAATATGCAGTGTATCATTGAAAATACCTTATAATATAATGTAATATTTGCAGTCTATCATTGAAAATACCTTATAATATTACGTAATATGCAGTCAATCATTGAAAATACGTGATAATATAACGTAATATGCAGTCTATCATTGAAAATGCCTTATAATATAACGTAATATGCAGTGTATCATTGAAAATACCTTATAATATAATGTAATATTTGCAGTCTATCATTGAAAATACCTTATAATATAACGTAATATGCAGTGTATCATTGAAAATGCCTTATAATATAACGTAATATGCAGTATATCATTGAAAATACCTTATAACGTAACGTAATAAGCAGTGTATCATTGAAAATATCTTGTAATGTAACGTAATATGCAGAGTAGCATTCAAAATACCTTATAATATAATGTAATATTTGCAGTCTATCATTGAAAATACCTTATAATATTACGTAATATGCAGTCAATCATTGAAAATACGTGATAATATAACGTAATATGCAGTCTATCATTGAAAATGCCTTATAATATAACGTAATATGCAGTGTATCATTGAAAATACCCTATAATATAATGTAATATGCAGTGTATCATTGAAAATACCTTATAATATAACGTAATATGCAGTGTATCATTGAAAATACCCTATAATATAATGTAATATGCAGTGTATCATTGAAAATACCTTATAATATAATGTAATATTTGCAGTCTATCATTGAAAATACCTTATAACGTAACGTAATAAGCAGTGTATCATTGAAAATATCTTGTAATGTAACGTAATATGCAGAGTAGCATTCAAAATACCTTATAATATAATGTAATATTTGCAGTCTATCATTGAAAATACCTTATAATATTACGTAATATGCAGTCAATCATTGAAAATACGTGATAATATAACGTAATATGCAGTCTATCATTGAAAATGCCTTATAATATAACGTAATATGCAGTGTATCATTGAAAATACCCTATAATATAATGTAATATGCAGTGTATCATTGAAAATACCTTATAATATAACGTAATATGCAGTGTATCATTGAAAATACCCTATAATATAATGTAATATGCAGTGTATCATTGAAAATACCTTATAATATAATGTAATATTTGCAGACTATCATTGAAAATACCTTATAATATTACGTAATATGCAGTCAATCATTGAAAATACGTGATAATATAATGTAATATTTGCAGTCTATCATTGAAAATACCTTATAATATAACGTAATATGCAGTGTATCATTGAAAATACCTTATAATATAACGTAATATGCAGTGTATCATTGAAAATACCCTATAATATAATGTAATATGCAGTGTATCATTGAAAATACCTTATAATATAATGTAATATTTGCAGTCTATCATTGAAAATACCTTATAATATTACGTAATATGCAGTCAATCATTGAAAATACGTGATAATATAACGTAATATGCAGTCTATCATTGAAAATGCCTTATAATATAACGTAATATGCAGTGTATCATTGAAAATACCTTATAATATAATGTAATATTTGCAGTCTATCATTGAAAATACCTTATAATATAACGTAATATGCAGTGTATCATTGAAAATGCCTTATAATATAACGTAATATGCAGTATATCATTGAAAATACCTTATAACGTAACGTAATAAGCAGTGTATCATTGAAAATATCTTGTAATGTAACGTAATATGCAGAGTAGCATTCAAAATACCTTATAATATAACGTAATATGCAGTGTATCATTGAAAATACCTCATAATATAACGTAATATGCACTGTATCATAGAAAATACCTTATAATGTAATGTAATATGCAGTCTATCATTGATAATACCTCATAATATAACGTAATATGCAGAGTATCATTGAAAATACCTTATAGTATAACGTAATATGCAGCGTATCATTGAAAATACCCTATAATATAATGTAATATGCAGTGTATCATTGAAAATACCTTATAATATAATGTAAAATTTGCAGTCTATCATTGAATATACCTTATAATATAACGTAATAGGCAGTGTATCATTGAAAATACCCTATAATATAATGTAATATGCACTGTATCATAGAAAATACCTATAATATAATGTAATATGCAGTGTATCATTGAATATACCTTATAATATAATGTAATATTTGAAGTCAATCATAGAAAATACCTTATAATATAACGTAATATGCAGTGTATCATTGAAAATATCATATAATATATTGTAATATGCAGTCTCTCATTGAAAATATCTTATAATATAATGTAATATGCAGTGTATCATTGAAAATACCTTATAATATAATGTAATATTTGCAGTCTATCATTGAAAATACCTTATAATATAACGTAATATGCAGTGTATCATTGAAAATGCCTTATAATATAACGTAATATGCAGTATATCATTGAAAATACCTTATAACGTAACGTAATAAGCAGTGTATCATTGAAAATATCTTGTAATGTAACGTAATATGCAGAGTAGCATTCAAAATACCTTATAATATAACGTAATATGCAGTGTATCATTGAAAATACCTCATAATATAACGTAATATGCACTGTATCATAGAAAATACCTTATAATGTAATGTAATATGCAGTCTATCATTGATAATACCTCATAATATAACGTAATATGCAGAGTATCATTGAAAATACCTTATAGTATAACGTAATATGCAGCGTATCATTGAAAATACCCTATAATATAATGTAATATGCAGTGTATCATTGAAAATACCTTATAATATAATGTAAAATTTGCAGTCTATCATTGAATATACCTTATAATATAACGTAATAGGCAGTGTATCATTGAAAATACCCTATAATATAATGTAATATGCACTGTATCATAGAAAATACCTATAATATAATGTAATATGCAGTGTATCATTGAAAATACCTTATAATATAATGTAATATTTGAAGTCAATCATTGAAAATACCTTATAATATAACGTAATATGCAGTGTATCATTGAAAATATCATATAATATATTGTAATATGCAGTCTCTCATTGAAAATATCTTATAATATAATGTAATATGCAGTGTATCATTGAAAATACCTTATAATATAATGTAATATTTGCAGTCTATCATTGAAAATACCTCATAATATTACGTAATATGCAGTCAATCATTGAAAATACGTGATTATATAACGTAATATGCAGTGTATCATTGAAAATACCCTATAATATAATGTAATATGCAGTGTATCATTGAAAATACCTTATAATATAATGTAATATTTGCAGTCTATCATTGAAAATACCTTATAATATAACGTAATATGCAGTGTATCATTGAAAATGCCTTATAATATAACGTAATATGCAGTATATCATTGAAAATACCTTATAACGTAACGTAATAAGCAGTGTATCATCAGAAATACCTTATAATATAACGTAATATGCAGTGTATCATTGAAAATACCTTATAATATTACGTAATATGCAGTGTATCATTGAACATACAGTATAATATAATGTAATATGCAGTGTATCATTGAATATACCTTATAATATAACGTAATAGGCAGTGTATCATTAAAAATACCCTATAATATAATGTAATATGCACTGTATCATAGAAAATACCTATAATATAATGTAATATGCAGTGTATCATTGAAAATACCTTATAATATAATGTAATATTTGAAGTCAATCATTGAAAATACCTTATAATATAACGTAATATGCAGTGTATCATTGAAAATATCATATAATATATTGTAATATGCAGTCTCTCATTGAAAATATCTTATAATATAATGTAATATGCAGTGTATCATTGAAAATACCTTATAATATAATGTAATATTTGCAGTCTATCATTGAAAATACCTCATAATATTACGTAATATGCAGTCAATCATTGAAAATACGTGATTATATAACGTAATATGCAGTGTATCATTGAAAATACCCTATAATATAATGTAATATGCAGTGTATCATTGAAAATACCTTATAATATAACGTAATATGCAGTGTATCATTTAAAATACCCTATAATATAATGTAATATGCAGTGTATCATTGAAAATACCTTATAATATAATGTAATATTTGCAGTCTATCATTGAAAATACCTTATAATATTACGTAATATGCAGTCAATCATTGAAAATACGTGATAATATAATGTAATATTTGCAGTCTATCATTGAAAATACCTTATAATATAACGTAATATGCAGTGTATCATTGAAAATACCTTATAATATAACGTAATATGCAGTGTATCATTGAAAATACCCTATAATATAATGTAATATGCAGTGTATCATTGAAAATACCTTATAATATAATGTAATATTTGCAGTCTATCATTGAAAATACCTTATAATATTACGTAATATGCAGTCAATCATTGAAAATACGTGATAATATAACGTAATATGCAGTCTATCATTGAAAATGCCTTATAATATAACGTAATATGCAGTGTATCATTGAAAATACCCTATAATATAATGTAATATGCAGTGTATCATTGAAAATACCTTATAATATAACGTAATATGCAGTGTATCATTGAAAATACATTATAATGTAATGTAATATGCAGTGTATCATAGGAAATACCTATAATATAATGTAATATGCAGTGTATCATTGAAAATACCTTATAATATAATGTAATATTTGCAGTCTATCATTGAAAATACCTTATAATATAACGTAATATGCAGTGTATCATTGAAAATGCCTTATAATATAACGTAATATGCAGTATATCATTGAAAATACCTTATAACGTAACGTAATAAGCTGTTTATCATTGAAAATATCTTGTAATGTAACGTAATATGCAGAGTAGCATTCAAAATACCTTATAATATAACGTAATATGCAGTGTATCATTGAAAATACCTTATAATATAACGTGATATGCAGTCTATCATTGAAAATACCTTATAATATAACGTAATATGCAGTATATCATTGAAAATACCTTATAACGTAACGTAATAAGCTGTTTATCATTGAAAATATCTTGTAATGTAACGTAATATGCAGAGTAGCATTCAAAATACCTTATAATATAACGTAATATGCAGAGTATCATTGAAAATACCTTATAATATAACGTGATATGCAGTCTATCATTGAAAATGCCTTATAATATAACGTAATATGCAGTGTATCATTGAAAATACCCTATAATATAATGTAATATGCAGTGTATCATTGAAAATACCTTATAATATAATGTAATATTTGCAGTCTATCATTGAAAATACCTTATAATATAACGTAATATGCAGTGTATCATTGAAAATGCCTTATAATATAACGTAATATGCAGTATATCATTGAAAATACCTTATAACGTAACGTAATAAGCAGTGTATCATTGAAAATATCTTGTAATGTAACGTAATATGCAGAGTAGCATTCAAAATACCTTATAATATAACGTAATATGCAGTGTATCATTGAAAATACCTCATAATATAACGTAATATGCAGTGTATCATTGAAAATACCTTATAATATAACGTAATATGCAGTGTATCATTGAAAATACCCTATAATATAATGTAATATGCAGTGTATCATTGAAAATACCTTATAATATAATGTAATATTTGCAGTCTATCATTGAAAATACCTTATAATATTACGTAATATGCAGTCAATCATTGAAAATACGTGATAATATAATGTAATATTTGCAGTCTATCATTGAAAATACCTTATAATATAACGTAATATGCAGTGCATCATTGAAAATACCTTATAATATAACGTAATATGCAGTGTATCATTGAAAATACCCTATAATATAATGTAATATGCAGTGTATCATTGAAAATACCTTATAATATAATGTAATATTTGCAGTCTATCATTGAAAATACCTTATAATATTACGTAATATGCAGTCAATCATTGAAAATACGTGATAATATAATGTAATATTTGCAGTCTATCATTGAAAATACCTTATAATATAACGTAATATGCAGTGTATCATTGAAAATACCTTATAATATAACGTAATATGCAGTGTATCATTGAAAATACCCTATAATATAATGTAATATGCAGTGTATCATTAAAAATACCTTATAATATAATGTAATATTTGCAGTCTATCATTGAAAATACCTTATAATATTACGTAATATGCAGTCAATCATTGAAAATACGTGATAATATAACGTAATATGCAGTCTATCATTGAAAATGCCTTATAATATAACGTAATATGCAGTGTATCATTGAAAATACCCTATAATATAATGTAATATGCAGTGTATCATTGAAAATACCTTATAATATAATGTAATATTTGCAGTCTATCATTGAAAATACCTTATAATATAACGTAATATGCAGTGTATCATTGAAAATGCCTTATAATATAACGTAATATGCAGTATATCATTGAAAATACCTTATAACGTAACGTAATAAGCAGTGTATCATTGAAAATATCTTGTAATGTAACGTAATATGCAGAGTAGCATTCAAAATACCTTATAATATAACGTAATATGCAGTGTATCATTGAAAATACCTCATAATATAACGTAATATGCACTGTATCATAGAAAATACCTTATAATGTAATGTAATATGCAGTCTATCATTGATAATACCTCATAATATAACGTAATATGCAGAGTATCATTGAAAATACCTTATAGTATAACGTAATATGCAGCGTATCATTGAAAATACCCTATAATATAATGTAATATGCAGTGTATCATTGAAAATACCTTATAATATAATGTAAAATTTGCAGTCTATCATTGAATATACCTTATAATATAACGTAATAGGCAGTGTACCATTGAAAATACCCTATAATATAATGTAATATGCACTGTATCATAGAAAATACCTATAATATAATGTAATATGCAGTGTATCATTGAAAATACCTTATAATATAATGTAATATTTGAAGTCAATCATTGAAAATACCTTATAATATAACGTAATATGCAGTGTATCATTGAAAATATCATATAATATATTGTAATATGCAGTCTCTCATTGAAAATATCTTATAATATAATATAATATGCAGTGTATCATTGAAAATACCTTATAATATAATGTAATATTTGCAGTCTATCATTGAAAATACCTTATAATATAACGTAATATGCAGTGTATCATTGAAAATGCCTTATAATATAACGTAATATGCAGTATATCATTGAAAATACCTTATAATATAACGTAATATGCAGTCTATCATTGATAATACCTCATAATATAACGTAATATGCAGAGTATCATTGAAAATACCTTATAATATAACGTGATATGCAGTATATCATTGAAAATACCTTATAATGTAACGTTATAAGCAGTGTATCATTGAAAATATCTTGTAATGTAACGTACTATGCAGAGTATCATTGAAAATGCCTTATAATATAACGTAATATGCAGTGTATCATTGAAAATACCCTATAATATAATGTAATATGCAGTGTATCATTGAAAATACCTTATAATATAATGTAATATTTGCAGTCTATCATTGAAAATACCTTATAATATAACGTAATATGCAGTGTATCATTGAAAATGCCTTATAATATAACGTAATATGCAGTATATCATTGAAAATACCTTATAATGTAACGTAAAAAGAAGTGTATCATTGAAAATATCTTGTAATGTAACGTAATATGCAGAGTAGCATTCAAAATACCTTATAATATAACGTAATATGCAGTGTATCATTGAAAATACCTCATAATATAACGTAATATGCACTGTATCATAGAAAATACCTTATAATGTAATGTAATATGCAGTCTATCATTGATAATACCTCATAATATAACGTAATATGCAGAGTATCATTGAAAATACCTTATAGTATAACGTAATATGCAGCGTATCATTGAAAATACCCTATAATATAATGTAATATGCAGTGTATCATTGAAAATACCTTATAATATAATGTAAAATTTGCAGTCTATCATTGAATATACCTTATAATATAACGTAATAGGCAGTGTATCATTGAAAATACCCTATAATATAATGTAATATGCACTGTATCATAGAAAATACCTATAATATAATGTAATATGCAGTGTATCATTGAAAATACCTTATAATATAATGTAATATTTGAAGTCAATCATTGAAAATACCTTATAATATAACGAAATATGCAGTGTATCATTGAAAATATCATATAATATATTGTAATATGCAGTCTCTCATTGAAAATATCTTATAATATAATGTAATATGCAGTGTATCATTGAAAATACCTTATAATATAATGTAATATTTGCAGTCTATCATTGAAAATACCTCATAATATTACGTAATATGCAGTCAATCATTGAAAATACGTGATTATATAACGTAATATGCAGTGTATCATTGAAAATACCCTATAATATAATGTAATATGCAGTGTATCATTGAAAATACCTTATAATATAATGTAATATTTGCAGTCTATCATTGAAAATACCTTATAATATAACGTAATATGCAGTGTATCATTGAAAATGCCTTATAATATAACGTAATATGCAGTATATCATTGAAAATACCTTATAACGTAACGTAATAAGCAGTGTATCATTAGAAATACCTTATAATATAATGTAATATTTGCAGTCTATCATTGAAAATACCTTATAATATAACGTAATATGCAGTGTATCATTGAAAATGCCTTATAATATAACGTAATATGCAGTCTATCATTGATAATACCTCATAATATAACGTAATATGCAGAGTATCATTGAAAATACCTTATAATATAACGTGATATGCAGTATATCATTGAAAATACCTTATAATGTAACGTTATAAGCAGTGTATCATTGAAAATATCTTGTAATGTAACGTAATATGCAGAGTATCATTGAAAATACCTCATAATATAACGTAATATGCACTGTATCATAGAAAATACCTTATAATGTAATGTAATATGCAGTCTATCATTGATAATACCTCATAATATAACGTAATATGCAGAGTATCATTGAAAATACCTTATAGTATAACGTAATATGCAGCGTATCATTGAAAATACCCTATAATATAATGTAATATGCAGTGTATCATTGAAAATACCTTATAATATAATGTAAAATTTGCAGTCTATCATTGAATATACCTTATAATATAACGTAATAGGCAGTGTATCATTGAAAATACCCTATAATATAATGTAATATGCACTGTATCATAGAAAATACCTATAATATAATGTAATATGCAGTGTATCATTGAAAATACCTTATAATATAATGTAATATTTGAAGTCAATCATTGAAAATACCTTATAATATAACGTAATATGCAGTGTATCATTGAAAATATCATATAATATATTGTAATATGCAGTCTCTCATTGAAAATATCTTATAATATAATGTAATATGCAGTGTATCATTGAAAATACCTTATAATATAATGTAATATTTGCAGTCTATCATTGAAAATACCTCATAATATTACGTAATATGCAGTCAATCATTGAAAATACGTGATAATATAACGTAATATGCAGTGTATCATTGAAAATACCCTATAATATAATGTAATATGCAGTGTATCATTGAAAATACCTTATAGTATAATGTAATATTTGCAGTCTATCATAGAAAATACCTTATAATATAACGTAATATGCAGTGTATCATTGAAAATGCCTTATAATATAACGTAATATGCAGTATATCATTGAAAATACCTTATAACGTAACGTAATAAGCAGTGTATCATTAGAAATACCTTATAATATAACGTAATATGCAGTGTATCATTGAAAATACCTTATAATATTACGTAATATGCAGTGTATCATTCAACATACAGTATAATATAACGTAATATGCAGTGTATCATTGAAAATATCATATAATATATTGTAATATGCAGTCTCTCATTGAAAATATCTTATAATATAATGTAATATGCAGTGTATCATTGAAAATACCTTATAATATAATGTAATATTTGCAGTCTATCATTGAAAATACCTCATAATATTACGTAATATGCAGTCAATCATTGAAAATACGTGATAATATAACGTAATATGCAGTGTATCATTCAAAATACCTTATAATATAACGTAATATGCAGTGTATCATTGAAAATACCTTATAATATAACGTAATATGCAGTGTATCATTGAAAATACCTTATAATATTACGTAATATGCAGTGTATCATTCAACATACCCTATAATATAATGTAATATGCAGTGTATCATTGAAAATACCTTATAATATAATGTAATATTTGCAGTCTATCATTGAAAATACCTTATAATATAACGTAATATGCAGTGTATCATTGAAAATGCCTTATAATATAACGTAATATGCAGTCTATCATTGATAATACCTCATAATATAACGTAATATGCAGAGTATCATTGAAAATACCTTATAATATAACGTGATATGCAGTATATCATTGAAAATACCTTATAATGTAACGTTATAAGCAGTGTATCATTGAAAATATCTTGTAATGTAACGTAATATGCAGAGTATCATTGAAAATGCCTTATAATATAACGTAATATGCAGTGTATCATTGAAAATACCCTATAATATAATGTAATATGCAGTGTATCATTGAAAATACCTTATAATATAATGTAATATTTGCAGTCTATCATTGAAAATACCTTATAATATAACGTAATATGCAGTGTATCATTGAAAATGCCTTATAATATAACGTAATATGCAGTATATCATTGAAAATACCTTATAACGTAACGTAAAAAGCAGTGTATCATTGAAAATATCTTGTAATGTAACGTAATATGCAGAGTATCATTCAAAATACCTTATAATATAACGTAATATGCAGTGTATCATTGAAAATACCTCATAATATAACGTAATATGCACTGTATCATAGAAAATACCTTATAATGTAATGTAATATGCAGTCTATCATTGATAATACCTCATAATATAACGTAATATGCAGAGTATCATTGAAAATACCTTATAGTATAACGTAATATGCAGCGTATCATTGAAAATACCTTATAATATAACGTAATATGCAGTGTATCATTGAAAATACCTTATAATATAATGTAAAATTTGCAGTCTATCATTGAATATACCTTATAATATAACGTAATAGGCAGTGTATCATTGAAAATACCCTATAATATAATGTAATATGCACTGTATCATTGAAAATACCTTATAATATAATGTAATATGCAGTGTATCATTGAAAATACCTTATAATAGAATGTAATATTTGAAGTCAATCATTGAAAATACCTTATAATATAACGTAATATGCAGTGTATCATTGAAAATATCATATAATATATTGTAATATGCAGTCTCTCATTGAAAATATCTTATAATATAATGTAATATTTGCAGTCTATCATTGAAAATACCTCATAATATTACGTAATATGCAGTCAATCATTGAAAATACGTGATTATATAACGTAATATGCAGTGTATCATTGAAAATACCCTATAATATAATGTAATATGCAGTGTATCATTGAAAATACCTTATAATATAATGTAATATTTATAATGTAACGTTATAAGCAGTGTATCATTGAAAATATCTTGTAATGTAACGTAATATGCAGAGTATCATTGAAAATGCCTTATAATATAACGTAATATGCAGTGTATCATTGAAAATGCCTTATAATATATAGTAATATGCAGTCTATCATTAATAATACGTGATAATATAACGTAACATGCAGTGTATCATTGAAAATACCTTATAATATAACGTAATATGCAGTGTATCATTGAAAATACCTTATAATATAACGTGATATGCAGTCTATCATTGGAAATACCTTATAATATAACGTAATATGCAGTGTATCATTGAAAATATCTTGTAATGTAACGTAATATGCAGAGTATCATTGAAAATATCTTGTAATGTAACGTAATATGCAGCGTATCATTGAAAATACCCTATAATATAATGTAATATGCAGTGTATCATTGAAAATACCTTATAATATAATGTAAAATTTGCAGTCTATCATTGAATATACCTTATAATATAACGTAATATGCAGTGTATCATTGAAAATACCCTATAATATAATGTAATATGCACTGTATCATAGAAAATACCTATAATATAATGTAATATGCAGTGTATCATTGAAAATACCTTATAATATAATGTAATATTTGAAGTCAATCATTGAAAATACCTTATAATATAACGTAATATGCAGTGTATCATTGAAAATATCATATAATATATTGTAATATGCAGTCTCTCATTGAAAATATCATATAATATATTGTAATATGCAGTCTCTCATTGAAAATATCTTATAATATAATGTAATATTTGCAGTCTATCATTGAAAATACCTCATAATATTACGTAATATGCAGTCAATCATTGAAAATACGTGATTATATAACGTAATATGCAGTGTATCATTGAAAATACCCTATAATATAATGTAATATGCAGTGTATCATTGAAAATACCTTATAATATAATGTAAAATTTGCAGTCTATCATTGAATATACCTTATAATATAACGTAATATGCAGTCAATCATTGAAAATACGTGATTATATAACGTAATATGCAGTGTATCATTGAAAATACCCTATAATATAATGTAATATGCAGTGTATCATTGAAAATACCTTATAATATAATGTAATATTTGAAGTCAATCATTGAAAATACCTTATAATATAACGTAATATGCAGTGTATCATTGAAAATATCATATAATATATTGTAATATGCAGTCTCTCATTGAAAATATCTTATAATATAATATAATATGCAGTGTATCATTGAAAATACCTTATAATATAATGTAATATTTGCAGTCTATCATTGAAAATACCTTATAATATAACGTAATATGCAGTGTATCATTGAAAATGCCTTATAATATAACGTAATATGCAGTATATCATTGAAAATACCTTATAATATAACGTAATATGCAGTCTATCATTGATAATACCTCATAATATAACGTAATATGCAGAGTATCATTGAAAATACCTTATAATATAACGTGATATGCAGTATATCATTGAAAATACCTTATAATGTAACGTTATAAGCAGTGTATCATTGAAAATATCTTGTAATGTAACGTAATATGCAGAGTATCATTGAAAATGCCTTATAATATAACGTAATATGCAGTGTATCATTGAAAATACCCTATAATATAATGTAATATGCAGTGTATCATTGAAAATACCTTATAATATAATGTAATATTTGCAGTCTATCATTGAAAATACCTTATAATATAACGTAATATGCAGTGTATCATTGAAAATGCCTTATAATATAACGTAATATGCAGTATATCATTGAAAATACCTTATAACGTAACGTAAAAAGCAGTGTATCATTGAAAATATCTTGTAATGTAACGTAATATGCAGAGTAGCATTCAAAATACCTTATAATATAACGTAATATGCAGTGTATCATTGAAAATACCTCATAATATAACGTAATATGCACTGTATCATAGAAAATACCTTATAATGTAATGTAATATGCAGTCTATCATTGATAATACCTCATAATATAACGTAATATGCAGAGTATCATTGAAAATACCTTATAGTATAACGTAATATGCAGCGTATCATTGAAAATACCCTATAATATAATGTAATATGCAGTGTATCATTGAAAATACCTTATAATATAATGTAAAATTTGCAGTCTATCATTGAATATACCTTATAATATAACGTAATAGGCAGTGTATCATTGAAAATACCCTATAATATAATGTAATATGCACTGTATCATAGAAAATACCTATAATATAATGTAATATGCAGTGTATCATTGAAAATACCTTATAATATAATGTAATATTTGAAGTCAATCATTGAAAATACCTTATAATATAACGTAATATGCAGTGTATCATTGAAAATACCTTATAATAGAATGTAATATTTGAAGTCAATCATTGAAAATACCTTATAATATAACGTAATATGCAGTGTATCATTGAAAATATCATATAATATATTGTAATATGCAGTCTCTCATTGAAAATATCTTATAATATAATGTAATATTTGCAGTCTATCATTGAAAATACCTCATAATATTACGTAATATGCAGTCAATCATTGAAAATACGTGATTATATAACGTAATATGCAGTGTATCATTGAAAATACCCTATAATATAATGTAATATGCAGTGTATCATTGAAAATACCTTATAATATAATGTAATATGCAGTGTATCATTGAAAATATCTTGTAATGTAACGTAATATGCAGAGTATCATTGAAAATGCCTTATAATATAACGTAATATGCAGTGTATCATTGAAAATGCCTTATAATATATAGTAATATGCAGTCTATCATTAATAATACGTGATAATATAACGTAACATGCAGTGTCTCATTGAAAATACCTTATAATATAACGTAATATGCAGTGTATCATTGAAAATACCTTATAATATAACGTGATATGCAGTCTATCATTGGAAATACCTTATAATATAACGTAATATGCAGTGTATCATTGAAAATATCTTGTAATGTAACGTAATATGCAGAGTATCATTGAAAATATCTTGTAATGTAACGTAATATACAGCGTATCATTGAAAATACCCTATAATATAATGTAATATGCAGTGTATCATTGAAAATACCTTATAATATAATGTAAAATTTGCAGTCTATCATTGAATATACCTTATAATATAACGTAATATGCAGTGTATCATTGAAAATACCCTATAATATAATGTAATATGCACTGTATCATAGAAAATACCTATAATATAATGTAATATGCAGTGTATCATTGAAAATACCTTATAATATAATGTAATATTTGAAGTCAATCATTGAAAATACCTTATAATATAACGTAATATGCAGTGTATCATTGAAAATATCATATAATATATTGTAATATGCAGTCTCTCATTGAAAATATCATATAATATATTGTAATATGCAGTCTCTCATTGAAAATATCTTATAATATAATGTAATATTTGCAGTCTATCATTGAAAATACCTCATAATATTACGTAATATGCAGTCAATCATTGAAAATACGTGATTATATAACGTAATATGCAGTGTATCATTGAAAATACCCTATAATATAATGTAATATGCAGTGTATCATTGAAAATACCTTATAATATAATGTAAAATTTGCAGTCTATCATTGAATATACCTTATAATATAACGTAATATGCAGTCAATCATTGAAAATACGTGATTATATAACGTAATATGCAGTGTATCATTGAAAATACCCTATAATATAATGTAATATGCAGTGTATCATTGAAAATACCTTATAATATAATGTAATATTTGAAGTCAATCATTGAAAATACCTTATAATATAACGTAATATGCAGTGTATCATTGAAAATATCATATAATATATTGTAATATGCAGTCTCTCATTGAAAATATCTTATAATATAATATAATATGCAGTGTATCATTGAAAATACCTTATAATATAATGTAATATTTGCAGTCTATCATTGAAAATACCTTATAATATAACGTAATATGCAGTGTATCATTGAAAATGCCTTATAATATAACGTAATATGCAGTATATCATTGAAAATACCTTATAATATAACGTAATATGCAGTCTATCATTGATAATACCTCATAATATAACGTAATATGCAGAGTATCATTGAAAATACCTTATAATATAACGTGATATGCAGTATATCATTGAAAATACCTTATAATGTAACGTTATAAGCAGTGTATCATTGAAAATATCTTGTAATGTAACGTAATATGCAGTGTATCATTGAAAATACCTTATAATATAACGTAATATGCAGTGTATCATTGAAAATACCCTATAATATAATGTAATATGCAGTGTATCATTGAAAATACCTTATAATATAATGTAATATTTGCAGTCTATCATTGAAAATACCTTATAATATAACGTAATATGCAGTGTATCATTGAAAATGCCTTATAATATAACGTAATATGCAGTATATCATTGAAAATACCTTATAACGTAACGTAAAAAGCAGTGTATCATTGAAAATATCTTGTAATGTAACGTAATATGCAGAGTAGCATTCAAAATACCTTATAATATAACGTAATATGCAGTGTATCATTGAAAATACCTCATAATATAACGTAATATGCACTGTATCATAGAAAATACCTTATAATGTAATGTAATATGCAGTCTATCATTGATAATACCTCATAATATAACGTAATATGCAGAGTATCATTGAAAATACCTTATAGTATAACGTAATATGCAGCGTATCATTGAAAATACCCTATAATATAATGTAATATGCAGTGTATCATTGAAAATACCTTATAATATAATGTAAAATTTGCAGTCTATCATTGAATATACCTTATAATATAACGTAATAGGCAGTGTATCATTGAAAATACCCTATAATATAATGTAATATGCACTGTATCATAGAAAATACCTATAATATAATGTAATATGCAGTGTATCATTGAAAATACCTTATAATATAATGTAATATTTGAAGTCAATCATTGAAAATACCTTATAATATAACGTAATATGCAGTGTATCATTGAAAATATCATATAATATATTGTAATATGCAGTCTCTCATTGAAAATATCTTATAATATAATGTAATATGCAGTGTATCATTGAAAATACCTTATAATATAATGTAATATTTGCAGTCTATCATTGAAAATACCTCATAATATTACGTAATATGCAGTCAATCATTGAAAATACGTGATTATATAACGTAATATGCAGTGTATCATTGAAAATACCCTATAATATAATGTAATATGCAGTGTATCATTGAAAATACCTTATAATATAATGTAATATTTGCAGTCTATCATTGAAAATACCTTATAATATAACGTAATATGCAGTGTATCATTGAAAATGCCTTATAATATAACGTAATATGCAGTATATCATTGAAAATACCTTATAACGTAACGTAATAAGCAGTGTATCATTAGAAATACCTTATAATATAATGTAATATTTGCAGTCTATCATTGAAAATACCTTATAATATAATGTAATATGCAGTGTATCATTGAAAATGCCTTATAATATAACGTAATATGCAGTCTATCATTGATAATACCTCATAATATAACGTAATATGCAGAGTATCATTGAAAATACCTTATAATATAACGTGATATGCAGTATATCATTGAAAATACCTTATAATGTAACGTTATAAGCAGTGTATCATTGAAAATATCTTGTAATGTAACGTAATATGCAGAGTATCATTGAAAATACCTCATAATATAACGTAATATGCACTGTATCATAGAAAATACCTTATAATATAATGTAATATGCAGTCTATCATTGATAATACCTCATAATATAACGTAATATGCAGAGTATCATTGAAAATACCTTATAGTATAACGTAATATGCAGCGTATCATTGAAAATACCCTATAATATAATGTAATATGCAGTGTATCATTGAAAATACCTTATAATATAATGTAAAATTTGCAGTCTATCATTGAATATACCTTATAATATAACGTAATAGGCAGTGTATCATTGAAAATACCCTATAATATAATGTAATATGCACTGTATCATAGAAAATACCTATAATATAATGTAATATGCAGTGTATCATTGAAAATACCTTATAATATAATGTAATATTTGAAGTCAATCATTGAAAATACCTTATAATATAACGTAATATGCAGTGTATCATTGAAAATATCATATAATATATTGTAATATGCAGTCTCTCATTGAAAATATCTTATAATATAACGTAATATGCAGAGTATCATTGAAAATACCTTATAGTATAACGTAATATGCAGCGTATCATTGAAAATACCCTATAATATAATGTAATATGCAGTGTATCATTGAAAATACCTTATAATATAATGTAAAATTTGCAGTCTATCATTGAATATACCTTATAATATAACGTAATAGGCAGTGTATCATTGAAAATACCCTATAATATAATGTAATATGCACTGTATCATAGAAAATACCTATAATATAATGTAATATGCAGTGTATCATTGAAAATACCTTATAATATAATGTAATATTTGAAGTCAATCATTGAAAATACCTTATAATATAATGTAATATGCAGTGTATCATTGAAAATACCTTATAATATAATGTAATATTTGCAGTCTATCATTGAAAATACCTCATAATATTACGTAATATGCAGTCAATCATTGAAAATACGTGATTATATAACGTAATATGCAGTGTATCATTGAAAATACCCTATAATATAATGTAATATGCAGTGTATCATTGAAAATACCTTATAATATAATGTAATATTTGCAGTCTATCATTGAAAATACCTTATAATATAACGTAATATGCAGTGTATCATTGAAAATGCCTTATAATATAACGTAATATGCAGTCTCTCATTGAAAATATCTTATAATATAATGTAATATGCAGTGTATCATTGAAAATACCTTATAATATAATGTAATATTTGCAGTCTATCATTGAAAATACCTCATAATATTACGTAATATGCAGTCAATCATTGAAAATACGTGATAATATAACGTAATATGCAGTGTATCATTCAAAATACCTTATAATATAACGTAATATGCAGTGTATCATTAGAAATACCTTATAATATAACGTAATATGCAGTGTATCATTGAAAATACCTTATAATATTACGTAATATGCAGTGTATCATTCAACATACCCTATAATATAATGTAATATGCAGTGTATCATTGAAAATACCTTATAATATAATGTAATATTTGCAGTCTATCATTGAAAATACCTTATAATATAACGTAATATGCAGTGTATCATTGAAAATACCTTATAATATAACGTAATATGCAGTCTATCATTGATAATACCTCATAATATAACGTAATATGCAGAGTATCATTGAAAATACCTTATAATATAACGTGATATGCAGTATATCATTGAAAATACCTTATAATGTAACGTTATAAGCAGTGTATCATTGAAAATATCTTGTAATGTAACGTAATATGCAGAGTATCATTGAAAATGCCTTATAATATAACGTAATATGCAGTGTATCATTGAAAATACCTTATAATATAATGTAATATGCAGTGTATCATTGAAAATACCTTATAATATAATGTAATATTTGCAGTCTATCATTGAAAATACCTTATAATATAACGTAATATGCAGTGTATCATTGAAAATGCCTTATAATATAACGTAATATGCAGTATATCATTGAAAATACCTTATAACGTAACGTAAAAAGCAGTGTATCATTGAAAATATCTTGTAATGTAACGTAATATGCAGAGTAGCATTCAAAATACCTTATAATATAACGTAATATGCAGTGTATCATTGAAAATACCTCATAATATAACGTAATATGCACTGTATCATAGAAAATACCTTATAATGTAATGTAATATGCAGTCTATCATTGATAATACCTCATAATATAACGTAATATGCAGAGTATCATTGAAAATACCTTATAGTATAACGTAATATGCAGCGTATCATTGAAAATACCCTATAATATAATGTAATATGCAGTGTATCATTGAAAATACCTTATAATATAATGTAAAATTTGCAGTCTATCATTGAATATACCTTATAATATAACGTAATAGGCAGTGTATCATTGAAAATACCCTATAATATAATGTAATATGCACTGTATCATAGAAAATACCTATAATATAATGTAATATGCAGTGTATCATTGAAAATACCTTATAATAGAATGTAATATTTGAAGTCAATCATTGAAAATACCTTATAATATAACGTAATATGCAGTGTATCATTGAAAATATCATATAATATATTGTAATATGCAGTCTCTCATTGAAAATATCTTATAATATAATGTAATATTTGCAGTCTATCATTGAAAATACCTCATAATATTACGTAATATGCAGTCAATCATTGAAAATACGTGATTATATAACGTAATATGCAGTGTATCATTGAAAATACCCTATAATATAATGTAATATGCAGTGTATCATTGAAAATACCTTATAATATAATGTAATATTTGCAGTCTATCATTGAAAATACCTTATAATATAACGTAATATGCAGTGTATCATTGAAAATGCCTTATAATATAACGTAATATGCAGTATATCATTGAAAATACCTTATAACGTAACGTAATAAGCAGTGTATCATTAGAAATACCTTATAATATAATGTAATATTTGCAGTCTATCATTGAAAATACCTTATAATATAACGTAATATGCAGTGTATCATTGAAAATGCCTTATAATATAACGTAATATGCAGTCTATCATTGATAATACCTCATAATATAACGTAATATGCAGAGTATCATTGAAAATACCTTATAATATAACGTGATATGCAGTATATCATTGAAAATACCTTATAATGTAACGTTATAAGCAGTGTATCATTGAAAATATCTTGTAATGTAACGTAATATGCAGAGTATCATTGAAAATGCCTTATAATATAACGTAATATGCAGTGTATCATTGAAAATGCCTTATAATATATAGTAATATGCAGTCTATCATTAATAATACGTGATAATATAACGTAACATGCAGTGTCTCATTGAAAATACCTTATAATATAACGTAATATGCAGTGTATCATTGAAAATACCTTATAATATAACGTGATATGCAGTCTATCATTGGAAATACCTTATAATATAACGTAATATGCAGTGTATCATTGAAAATATCTTGTAATGTAACGTAATATGCAGAGTATCATTGAAAATATCTTGTAATGTAACGTAATATACAGCGTATCATTGAAAATACCCTATAATATAATGTAATATGCAGTGTATCATTGAAAATACCTTATAATATAATGTAAAATTTGCAGTCTATCATTGAATATACCTTATAATATAACGTAATATGCAGTGTATCATTGAAAATACCCTATAATATAATGTAATATGCACTGTATCATAGAAAATACCTATAATATAATGTAATATGCAGTGTATCATTGAAAATACCTTATAATATAATGTAATATTTGAAGTCAATCATTGAAAATACCTTATAATATAACGTAATATGCAGTGTATCATTGAAAATATCATATAATATATTGTAATATGCAGTCTCTCATTGAAAATATCTTATATTATAGTGTAATATGCAGTGTATCATTGAAAATACCTTATAATATAATGTAATATTTGCAGTCTATCATTGAAAATACCTCATAATATTACGTAATATGCAGTCAATCATTGAAAATACGTGATAATATAACGTAATATGCAGTGTATCATTGAAAATACCCTATAATATAATGTAATATGCAGTGTATCATTGAAAATACCTTATAATATAATGTAATATTTGCAGTCTATCATTGAAAATACCTTATAATATAACGTAATATGCAGTGTATCATTGAAAATGCCTTATAATATAACGTAATATGCAGTGTATCATTGAAAATGCCTTATAATATAACGTAAAATGCAGTATATCATTGAAAATACCTTATAACGTAACGTAATAAGCAGTGTATCATTGAAAATATCTTGTAATGTAACGTAATATGCAGAGTAGCATTCAAAATACCTTATAATATAACGTAATATGCAGTGTATCATTGAAAATACCTCATAATATAACGTAATATGCACTGTATCATAGAAAATACCTTATAATGTAATGTAATATGCAGTCTATCATTGATAATACCTCATAATATAACGTAATATGCAGAGTATCATTGAAAATACCTTATAGTATAACGTAATATGCAGCGTATCATTGAAAATACCCTATAATATAATGTAATATGCAGTGTATCATTGAAAATACCTTATAATATAATGTAAAATTTGCAGTCTATCATTGAATATATCTTGTAATGTAAAGTAATATGCAGAGTATCATTGAAAATATCTTGTAATGTAACGTAATATGCAGCGTATCATTGAAAATACCCTATAATATAATGTAATATGCACTGTATCATAGAAAATACCTATAATATAATGTAATATGCAGTGTATCATTGAAAATACCTTATAATATAATGTAATATTTGAAGTCAATCATTGAAAATACCTTATAATATAACGTAATATGCAGTGTATCATTGAAAATATCATATAATATATTGTAATATGCAGTCTCTCATTGAAAATATCTTATAATATAATGTAATATGCAGTGTATCATTGAAAATACCTTATAATATAATGTAATATTTGCAGTCTATCATTGAAAATACCTCATAATATTACGTAATATGCAGTCAATCATTGAAAATACGTGATAATATAACGTAATATGCAGTGTATCATTGATAATACCCTATAATATAATGTAATATGCAGTGTATCATTGAAAATACCTTATAATATAATGTAATATTTGCAGTCTATCATTGAAAATACCTTATAATATAACGTAATATGCAGTGTATCATTGAAAATGCCTTATAATATAACGTAATATGCAGTATATCATTGAAAATACCTTATAACGTAACGTAATAAGCAGTGTATCATTGAAAATATCTTGTAATGTAACGTAATATGCAGTGTATCATTGAAAATACCTTATAATATAACGTGATATGCAGTCTATCATTAGAAATACCTTATAATATAACGTAATATGCAGTGTATCATTGAAAATACCTTATAATATTACGTAATATGCAGTGTATCATTGAACATACAGTATAATAAAATGTAATATGCAGTGTATCGTTGAAAATACCTTATAATATAATGTAATATTTGCAGTCTATCATTGAAAATACCTTATAATATAACGTAATATGCAGTGTATCATTGAAAATGCCTTATAATATAACGTAATATTTGCAGTCTATCATTGAAAATACCTTATAATATTACGTAATATGCAGTCAATCATTGAAAATACGTGATAATATAACGTAATATGCAGTCTATCATTGAAAATGCCTTATAATATAACGTAATATGCAGTGTATCATTGAAAATACCCTATAATATAATGTAATATGCAGTGTATCATTGAAAATACCTTATAATATAATGTAATATTTGCAGTCTATCATTGAAAATACCTTATAATATAACGTGATATGCAGTGTATCATTGAAAATGCCTTATAATATAACGTAATATGCAGTATATCATTGAAAATACCTTATAACGTAACGTAATAAGCAGTGTATCATTGAAAATATCTTGTAATGTAACGTAATATGCAGAGTAGCATTCAAAATACCTTATAATATAATGTAATATGCAGTGTATCATTGAAAATACCTTATAATATTACGTAATATGCAGTGTATCATTGAACATACAGTATAATATAATGTAATATGCAGTGTATCAATGAAAATACCTTATAATATAATGTAATATTTGCAGTCTATCATTGAAAATACCTTATAATATAACGTAATATGCAGTGTATCATTGAAAATGCCTTATAATATAACGTAATATTTGCAGTCTATCATTGAAAATACCTTATAATATTACGTAATATGCAGTCAATCATTGAAAATACGTGATAATATAACGTAATATGCAGTCTATCATTGAAAATGCCTTATAATATAACGTAATATGCAGTGTATCATTGAAAATACCCTATAATATAATGTAATATGCAGTGTATCATTGAAAATACCTTATAATATAATGTAATATTTGCAGTCTATCATTGAAAATACCTTATAATATAACGTAATATGCAGTGTATCATTGAAAATTCCTTATAATATAACGTAATATGCAGTATATCATTGAAAATACCTTATAACGTAACGTAATAAGCAGTGTATCATTGAAAATATCTTGTAATGTAACGTAATATGCAGAGTAGCATTCAAAATACCTCATAATATAACGTAATATGCAGTGTATCATTGAAAATACCTTATAATATAACGTAATATGCAGTGTATCATTGAAAATACCTTATAATATAACGTAATATGCAGTGTATCATAGAAAATACCATGTAATATAACGTAATATACAGTGTATCATTGAAAATACCTTATAATATAACGTAATATGCAGTGTATCATTGAAAATACCTTATAATATAACGTAATATGCAGTGTATCATTGAAAATACCTTATAATATAACGTAATATGCAGTGTATCATTGAAAATACCTTATAATATAACGTAATATGCAGTGTGTCATTGAAAATACCTTATAATATAACGTAACATGCAGTGTATCATTGAAAATACCTTATAATATAACGTAATATGCAGTGTATCATTGAAAATACCTTATAATATAACGTAATATGCAGTGTATCATTGAAAATACCTTATAATATAACGTAATATGCAGTATATCATAGAAAATACCATGTAATATACAGTGTATCATTGAAAATACCTTATAATATAACGTAATATTCAGTGTATCAATGAAAATACCTTATAATATAACGTAATATGATGTGTATCATTGAAAATACCTTACGATATTACGTAATATGCAGTGTATCATTGAAAATACCTTATAACATATCCTAATATGCAGTGTATCATAGAAAATACCTTATAATATAACGTAATATGCAGTGTATCATTGAAAATACCTTATAATATAACGTAACATGCAGTGTATCATTGAAAATACCTTATAATATAACGTAATATGTAGTGTATCATTGAAAATACCTTATAATATAGCGTAATATGCAGTGTATCATTGAAAATACCTTATAATATAGAGTAATATGCAGTGTATCATTGAAAATACCTTATAATATAACGTAATATGCAGTGTATCATTGAAAATACCTTGTAATATAACGTAATATGCAGTGTATCATTGAAAATACCTTATAATATAACGTAATATGCAGTGTATCATTGAAAATACCTTATAATATAACGTAATATGCAGTGTATCATAGAAAATACCATGTAATATAACGTAATATACAATGTATCATTGAAAATACCTTATAATATAACGTAATATGCAGTGTATCATTGAAAATACCTTCTAATATATCGTAGTTTATCATTGAAAATACCTTATAATATAACGTAATATGCAGTGTATCATTGAAAATACCTTGTAATATAACGTAATATGCAGTGTATCATTGAAAATACCATGTAATATAACGTAATATACAGTATATCATTGAAAATACCTTATAATATAACGTAATATGCAGTGTATCATTGAAAATACCTTATAATATAACGTAATATGCAGTGTATCATTGAAAATACCTTATAATATAACGTAATATGCAGTATATCATAGAAAATACCATGTAATATACAGTGTATCATTGAAAATACCTTATAATATAACGTAATATGCAGTGTATCAATGAAAATACCTTATAATATAACGTAATATGCTGTGTATCATTGAAAATACCTTACGATATAACGTAATATGCAGTGTATCATTGAAAATACCTTATAACATATCCTAATATGCAGTGTATCATAGAAAATACCTTATAATATAGCGTAATATGCAGTGTATCATTGAAAATACCTTATAATATAGCGTAATATGCAGTGTATCATTGAAAATACCTTATAATATAACGTAATATGCAGTGTATCATTGAAAATACCTTATAATATAACGTAATATGCAGTGTATCATAGAAAATACCATGTAATATAACGTAATATACAGTGTATCATTGAAAATACCTTATAATATAACGTAATATGCAGTGTATCATTGAAAATACCTTCTAATATAACGTAATATGCAGTGTATCATAGAAAATACCTTATAATATAACGTAATATGCAGTGTATCATTGAAAATACCTTATAATATAACGTAACATGCAGTGTATCATTGAAAATACCTTATAATATAACGTAATATGTAGTGTATCATTGAAAATACCTTATAATATAGCGTAATATGCAGTGTATCATTGAAAATACCTTATAATATAGCGTAATATGCAGTGTATCATTGAAAATACCTTATAATATAGCGTAATATGCAGTGTATCATTGAAAATACCTTATAATATAACGTAATATGCAGTGTATCATAGAAAATACCATGTAATATAACGTAATATACAGTGTATCATTGAAAATACCTTATAATATAACGTAATATGCAGTGTATCATTGAAAATACCTTGTAATATAACGTAATATGCAGTGTATCATTGAAAATACCTTATAATATAACGTAATATGCAGTGTATCATTGAAAATACCTTATAATATAACGTAATATGCAGTGTATCATAGAAAATACCATGTAATATAACGTAATATACAGTGTATCATTGAAAATACCTTATAATATAACGTAATATGCAGTGTATCATAGAAAATACCATGTAATATAACGTAATATACAGTGTATCATTGAAAATACCTTATAATATAACGTAATATGCAGTGTATCATTGAAAATACCTTCTAATATATCGTAGTTTATCATTGAAAATACCTTGTAATATAACGTAATATGCAGTGTATCATTGAAAATACCTTGTAATATAACGTAATATGCAGTGTATCATTGAAAATACCTTATAATATAACGTAATATGCAGTGTATCATTGAAAATACCTTATAACATATCCTAATATGCAGTGTATCTTAGAAAATACCTTATAATATAACGTAATATGCAGTGTATCTTAGAAAATACCTTATAATATAACGTAATATGCAGTGTATCATTGAAAATACCTTATAATATAACGTAATATGCAGTGTATCATTGAAAATACCTTATAATATAACGTAATATGCAGTGTATCATTGAAAATACCTTATAATATAACGTAACATGCAGTGTATCATTGAAAATACCTTATAATATAACGTAATATGCAGTGTATCATTGAAAATACCTTATAATATAACGTAATATGCAGTGTATCATTGAAAATACCTTATAATATAACGTAATATGCAGTATATCATAGAAAATACCATGTAATATACAGTGTATCATTGAAAATACCTTATAATATAACGTAATATGCAGTGTATCAATGAAAATACCTTATAATATAACGTAATATGCTGTGTATCATTGAAAATACCTTACGATATAACGTAATATGCAGTGTATCATTGAAAATACCTTATAACATATCCTAATATGCAGTGTATCATAGAAAATACCTTATAATATAACGTAATATGCAGTGTATCATTGAAAATACCTTATAATATAACGTAACATGCAGTGTATCATTGAAAATACCTTATAATATAACGTAATATGTAGTGTATCATTGAAAATACCTTATAATATAGCGTAATATGCAGTGTATCATTGAAAATACCTTATAATATAGCGTAATATGCAGTGTATCATTGAAAATACCTTATAATATAACGTAATATGCAGTGTATCATTGAAAATACCTTGTAATATAACGTAATATGCAGTGTATCATTGAAAATACCTTATAATATAACGTAATATGCAGTTTATCATTGAAAATACCTTAAAATATAACGTAATATGCAGTGTATCATTGAAAATACCTTGTAATATAACGTAATATGCAGTGTATCATTGAAAATACCATATAATATAACGTAATATGCAGTGTATCATTGAAAATACCTTATAATATAGCGTAATATGCAGTGTATCATTGAAAATACCTTATAATATAACGTAATATGCAGTGTATCATTGAAAATACCTTATAATATAACGTAATATGCAGTGTATCATAGAAAATACCATGTAATATAACGTAATATACAGTGTATCATTGAAAATACCTTATAATATAACGTAATATGCAGTGTATCATTGAAAATACCTTATAATATAACGTAATATGCAGTGTATCATTGAAAATACCTTATAATATAACGTAATATGCAGTGTATCATTGAAAATACCTTATAATATAACGTAATATGCAGTGTATCATTGAAAATACCTTATAATATAACGTAACATGCAGTGTATCATTGAAAATACCTTATAATATAACGTAATATGCAGTGTATCATTGAAAATACCTTATAATATAACGTAATATGCAGTGTATCATTGAAAATACCTTGTAATATAACGTAATATGCAGTGTATCATTGAAAATACCTTATAATATAACGTAATATGCAGTGTATCATTGAAAATACCTTATAATATAACGTAATATGCAGTGTATCATAGAAAATACCATGTAATATAACGTAATATACAGTGTATCATTGAAAATACCTTATAATATAACGTAATATGCAGTGTATCATAGAAAATACCATGTAATATAACGTAATATACAGTGTATCATTGAAAATACCTTATAATATAACGTAATATGCAGTGTATCATTGAAAATACCTTCTAATATATCGTAGTTTATCATTGAAAATACCTTGTAATATAACGTAATATGCAGTGTATCATTGAAAATACCTTGTAATATAACGTAATATGCAGTGTATCATTGAAAATACCTTATAATATAACGTAATATGCAGTGTATCATTGAAAATACCTTATAACATATCCTAATATGCAGTGTATCTTAGAAAATACCTTATAATATAACGTAATATGCAGTGTATCTTAGAAAATACCTTATAATATAACGTAATATGCAGTGTATCATTGAAAATACCTTATAATATAACGTAATATGCAGTGTATCATTGAAAATACCTTATAATATAACGTAATATGCAGTGTATCATTGAAAATACCTTATAATATAACGTAACATGCAGTGTATCATTGAAAATACCTTATAATATAACGTAATATGCAGTGTATCATTGAAAATACCTTATAATATAACGTAATATGCAGTGTATCATTGAAAATACCTTATAATATAACGTAATATGCAGTATATCATAGAAAATACCATGTAATATACAGTGTATCATTGAAAATACCTTATAATATAACGTAATATGCAGTGTATCAATGAAAATACCTTATAATATAACGTAATATGCTGTGTATCATTGAAAATACCTTACGATATAACGTAATATGCAGTGTATCATTGAAAATACCTTATAACATATCCTAATATGCAGTGTATCATAGAAAATACCTTATAATATAACGTAATATGCAGTGTATCATTGAAAATACCTTATAATATAACGTAACATGCAGTGTATCATTGAAAATACCTTATAATATAACGTAATATGTAGTGTATCATTGAAAATACCTTATAATATAGCGTAATATGCAGTGTATCATTGAAAATACCTTATAATATAGCGTAATATGCAGTGTATCATTGAAAATACCTTATAATATAACGTAATATGCAGTGTATCATTGAAAATACCTTGTAATATAACGTAATATGCAGTGTATCATAGAAAATACCATGTAATATAACGTAATATACAGTGTATCATTGAAAATACCTTATAATATAACGTAATATGCAGTGTATCATTGAAAATACCTTCTAATATATCGTAGTTTATCATTGAAAATACCTTGTAATATAACGTAATATGCAGTGTATCATTGAAAATACCTTGTAATATAACGTAATATGCAGTGTATCATTGAAAATACCTTATAATATAACGTAATATGCAGTGTATCATTGAAAATACCTTATAACATATCCTAATATGCAGTGTATCATTGAAAATACCTTATAATATAACGTAATATGCAGTGTATCTTAGAAAATACCTTATAATATAACGTAATATGCAGTGTATCATTGAAAATACCTTATAATATAACGTAATATGCAGTGTATCATTGAAAATACCTTATAATATAACGTAATATGCAGTGTATCATTGAAAATACCTTATAATATAACGTAACATGCAGTGTATCATTGAAAATACCTTATAATATAACGTAATATGCAGTGTATCATTGAAAATACCTTATAATATAACGTAATATGCAGTGTATCATTGAAAATACCTTATAATATAACGTAATATGCAGTATATCATAGAAAATACCATGTAATATACAGTGTATCATTGAAAATACCTTATAATATAACGTAATATGCAGTGTATCAATGAAAATACCTTATAATATAACGTAATATGCTGTGTATCATTGAAAATACCTTACGATATAACGTAATATGCAGTGTATCATTGAAAATACCTTATAACATATCCTAATATGCAGTGTATCATAGAAAATACCTTATAATATAACGTAATATGCAGTGTATCATTGAAAATACCTTATAATATAACGTAACATGCAGTGTATCATTGAAAATACCTTATAATATAACGTAATATGTAGTGTATCATTGAAAATACCTTATAATATAGCGTAATATGCAGTGTATCATTGAAAATACCTTATAATATAGCGTAATATGCAGTGTATCATTGAAAATACCTTATAATATAACGTAATATGCAGTGTATCATTGAAAATACCTTGTAATATAACGTAATATGCAGTGTATCATTGAAAATACCTTATAATATAACGTAATATGCAGTTTATCATTGAAAATACCTTATAATATAACGTAATATGCAGTGTATCATTGAAAATACCTTGTAATATAACGTAATATGCAGTGTATCATTGAAAATACCATATAATATAACGTAATATGCAGTGTATCATTGAAAATACCTTATAATATAGCGTAATATGCAGTGTATCATTGAAAATACCTTATAATATAACGTAATATGCAGTGTATCATTGAAAATACCTTATAATATAACGTAATATGCAGTGTATCATAGAAAATACCATGTAATATAACGTAATATACAGTGTATCATTGAAAATACCTTATAATATAACGTAATATGCAGTGTATCATTGAAAATACCTTATAATATAACGTAATATGCAGTGTATCATTGAAAATACCTTATAATATAACGTAATATGCAGTGTATCATTGAAAATACCTTATAATATAACGTAATATGCAGTGTATCATTGAAAATACCTTATAATATAACGTAACATGCAGTGTATCATTGAAAATACCTTATAATATAACGTAATATGCAGTGTATCATTGAAAATACCTTATAATATAACGTAATATGCAGTGTATCATTGAAAATACCTTATAATATAACGTAATATGCAGTATATCATAGAAAATACCATGTAATATACAGTGTATCATTGAAAATACCTTATAATATAACGTAATATGCAGTGTATCAATGAAAATACCTTATAATATAACGTAATATGCAGTGTATCATTGAAAATACCTTACGATATAACGTAATATGCAGTGTATCATTGAAAATACCTTATAACATATCCTAATATGCAGTGTATCATAGAAAATACCTTATAATATAACGTAATATGCAGTGTATCATTGAAAATACCTTATAATATAACGTAACATGCAGTGTATCATTGAAAATACCTTATAATATAACGTAATATGTAGTGTATCATTGAAAATACCTTATAATATAGCGTAATATGCAGTGTATCATTGAAAATACCTTATAATATAGCGTAATATGCAGTGTATCATTGAAAATACCTTATAATATAACGTAATATGCAGTGTATCATTGAAAATACCTTGTAATATAACGTAATATGCAGTGTATCATTGAAAATACCTTATAATATAACGTAATATGCAGTGTATCATTGAAAATACCTTATAATATAACGTAATATGCAGTGTATCATAGAAAATACCATGTAATATAACGTAATATACAGTGTATCATTGAAAATACCTTATAATATAACGTAATATGCAGTGTATCATTGAAAATACCTTCTAATATATCGTAGTTTATCATTGAAAATACCTTATAATATAACGTAATATGCAGTGTATCATTGAAAATACCTTGTAATATAACGTAATATGCAGTGTATCATTGAAAATACCTTATAACATATCCTAATATGCAGTGTATCATAGAAAATACCTTATAATATAACGTAATATGCAGTGTATCATTGAAAATACCTTATAATATAACGTAACATGCAGTGTATCATTGAAAATACCTTATAATATAACGTAATATGCTGTGTATCATTGAAAATACCGTACGATATAACGTAATATGCAGTGTATCATTGAAAATACCTTATAACATATCCTAATATGCAGTGTATCATAGAAAATACCTTATAATATAACGTAATATGCAGTGTATCATTGAAAATACCTTATAATATAACGTAATATGCAGTGTATCATAGAAAATACCATGTAATATAACGTAATATACAGTGTATCATTGAAAATACCTTATAATATAACGTAATATGCAGTGTATCATTGAAAATACCTTCTAATATATCGTAGTTTATCATTGAAAATACCTTATAATATAACGTAATATGCAGTGTATCATTGAAAATACCTTGTAATATAACATAATATGCAGTGTATCATTGAAAATACCTTATAATATAACGTAATATGCAGTGTATCATTGAAAATACCTTATAACATATCCTAATATGCAGTGTATCTTAGAAAATACCTTATAATATAACGTAATATGCAGTGTATCTTAGAAAATACCTTATCATATAACGTAATATGCAGTGTATCATTGAAAATACCTTATAATATAACGTAATATGCAGTGTATCATTGAAAATACCTTATAATATAACGTAACATGCAGTGTATCATTGAAAATACCTTATAATATAACGTAATATGCAGTGTATCATTGAAAATACCTTATAATATAACGTAATATGCAGTGTATCATTGAAAATACCTTATAATATAACGTAATATGCAGTATATCATAGAAAATACCATGTAATATACAGTGTATCATTGAAAATACCTTATAATATAACGTAATATGCAGTGTATCAATGAAAATACCTTATAATATAACGTAATATGCTGTGTATCATTGAAAATACCTTACGATATAACGTAATATGCAGTGTATCATTGAAAATACCTTATAACATATCCTAATATGCAGTGTATCATAGAAAATACCTTATAATATAACGTAATATGCAGTGTATCATTGAAAATACCTTATAATATAACGTAACATGCAGTGTATCATTGAAAATACCTTATAACATATCCTAATATGCAGTGTATCATAGAAAATACCTTATAATATAACGTAATATGCAGTGTATCATTGAAAATACCTTATAATATAACGTAATATGCAGTGTATCATAGAAAATACCATGTAATATAACGTAATATACAGTGTATCATTGAAAATACCTTATAATATAACGTAATATGCAGTGTATCATTAAAAATACCTTATAATATAGCGTAATATGCAGTGTATCATTGAAAATACCTTATAATATAGCGTAATATGCAGTGTATCATTGAAAATACCTTATAATATAACGTAACATGCAGTGTATCATTGAAAATACCGTATAATATAACGTAATATGCAGTGTATCATTGAAAATACCTTGTAACATAACGTAATATGCAGTGTATCAATGAAAATACCTTATAACATATCCTAATATGCAGTGTATCATAGAAAATACCTTATAATATAACGTAATATGCAGTGTATCATTGAAAATACCTTATAATATAACGTAACATGCAGTGTATCATTGAAAATACCTTATAATATAACGTAATATGTAGTGTATCATTGAAAATACCTTATAATATAGCGTAATATGCAGTGTATCATTGAAAATACCTTATAATATAGCGTAATATGCAGTGTATCATTGAAAATACCTTATAATATAACGTAATATGCAGTGTATCATTGAAAATACCTTGTAATATAACGTAATATGCAGTGTATCATTGAAAATACCTTATAATATAACGTAATATGCAGTGTATCATTGAAAATATCTTATAATATAACGTAATATGCAGTGTATCATAGAAAATACCATGTAATATAACGTAATATACAGTGTATCATTGAAAATACCTTATAATATAACGTAATATGCAGTGTATCATTGAAAATACCTTCTAATATATCGTAGTTTATCATTGAAAATACCTTATAATATAACGTAATATGCAGTGTATCATTGAAAATACCTTGTAATATAACGTAATATGCAGTGTATCATTGAAAATACCATGTAATATAACGTAATATACAGTATATCATTGAAAATACCTTATAATATAACGTAATATGCTGTGTATCATTGAAAATACCGTACGATATAACGTAATATGCAGTGTATCATTGAAAATACCTTATAACATATCCTAATATGCAGTGTATCATAGAAAATACCTTATAATATAACGTAATATGCAGTGTATCATTGAAAATACCTTATAATATAACGTAATATGCTGTGTATCATTGAAAATACCTTACGATATAACGTAATATGCAGTGTATCATTGAAAATACCTTATAACATATCCTAATATGCAGTGTATCATAGAAAATACCTTATAATATAACGTAATATGCAGTGTATCATTGAAAATACCTTATAATATAACGTAACATGCAGTGTATCATTGAAAATACCTTATAATATAACGTAATATGTAGTGTATCATTGAAAATACCTTATAATATAGCGTAATATGCAGTGTATCATTGAAAATACCTTATAATATAGCGTAATATGCAGTGTATCATTGAAAATACCTTATAATATAACGTAATATGCAGTGTATCATTGAAAATACCTTGTAATATAACGTAATATGCAGTGTATCATTGAAAATACCTTATAATATAACGTAATATGCAGTGTATCATTGAAAATACCTTATAATATAACGTAATATGCAGTGTATCATAGAAAATACCATGTAATATAACGTAATATACAGTGTATCATTGAAAATACCTTATAATATAACGTAATATGCAGTGTATCATTGAAAATACCTTCTAATATATCGTAGTTTATCATTGAAAATACCTTATAATATAACGTAATATGCAGTGTATCATTGAAAATACCTTGTAATATAACGTAATATGCAGTGTATCATTGAAAATACCATGTAATATAACGTAATATTACAAGGTATATCATTGAAAATACCTTATAATATAACGTAATATGCAGTGTATCATTGAAAATACCGTACGATATAACGTAATATGCAGTGTATCATTGAAAATACCTTATAACATATCCTAATATGCAGTGTATCATAGAAAATACCTTATAATATAACGTAATATGCAGTGTATCATTGAAAATACCTTATAATATAACGTAATATGCAGTGTATCATAGAAAATACCATGTAATATAACGTAATATACAGTGTATCATTGAAAATACCTTATAATATAACGTAATATGCAGTGTATCATTGAAAATACCTTCTAATATATCGTAGTTTATCATTGAAAATACCTTATAATATAACGTAATATGCAGTGTATCATTGAAAATACCTTGTAATATAACATAATATGCAGTGTATCATTGAAAATACCTTATAATATAACGTAATATGCAGTGTATCATTGAAAATACCTTATAACATATCCTAATATGCAGTGTATCTTAGAAAATACCTTATAATATAACGTAATATGCAGTGTATCTTAGAAAATACCTTATCATATAACGTAATATGCAGTGTATCATTGAAAATACCTTATAATATAACGTAATATGCAGTGTATCATTGAAAATACCTTATAATATAACGTAATATGCAGTGTATCATTAAAAATACCTTATAATATAGCGTAATATGCAGTGTATCATTGAAAATACCTTATAATATAGCGTAATATGCAGTGTATCATTGAAAATACCTTATAATATAACGTAACATGCAGTGTATCATTGAAAATACCTTATAATATAACGTAATATGCAGTGTATCATTGAAAATACCTT